>JAZKJV010011431.1:0-149558 GCA_037367405.1 Ottelia alismoides
CACCAGCGCTCCAAGCTCCAAGGCCGGGTGGTTTACATCGACACGAATGTGCCTTTACGCTGCCAGGGTAAGGGCGAGCAATCGATAACGAGATGGTTTCCTATCTCCTTAGTCAATTAAAGGACCTTGGTTTCGATATTCGAATTTTTCCCTTCTCTGTTCAGGAGTACGAGGAAAGCATTCGCTTCGTCGAGCGCTCGATCAGGAATGGATCGCCCGACCCATGGGTAATTGAGAGAAATCCGTGGATATATCAGGAATATCCGAATCAACCAGCCAGCATATATGACATTCGCCGCGTGCCGCGAGGTCCACAGCCTTACTAAGAAGACATCTCTGTCTCCCGGCGATTACGACTTCGTTGACAATGAGCTCGCGACTTTGGGCATCAAGCTAGAGCGCGAGTACGAGAAGCTCGAGGCGGAACAGATCGAGAGCACTTGGAAGGAAGGATTTCCAAGATGGCATCCAACGCGTGGGACATGGATCGTTGGTGGCAATTCCGCATGGCCGCCGGGGAGCAAACCAGAAAAGGCAATTGAGCACGACGTTCTCAGTATCCACAACGTCGAGATTCGGGCCCAGAGCGTGGGCGAGGACGAGTTTGGGCCACGTGTCCTCTTCCTAACTCTGGATGCTGAACATCTCTTGCGGCTGAGGCGAACGTTCAAGTTCCATCATGGGCCTTCGGCATTGCCAGGAGTTTTTTCTTCCTTACATCTTCCTTAAACGACACCCCAGTCAAACAACCGGTGGCTTTTCCAAACCAGCTCCTCTCTGCAGAGCTTGGGCTTCTGCTGATGAAGTTCCGGCCCGCCGCCCTTGATTTCGTCGAATCAACTCTTCGATCCGACAAGCCCTTTGAACTGTTGAACTCAGATCGGTTGCCCGGCGCCTATCGCGACGTTGCCAAGACACTAAATCAGGACAGACTGAAGAACCTCATCAGGGTAGCGGAGGCCGACCCTGCCTCCACGGCGGCCGTAGCTCAAGGAATCGCAGGCATCCTCGAACAACAAGCCGCTGACGCTTTAAATAGGGACTTTTGATGAAGGCCAGAGATACCGAGATCGCTCGTCTTGCCAATGAACTGGCCCGAGAAAAGGCCTTGAGTGAAAAGAAGTCTGAAGAATTGAAGAAGCTCCAGCGGACAGCCCGATACATCCGCGGCCAAAGCCGTGGCAAGCGCTAGCCCATTGCGGCCGTGGACTGGGGAGGCAGTGTCCTCGGCACTAGAGCCTGTGCTGCGTCCAGCAGAATGGCTACTGGGGCGCTCGGCGTGCTGGTCGGGAGCTGGTTGCTCAAAATGTTGGGTCCGGGACAAAAACTCTTTTCGTGGCTGCGTCGGCTCCCAAGCTTCGCTGACCGGGCCTCTACCGCAAGACATAGTGGCGCCATCTTGGCGTTGCTTTCCGCCCTTAAGGCATGTGCGGCTTGGGCGTATAGAGTGGCGATGCGTAACCGTGTGCTTCCAGCCAGCACCGGTAGCCATCGAGTTCTCGCCCGCCGAGGTTGATGACGAGTTCCACGCCAAACAGCGCAAGCACCAGGTAGTACTCGCCCCCATGGGTAACGAGGATGTCGAATTCGTGCAGGAGCTCGAAGTGCTCGCTTCCGTCCTTGAATACGGCGTTCACGGGGTAGAGGGTACGTACCGTGAAGGGCCAGTCCGGTCCCTCGTTGTACCGTGCGTAGCGTCGCAACTCGTCGAGTTCCGCCTTGGTCACGAGTTCTTCGTTCGACCCAGGCACGTCACGGGTCTTAAACGCAATCGCTTCGAGCGCGACCTTTGCGAGAAATCGCCCCATGAGCCGATACGCTGGCTTCTCAACTCCGTCCCCCGGCTCCCACTCGGGAAACCTGCCGCGTTTGTTGGGTACCTGC
The DNA here is from genome assembly GCA_037367405.1 of Ottelia alismoides. Classification (NCBI taxonomy): domain Eukaryota; kingdom Viridiplantae; phylum Streptophyta; class Magnoliopsida; order Alismatales; family Hydrocharitaceae; genus Ottelia; species Ottelia alismoides. Next base: position 1,885 of record JAZKJV010011431.1, read on the forward strand.
ATGCCGTTGCGGAGGTGGCGAAACAGGGGGGACTCCTGGACGGGTAACTCGACTTCGCGGCCCAGGTAGTGGTTGCAGGCGTCACACACGTTACCTGCGGGAAGCTGGTGATCGATGTTCCCGAGGGATTCCGGAATAATGTGCTCGCGAGACCGACTTAATGACGAGTCAGCCTTGCAGAAGAGACAGCGCATGAAACGATTCTTAGCCTAACGCACCTCCCGACCCGCTTCCACAACGAGAGGGCGGCCAGTGCGTTACTTTCCAGCGACGCGGTATGTTGGTTCGTTGAGGTCGGGGACCAGTTGGACATTGAGGCCGCCCGGTTTTCTTGCCTAGTGTTCCGCTGATCAACTTGCAAGCACCTTCCCGATTGAAGTGGCTCCCATCGGGGATTCGAACTCGCCATCTCCAGGCGCGAGTAACACACTCCAATGTCTGTATGGTCGGCTACTCGGAAGTTGACGCCAGACAGACCGAGGAGGTCCGATGACGAACAACAAGTCGCGCAGTCTCGGGTGAGCGGGTCCGGCGCACAGAGATTGAACCGCTGGTAGCACACCAGGCGTGCTGATGTGTTAGCGATGATCCGCTCGTTCGGTGACGAGGGCACGCGGGACATCTGGAATGGCATTCGCACCAGAGCGGCGCGGCGGATCCCGCGAGCGCGGTGGCCAGTGGTGCGCCGAAAGCTGGACCGGATCGACGCGGTTGCCGACTTCGGCGGGGAGTTCGGTGAGGCCGCAGTTGCCGAGGTCGAGGTGGGTGGCGCGGGTGCGCTTGTTTCGGCGATGAGGCGCTGGGCGGGGGTGGATATGGGGGAGGTGAGATTTGTTTTGTCATGGGGTTGATGGTGGCGTCGTTCGCCCGATGTCGGAGTCGTTTGCCCGATGTCGGAGTCGTTAACCCGATATCGGAGTCGTTCGCCCGATATCGGAGTCGTTAACCCCGGGCTGACGCCCGGGGCTTTTGGTTTAGGTGCGTGGTTGGTCAACAGCTGTGCCGGTCGGTCAAACGCGTGTGCCGGTTGGTCAACGCTGGGCCCGGTTGGTCAACGCTGTACCGGGTTGGTCAAACGCTGTGCCGGGTTGGTCAACGCTTGCCGGGTTGGTCGAGCGCTGTGCCCGGTTGGTCGAGCGCTGTGCCGGGTTGGTCAACGCTGTGCCGGTTGGTCGATGAAGCCCGGGGGGGCAAACTTTTTTTGAGAATTTTGGGCCGTTGGGGCACTAGGTTATTGATGACCTATCTTGTGACCTTTTCCTGTTACGGTACTCATCTGCAGGGGGCGGCGAGCGGGAGTTACGATCATCGCCGCGGACGGTTGGCTCCCGATCCTCGGCTGGAGCGGTACCACCGGAGCATCCTGGCGCATCCGATTTACACATTGGCGACGGCGGAGGAGCGATTGGTGGTGCGGGACGAGGTGCTGGCCGTTTGCCGGTATCGGCGATGGACGTTGTGGGCGTTGCATGTCCGGGTAACTCATGTGCATGCGGTGGCGGAGATTCCTTCGGCGGAGGCATGGCAGTGTCTTCGGGATTGGAAGGCTTATGCGAGCCGGGCATTGAATGCGCGGGAGGGGGTGGTGCGGGCGCGGTGGACGCATGGCGGGACTCTGGCTGAGTTGCGTGACGGTGTCGCGGTTGGCCGGGCGACTGATTATGTGATGGATGGGCAGGGGGCGCGGTTGACGGTGTATTCGGGGTTGGGGGAGTCGACGGCGGCGGGTGGGTGATCGTTCTGATTCGTTAACCCCGGGCTTACGCCCGGGGCTTTTGCGTGTGCCGGGGCGTCGGGTCGGGTGTGGGCTGGGTGTCGGGCTGATTTGCGGCGGCGGCTGTTCACGCGTTTGGGTGGCGGCTCACTTCGGATCTAATTCGTTGGCTTTGTGGGAGATGGCCGGGACGGTGCGTTTTTGCTTGGTTCGTTTTTCACTTGACGCCTGCTATGGTCAAGGCGGCTATGGACGACTTTACTTTATCGATTGGATTACGCTCTGGACGCGGCGTGGTTTGCGCGGGAGGCGCTGGGGGTGGAACTGGACGAGCTACAGGAAGAGGTGCTGGACGCGACGATTGAGTACGGCTTTTGAATTGCAGCGCAGTATGGGAAGACGTTTGTGATGGCGGTGAAGGCGGCGCACCGGATGCTCTTTTGGCCGGAGTCGACGGTGCTGGTGGTGGCGCCGACGCAGCGGCAGACGGGGAGCTGATCCGGCGGGTGTATGGTTTTTTGCGGAAGTTGGGGGTGGCGGCGAAGTCCGATGGGGTGACGCGACCATCGTTGGCGATTGCGAATGGGTCGCGGATTTTGGGGTTGCCGTCGCGGGCGGAGACGATTCGGGGGTATTCGCCGCAGTTGGTGATTGTGGATGAGGCGGCGTATTGTCCCGATGAAATCGAGGCGGCGCTGCGGCCGATGATGATGAACCGGCGGACGTGGCGTTCGCTGTGGTTGATTTCGACGCCGAATGGGCGGCGGGGATGTTTTACGATATCTGGTCGCAGCAGACGGATTTGCGGTGGCGGAAGTTTTCGCGGACGGCCTTGGAATGTAAGTGGATGCGGGCGGAGGATTTGCGGGCGGAGCGGGAGCGGCTGGGCGAGGAAAGGTTTGGGCAGGAGTATCTTTGCGAGTTTGTGGAGTCGCGGCGGGCTTTGGTGCGGGGGAGTTGGATTGCGCGGGCGTTTGATCCTTTGTTAGTCCCGCTGGAGGAGGACCGGCGGTGGTTTTTGGGGGCAGGATACGCCCCGGCATACGTATGTGGGGCTGGATTTGGGGAAGGAGCGGGACCGGTCGGCGCTGGTGGTTTTGGAGTATTGGTTCCGGTATACGGGCCGGCGGGATGCGTTGACTTATGAGCCGGTGCGGGAGCTGGATTGCCGGGTGCGGCAGGTGGTGCAGTTTGAGTTAGGGACGAGTTACTTAGACGTGGTGCGGGAGTGGCGCGGGTTTTGGAGCATCCGGTGTTTGGGTATGGGCGACGCTGGTGGTGGACGGGACGGGCGTGGGGGTGGCGGTGGTGGATTTGTTGCGGCAAGCGCTGCGGGGCGTGAAGGTGGCGTTGACGCCGGTGGTGCTGACGGGCGGGGAGCGGGTGGCGATGGTGAAAGGGAAGCATCATGTGCCGAAGTGGGAAGTGTTTGACGCGTTGCGGCATTTGCTGGAGACGGGGTCAGTGCGGATGGCGGCGCGGGCGGTGGGGATGGAGGCGCTGCGGCAGGAATTGGAGGGGCTGGAGCGGTGGCGGCGGGAGAGCGGTGGGGAGGGGATTAGCGGGAAGCGGGCGGGTGGGGACGATGTGGCGATGGCGCTGGCGCTGGCGGCGTGGTTGATGCTGTGGCGGCATCGGGGACGGTGAACCGCGAGATGCTGCGGGCGGCTTGAGGTACGCGGGACTTTCGCTTACAACAATCCCCGCGACCGCGCAAACTGCAACGCATCCACGGCGGCGCCGCGGGCGCCGGCGGTGTCGCCTTTGGGCATGATGTGAATGGGGATGGTGGCTTGCTCCAGCCGTTGTTCGGGCATGCCGCGCCGCACTTGGCTGACGAACCATTGCTGGAACTCGGGGCCCGTTTCGATGGCGCCGCCGCCGATGATGAGGGCGTCGGGGTCGAAGGTGTTGATCATCTCGTCGAAGAAGAGGCCGAGGGCGTGCGCTTGCACGCGGAAGATGTCGCGGCAGAGGGGGTCGCCTTTTTCGGCGAGGCCGCGCACTTGTTTGGCCGCTTGTTTGGGTTCGAGGCGGCCGAGTTCGTGGCCGGGATAGCGCTCCAGGAAGAACGGCAGCAGCGACTGGCCGATGGCGGTGAGCGAGCACAGGGATTCGAGGTCGCCGACGCGGCCGCAGTTGCAGCGGGGGACGAGTCCGGCGATATCCGGGATGCTTTGGTAGGGCACCAGGACGTGGCCGAGTTCGCCGCCGAAGCCGTTGCGGCCTTTGACGTCGCGCCCGTTGATAATCACGCCGCCGCCGAGGCCGGTGCCGATGATGGCGGAGATGGAGCTTTCGGTTTGGCTGGAGCCGAAGAGCGAATAGTGGCCCCAGAGGGCGCCGGCGTTGCCGTCGTTCATGTACGTGACGGGCCGGCCGAGGCGGCGTTCGAGCGCGCTGCGGACGTCGAAGTTGCGCCAGCCGGCGTGGACGAAGTTGGTGGAGCCTTCGGCGCTGAGTACGCCGGCGGCGGAGGCTGGTCCGGGGGTGTCGAGGCCGACGGCGACGACCTGCGCCAGGCTCACGCCGGCGCGCTGGACGGCGAGTTCAAGGCCTTCTTCCATCTGGCGGAGGCAGACGTCTGGCCCTTCCACGGCACGGGCCGGATGTTCGCAGAGACCTTCGATGAGGAAGTGTCCCTGCGCATCGGCGATCGTGTAGTTGACGGCGGTTCCGCCGAGGTCGATACCAGCTACGTAGTTCATCGAGTCACGCTCCGTATCCTTCGATCGTGCCACGGCCGGGCTAGGGGTTACTGAAGATAGAACGAGTAAAGAGCGTCGCCGGCGGCCACCAGGAGGTACTGCTTGCCGTCGAGCGTGTAGGTTTGGGGCGCGTTAGAGACATTGCCCAGGCGGGCGTGCCAGAGGATCTTGCCGGTTTTGGCGTCGTAGCCGATCAGGTTGCCGCTGAGGTCGCCGGCGAAGACGAGTCCACCGGCAGTGGTGAGCACGCCGTTGCCGCCGCCGAAGCCGCCGCCGGTGCCGGGGTAGCGATGGCGCCAGGCGATTTTGCCGGTCTTGTAGTCGATGGCGGTGAGATAGGCGCCCAGGGAGGCGACTTGCTGCTCGTCCTTACCGCCGAGGCCCATGGCGCCGCGCGGATCGGTTTCGGTGAGATAGTACATGGCGTAAGTGTCGCTTTGCGGCACATAGAAGTAGCCGGTGTCGGGCGAGTAAGCGGCGGGCGGCCAGTTAGTAGCTCCGTAGTTATTGGGGGAGACGAGGGAGCCGGGCACGAGCGAATCCTTTTTGGGGTCGCGGATGGTTTGGCCTTTGGCGTTGATTTCCTTCACCCAATTGACGGTGTCGGAGAATTTGGAGGTGAGTAAGTGCTCGCCGGTGGTGCGGTCGAGCACCCAGAAATAGCCGTTGCGGTCGGCGTGCATGACCATCTTGCGCATCTTACCTTTGAATTCGCCGTCGGCCAGGATGGGGGTTTCGCTGGAGTCCCAATCGTGGGTGTCGTGCGGGTTCATTTGGTAATACCAGGCCATTTTGCCGGTTTCGACATTCAAGGCGACCAGGGAGCAGGTGAATAAGTTATCGCCGTCGCGGCTGGGGGGATTGGTGTAAGAGGGCGAGGGATTGCCGGTGCCGAAGATATAGAGCTTGGTTTCCGGATCATAGGCGCCGGGGATCCAGACGTTGCCGGCGCCGAGGCGGGCGCCTTCAATGGTGCCCCAGGTTTCCCAACCGGGGTCGCCCTTTTTCTGCGGCGTGGTGTACCAGGTCCACTGGACGGCGCCGGTTTCGGGGTCGCGGGCCTGGACGTAGCCGGGGGCGTCCAGATCGTTGCCGGTGCCGACGATGATGTGGTTGCCGACGACGATGGGCGCCATGGTGGAGAAATATTGGCGATTGAAATCGGCGATGGGGACGTGCCAGCGTTCCTTACCGGTTTGGGAATCGAGGCAGACGAGATAGTCGTCGGGCGTTTCCATATAGAGCCACTTACGCCACATGCCGAGTCCGCGATTGCCGATGTGGGTGCCGCCCTTGGTTTTCCAGAAGTAATGCCAGAGGACGGTGCCGTCGCGGGCGTCGACGGCCCAGGCGTTGTCGGGCGTGGAGAAATAGAGCATGCCGTCGACGGCCAGTACGGAGGCGCGGATGTTGGTGCCGCCGCCGAAGGGGCTGGCGGCCATTTCGCCGCTGCCTTCGCCGCCGATGATGGTGGGCGGGCCGCCGCCGAAGCCGCCGCGTCCACCCGGACCGGCGTTGCCGGGGCCGGCGGTGACGCGGGTGGTCCAGGCGAGGGAGAGGCCTTTCACATTGGTGGTGTTGATCTGTTTGAGGCGCGAATAGCGTTGGCCGGAGTAATCGCCGGAGTAAGTGGGCCAGTCGTCGGTGAGCGGCTTCAGGATCGCGGCGGGGTCCAGCGACTGGGCGGCAACGGCGCCCGCGGCGAGGAGAAAGGTTAGTAAGTGCTTCATTGGATCGTCACCAGATAGGCCGTGAGATTGTGGATGTCCTCGTCGCGGTACTTCGAGAGCAGGTCTTTGTGAGGCTTCAGCGGATCTTTGATTTCGATTTTGGGCGAATCGCCGTTGCGGGTGAAGGTGCGGCGCCGGCCGTCGGCGTCGGTCAGGGTGACGAGGAAGTCGTCGATGCGGCCGAGCACGCCTTGAACGCTCTTGCCGTCAGCGAGCGTGACAGTGACGGTGGTAGGCGAGACGCGGCCGGCGGGAGCGGGCATGCCGAAGCCGCCGCGGCCACCGCCGCCGCCGGGCATCAGCCACCATTGCTGGAGTTGCTTGGGTTCGCGGAAGCGCGAGGCGAGGCCTTTCAAGTCGCCGGTGACCGAGTGGCAGCCGGCGCACGTTTTGGCGAAGTAGGCCTGGCCGAGTTTGGCGTCGCCGGTGACGATGGTGGGGGGCGTTTGGCGCGAGCCATCATAGCCGCTGACCTTAAAGCTGTGAATAAACGTAGCGATGTCGGAGATCTGCTTTTCGGGCAGATCGAACTTAGGCATCCCCTCGCGGCCTTCGCGCAGGACTTTGCCGATGAGTTCGCCGTTCTGATCGTTGAGCACGACCTCGTTGCGGATCAGGTTCGGCCCGCCGGAGCCGCCGCGGGCATCGGCGCCATGGCAGAAAGTGCAGTGCACGCCGTAGACGGCTTTGCCACGTTCGACCACAGCCGGGTCAGCCGGCGGGCGTTCGGGGAAGGCGCTGGGACGGACGCGCGGTTTGACGGCCGCGGCGGCCGGCGGCGTGGGCGGCTGAGCGGCGAGCGTCGTAGCCGCTAAGAAGAGAATGCGGATGGTCATTGGGAAAGAGGCGTCTCCGTAAGTGGATGCGTTACTTTTTGGGCGACACCAGCCGGATGCGAACGGGTTTGGCGTCGGGTTTGACCGGCACGGGCCGGCAGAGGAGTTGGAGGGCGCTGGGCGGGGTGATGAGGCGGGCGAGATTGCGGTCGGCGTCGGTGCCGGTGATGACGAGCAACTGCGGGGAGGGCGCAAAGAGTTCGACGACACGAAGGGTGGCGCCGGCGACTGAGCAAGTGACGTGGAGTTCCTGATCCTCCTTGAGGGCATTTTGCATGGCGTTCACTTCGCCAAGAATGATGGCGGTGAGGCTGTCGGGCGGCTTGGGCGCGGGGTCGGGCTTGGCGTCCGTTACGGTGTCGATGACATTCTGGATGCCGCTGCCGAGAGCTTCCTGCGCGAGTTGTTTGGTAATGGCTCCGATTCCCACCTGACGAGGGTATCATGCGTCGATGGAGCAGTTTCAGGCCGCGGCGCGGCTGTTGCGGGAGGCCGATGGGCTGGTGGTGGCCGCCGGCGCCGGCATGGGCGTGGACTCCGGTTTACCGGATTTTCGCGGGCCGGAAGGGTTTTGGCGGGCCTATCCGGCGCTCGGGCGAGCGGGTATTGAGTTTACGGAGATCGCTTCGCCGGGAGCGTTCCGCCGGAATCCGCGGCTAGCGTGGGGCTTTTACGGGCATCGGCTGGCGCTTTACCGGCGAACGGTGCCGCATGCCGGATTTGCGATCCTCCGCCGGTGGGGTGCGCAGATGGAGCGGGGAGTCCGGGTGTTTACGAGCAATGTGGATGGCCACTTTCAGCGGGCGGGGTTCGAGGGTGTTTATGAATGCCACGGATCGATTCATCACCTGCAGTGTTTGCGGCCTTGTTCGCAAGAGACGTGGGCGGCCGGGGCGTTCGAGCCGTTGGTCGACGAGGAGCACTGCGAGTTGGTGAATGGCTTGCCGCAGTGCCCCGGCTGCGGCGGTTTGGCGCGGCCGAACATCCTGATGTTTGGAGACGGGGGCTGGTTGGGCGAGCGCTACGACGCTAGTGACGTGGTAACGTGGCGGCGAACGTTGCGCCGGCCCGTGGTGGTGGAGCTTGGCGCGGGCACGGCGGTTCCTTCCGTGCGGATGTTCGCCGAACGCGCCGGCGGGGCGTTGATTCGAATCAATCCCAGGGAGGCGGCCGGTGGCGATGTAGCGATCGCGCTGGGGGCGCTGGAGGCGTTGCGGGGGATTGATGCGCTGCTTGCGTAGGCGTGATCGTTTTTTGATCTGAGGGTGGGGGGATTGTTCTTCTGGCGAGTTGGCCTAGTCGGCAGGTTGTTGATAATAAAGGCCAATGAAATTGGCAGGCGGCTTGCACTCAAGGGGGCATGATCAGTATCAACGACCCCCACAATGTAGTGCCCGGCCGATGGACGGTTCCATACGGTCCGTTTTCCCTGTTGACCCTCGGCTTGCTCCTGTTGGTACTGCCGGGATGGGTGTTTTACTCGTCTAGCGTCAAAGGCTGGGATGGCCTCGCCTACTTGCTGCTCGGTGTACCCATTTGTTGCGGATTGGCGCTTCTGTCGGCTCTGGTGGGCTGCCTTCGGAAGGAAGCTGGCCGGGGCTGGGCCGCGCTGTTGGCGGTGGCCGTGCCGCTGACGCCAGTGATTTTGGTGAGCTTATGAGGCGCCACTCGTTTTCGGTAGCTTCCGCCGTTGTGGCTTTCGCGCTCACTCCGGCGTGGATTGACTTCTGGTGGCGGCAGCGCGCCTGGGCGTCGAAGGGCTTCACTCTCGCCGGCGCGCCGCTCCTGGTGCTGCTGGCGGTGGCGCTGGCGGCCGTAGGACGGCGCCGCGGCGAGCGTTTTGCCGGGTGGATGATGGTGGCCGTGGCGGCGATTCCGCTGGGCGTGTTCGTCTGGATGAATTTTTTCGAGTGAAGGCTGGCATATGATTGTCGGCTGATGAGCAACATACCGCCTGGCATCGGCCCCGAAGAGTGGGACCTGCGCGTCCAACTGGCTGCCGCTTACCGCCTGATCCACATGATGGGCTGGTCGGAACTGATCTGGACGCACACTACGGTGCGAGTGCCCGGCCCGGAGCATCATTTCCTGATCAATCCCTACACGCTACGGTTTGACGAAGTGCGTGCGTCGAACCTGGTGAAGGTGGACTTACACGGGAACATCCTGGAGGCCGGTGGCCGCGAGATCAATCCGGCGGGCTTTGTGATACATAGCGCGATACACATGGCGCGGCGGGATGTGCGTTGCGTGATGCATACGCACACGGTGGCGGGCATGGCGGTGGCGGCGCTGGAGTGTGGCCTGTTGCCGATCGGCATGTATGCCCTGGGCTACTACGACCGCGTGGCCTATCACGATTTCGAAGGTCCCAGCCTGGAGTTGGGCGAGCGCGAACGGCTGGCGGCGAACCTGGGTGACAAGAACATTCTCATCTTGCGCAACCATGGTCTGTTGACGTGCGGCCAGACGGTGGCGCAGGCGTTTGTGCGGATGTACCGGCTGGAAAGGGCCTGCCAGGTGCAACTGGCGGCGCAGGCTACGGGGGCGAAACTCGTGATTCCGCCGGAGGAAGTCTGCCAGAAGAGCGGCGCGCTCAGCGATGATTTCCTGGTGGCCGAGGGCGATAAGGGCTACAGCAAGAATCCGAATCCGGAGTTTGCGGCGCTGTTGCGCTTGCTGGACGCTAAGGACCCGTCCTATCGCACTTAGGTCCCCGGCGAAGGATCGGGGTCATGCTCCTCAGGGCTCGCGGTGAGACCTGAGGAGCGTATGCAAGGTGCTTCGGAAGAGGCCTAGAAGATCAACTTCAGCGCCATTTGGATGGTGCGCGCGTCGCGGGCCGAGGTGATGGTTCCGAAGGCGCCGGACTGATTGCGGCCGTCCGGTCCGGCGACGAAGCTGGTATTCGGAATGCCGAGGTTCACCTGGTTCAGGAAGTTGAACATCTCGGTGCGGAACTGGACGTTCACCCGCTCGGTGACTTTCGTGTTCTTGATGAACGAGAGATCCCAGTTCACCGTGCCGGGCGTACGGGCATCGGGCAGCACGCGGCCGGTGTTGCCGAAGGTGAAGAGCGGCGGATTGACGAATTGGGTGGTGTCGAACCAGCGCTGGGCGGTGCCGTTGTCGAGCCGCGCCGAGGTGCCGGTGGAGTCGGGCCGGGTGGCGCGCTGGTTGTTGGCGCCGGTGATCAGCAGGGGGATGCCGGTCTGCATGATGCCGATGGTGTTGATCTGCCAGCCGCCGTACAAGCGCTTCAGGCCTTGCTGGCCTTTGCCGAAGGGCAGCTCGTAGAGGAGGCTTAAGGTGGCGCGTTGCGAAACGTCGGAGGGATCCACGGAGCGCTCGGCGCGGCGGTTGAACTTGCCGTTCTGGTAGCCGACGACCGAGGCCTGCTCAATCGGGCCGAAGTTCACGGGGGTGGCGATGGAATCGGAGATGATCTTGCCACCGGTGTAAGAGAAGAGGAAGGCCAGCCCCTGGGAGAAGCGCTTTTCCACGCTCATCAGGAAGAGGTGGGAGTTGTAGCTGCCCAGGCGCGGGTTGCGCACCGAGATGGTGCCGTACTGCGGGAAGGGGCGCAGGGATTGCTCGCGCGTGATGGTGGCGCCGCCCAGAGCGCCGGGCACGCGGCCCGCGTTGGGATTGGTCACCTGCTGCTGAAGCTGATTGCCGAGCGAGAGAAACTGCGGATCGAGCTGATTGAGATCGTAGCTGCCCGCCGTCAGGCCGCGGCCCAGGTTGCCGGCGTAGCCGGCTTCCAGCAGCCAACTGCCCTTGAGCTGCTGTTGCAGCGTCATGGTGAATTGCTGAATGCGCGGGATGTTGCCGTCGGCTTCGTCGTAGGCGGTGTTCTGGCCGAGCACGGCGGCGGCGCCCAAGGCGCGGCCTTGCGGCGGGATGGGCGCCGAGGGGAAGCCTTGGCGCAATTGGAACGCGGGGCGGTTCGGATCGCTTTGCAGATAGCTGGTGTTGGTCTGCGCAAAGCCGAAGGCGTTGGGATAATTCTCGCGCCACATCTGCGACGGATAGAGCATGCCGTAGCCGCCGCGAATGATGGTGCGGGTATTGCCGAAGACGTCGTAGGCGAAGCCAAGGCGCGGCGCGATGTTGGAATAGTCGTTCTTCTTCCAGGTGCGCGGCTGGCCGTTTTGGCCCGCAAAGACGAGGCAGCCGGAGAGTCCATTGGGCAGCGTGCAGGTGGGGTCGAAGTTCGAAGCGCCGTTATTGCGTTCCACGGCCTGGGACTGGAAGTCATAGCGAACGCCGAGGTTCACCGTCAGGCGGCGCGTCACTTTCCAATCGTCCTGGAAAAAGCCGCTGATGGTGTGAGAGACCTGCGATTCGCCCAAGTGGGTAGACACGCTGGCGCTTTGGACGGCGCCCACCAGGAAGCTGGCGTAGGCCGACCCGGTGCCGGCCGGCGTCAACGGATTCCCGGTGAGACCGGCATTGAAGCTGTAAGAGCCCGAGGGGGCCGAGCGCTGGAGGTTGTGGCCTTGCAACAGGCGCAGGTCGGCACCGATTTTCATCGAGTGCGCGCCGCGCACGATGTTGACAATATCGAGGAATTGCCAGTTGAGCGAGCCGCGCAAGCCGGCCGTGCCGGTGTTGAAGCCGAGCAAGCCGTTGCCGATGGCCGGGAACGTATCAGCCGGCACGATGGAGGGCAGACCGAGCTTTTGCGGCCAGCCGCCGCCGAAGCTGCGCACCACGAACGGGAAGTAGCCGCGCGTGGCGCCGACGCGAAACTCGTTGACGATGGTGGGCGTGAAGGTGTGGGTGTCGGTGAGCACGACGTTCCAGTTCTTGAGATTGTCGTCGCGCTTGCCCACCACTTCATTCGGGTAGACGGCGGCGCCACCGGCGCCATTATCGGTGCGGTGATTGAAGAACGAGTAACGGCCCGACAGGCTGTTCTTGTCGTTGAAGCGATGGTCGCCCTTGAACATGTACTGGCGCATCAACTGAATTTCGGTGGCGATGCCCTGAAAGTTGTTGGTGTTGGTGTTGCGCTCGGCCAAGGTGGCCGGCACGCGATTGGGCAGCGGATAGAACTCGTTGATCGCCCTGGCCACCGGGTCGATGGCCGTGGAGGGAATGATATTGCCGGGATACGGCGCGCGCGTCACAGTGGTGCCGGAGCCTTGCGTCGAAAAGGGATCGGAGAGCGGAATCAAAGATCCTCCGGCGGTGAGCAAATCGGTGAAGTTGCCGCCGCGCTGGCCCGCGGTGGGGAAGGAGGCGATCACCGGGCGGGAGCGCTTGTAGCGGTACTCCTCCCAATTGCCGAAGAAGAAGGTACGGTCTTTGATGGCCGGCCCGCCGGCCGACGCGCCGAACTGGTTGTAGCGGAAGGGCGGGCGGAACGTGGCAAAGGTGTTGCGCGCGTCGAGCTTGTCGTTGCGCAGAAACTCATAGAGCGTGCCGTGAAGCTGATTGGTGCCGGACTTGGTCACCATGTTGATGGCGCCGCCGGCCGTGAAGCCATACTCGGCCGACATGGCGCCGGATTGCACCTTGAACTCTTCCACCGAATCGACGCCCGGATTGATGGCCACCTCGCCGATGTAGCTTTGGATGTTATTGGCGCCATCGAGCAGTTGGGCGTTCATGGCGTTGGGGCCGCCGTTGATCGAAATGGACGAAAGCTGAATGCCGCGGTCGGCAAAGCCGCTGGCGGTGGGGCCGGCATTGGATTTCACGCTGGGCGTGAGCAGCGTCAAGGCCAGCGCGTTGCGGCCGTTGAGGGGCAACTCCTGCACGCGTTTCTGGTCCACCACTTTGCCGATGGAGGTGTTGGAGGTGTCCACCAGAGGCGCTTCGCCTTTCACCTCGACGGTTTCGGCCACTTGGCCGATGTCGAGTTTGATGTCGACCTGGGCGCGTTGGTCCACCTGCAGTTGGACGCCGGAGCGGACGGCGCGGCGGAAGCCGGTTTTCTCGACGGCGATGGAGTAGTCGCCGACGGCGAGATTGGGCGCCAGGTAGAGACCTTCGCCGGTGGTTTGGGCGCGGAAGGTCTGGTTGGTAGCGGTGCTGGTGATGGTGACGGTGGCACCGGCAACGGCGGCGCCGCTAGCGTCGGTGACGAGGCCTTGAATGGTGCCGCGACCTTGCTGCGCGAGCAAGGCGCCGCTGAGCAACAGCGAGGTGGCGAGGATCTTCAACATGGCGATCTCCCTTTTACGAGACTGAAATCTGAAATTTCAGTCAGTATACACCCAAACCGCCCTCCTGGTGTCAAATGGGTGTCGGAGGCGTTATGCTCATACTCTCTCTCTCGATCGCATTGATGGCCGCGCAGCCGCCGGCGGCGGAAGCTTATGGGGATCTGGTGGCGCGCGTCCGCGCCGGTGATGCCAAGGTGGATTTTGCCGCGCTGCGGCTGGCGTGCCTGGAAAGCGGCCGCTGCGATCCGCGGGGTTCGGACGAGGATCGCGGGGCGTTGCGCAAGGCGGCACAAGCCAAGGACGGCGCGCGGGTGGCGGCGGCGGCGTTGAAGTTGATTGAGGCGGGCTTCGTGAACATCGAGGCGCACGCGGCGGCGGCGCAGGCCTATCGCGAATTGGAGCAGATGGAGAAGGCCGACTTCCATCGGATGGTTTTTCGCGGCCTGATCGATTCGATCCTCCGGCAGGGGGACGGCAAGACCAAGGAGACGGCCTTCCGCGTCATCCACACGGGTGAGGAGTACGTGATGTTGCAAGTGCTGGGCCTGGCGCCGTTCGGCCAGCAATCGCTGCTGCGCGACGGCAAGCGAGCCTTTGACCTGCAGGAGGTGGACGACCCCAAGACCGGCAAGAAGGTGAAGGTCTATTTCGATATCAGCGCGTTCTACGGGCGCCTTTGATCAGGCTGTGTAGATGAATTCGCCCGTGGCGATGCAATCCACGCTGGAGGTCAAGCGGACCCAGTGAGCGGAGAAGCCGGCGGGGAAGATGTGACGGGCGTAACCGTTGACGGCGATCCGCTCATAGCGTTCCCAAGTGCCGTCGCCGAGGAAGTCCACCTCGATGGTGACGGTAGCGGCGCGATCGGTCTTAAGGTGAACCATCTTGCCGGTAAAGCCGGTCATGAGGAAGGGTTCGGAGGCAACGCCGGCCTTCACGGCCGTTCGCCGCCAGGGGCCGCCCCAGCCGGAGGGCTTGCCCCACTGCCACAGATCGTCGGTCTTGCCGAACCAGATGCCGGACTGGGGCTGACCGGCGTAGGCGTAATTGTCGGCGTTCGGGGTGGTCTGATTGCCGCCCACGGCGAACATCCCGCGGAAGGAGCAGAAATCCGGGATGATTCGCAGATGATTACAGATTGGCTTCACCCCCCAGATCGCGTCGGCGAACGGCATGGGTTGCAGTTCATAAAACAGGCCATGGATATCCATGAGGAAGTGCTCGGTCTCTACCTCGCGGATGCGCATCCATTCGGTTTGCCAGGCATGCTCATGCACGTGACCGCCTTTCGGCAAACGATACTTCTGCCATTTACCCTTGACTAAGGCCCAGAGCAGCACCGACGACTCATCCCAACCGGTGCAGAAGATGACATTGCCCATGTTCTCGCGGCCCATGCATTCCATGTGCGGCTTTTGGCTGAGGACATTCCAGCGCTGGCCGTCGAACTCGGCCAGGCCCGCATCTTCCTCGCCGAATTCGTAGAAGCCATTGTTGGCCACCACTACCCTGCCCTGGCCCGTATAGGCGCCCTTGAAGTGAGCGCGCCGCTTGCGGCCGAGCGTCTTCACCAGGTCATCCACCTGGCGCGTCTCCAGGGTGGAAACATCGGTTTCCAGTAACTCGCCTTCCATACCGAGGTGATAGACCAGATTGGCGCGATCCTTTAAGTGGGCGAAGGTTGCCGTAACGCGAATGTCACGCAGCGCGTAGATGAATCGCCAGTTGCCTTTTAGATCAATGGCGTAGGGGCCGATGAAGGCCTGATTCGACTCTTTGTGCACAAAGCGGTTGGCGTGGGTACCGTTGTGCGTGTGGAGTTTTTCCATCTTCAATGAGTCGTCGATGCGGTAGAGGGCCAGGCCGGTTCCGGTGGGCGACTTATGCGAGTTGTAAGTGGAGGCCCACAAGGCGTCGGCCCAGGGGAGCAGAGCGCCCACGCCGCATTCGGAGCGGGCCGGCCCGGTATCGGCCTTGAAGCCGATGGTCTGCGCGGCGGCGGCGGTAGGGGGGGCAAAAAGAAACTGGCGGCGTGAAAGTCCCATGGATTCTGATTGTACGAAACGATACACTAGCAGCAGCATCCCGGTGAAACCCAAAGAGAAGAAAACAAGATTGGTCAAAGATAAAGGTCACCCGGCGGGCGCCGAGATGGCAACCGGCTCCGCGCAGTTGGTGGTGATTACGGGCATCAGCGGGTCTGGCAAAGGGACGGCGCTGCGCGTATTTGAGGATCTGGGCTATTACTGCGTGGACCACTTGCCGGTGGACCTGATCCCGAAGTTCGCCGAGTTGGTGCTGGATTCGCCCAACATCCGGCGGGCGGCGCTGGTGGTGGACATTCGCGAAGGCGACAACTTGAGCAAGTTTCCGCCGATTTTCCGGCAGCTCAAGAGCCAGTTGAACGCCACGATGCTGTTTTTGGAAGCCGACGATCATGCCATCCAGCGGCGGTTCAGCGAGACGCGGCGTCCGCATCCGCTGGGCCGGGAGCACGGCGTGATTCACAGCCTTCAGGACGAACGCAAACGCCTGCAACACATTCGTGCGCTGGCGGACCATATCGTGGACAGCTCCAAGTACAGCGTGCACGAATTGCGGGCGGCGATCGAGTCGATTTACGCCGGCACCGGCACGGACGACGGGCGCATTCTCATCAGCGTGACGAGTTTTGGGTTCCGCTGGGGTGTACCCACCGACGCGGATTTGGTGTTCGACGTGCGCTTCCTGCCGAATCCGAATTATCAGCCGGAGCTGAAGAAGTTCACCGGGCGCCATCCGGCGGTAGCCAAGTACATCCGCCAGTTTGAACAGACCGGCGAATTCATCGAGCGCATCACCGGATTGCTGGTCTACCTGCTGCCGCACTACATCAAGGAAGGCAAGAGCTACTTGACGATCGCCTTCGGCTGCACGGGCGGACATCATCGCTCGGTAATGATCGCCGACGATATCCATAAGCGGCTGGCCAAGGCGGGTTTTCAAACCAAGGTGAGCCATCGCGATATGACAAAGTAGAGGTATGCACACCGCACTGCTCATCGCCGCGAGCTTGTGCCAGGAACCTCAACTGAAGACGCGAGAGGCGGCCGCCGCGCCACCGCCGCCCAGCGGACCGGTGGCCATCATCCCGGCCGGCACCAAGATGCCGATCGAACTCCGCCAGCCGATCTCAACCAAGAACGCCGTTGCCGGCGACGCGATCTATGCGCGGACGACGTTTCCCGTGGTGTCCGGCGGCGTGATGCTGATTCCGGCGGGCACGTGGGTGCAGGGCGTGGTGGATCGAGTGAAGCGCGCCGGCCGCATCAAGGGCACGGCCGAACTGGAGTTTCACCTCACCACGCTGATCTACGCCAATGGCTACACGCTGGACCTGAAGGCGGCTCTGGACCAGGTGCCGGGCGCGGAGAACTCGGCGGTGAAGGAGCCGGGAATCGTCAAGCAGGATGCGCAGAAGGAGAAGGACGTCGGTACGGTGATCACCACGGCGTCGCAGACGGGCTCCATGGGAGCGATTGCCGGCGCCGCCAGCGGTTCGGTGCGCGGACTGGGCGTGGGCGGCATTGGCGGACTGGCCGCCGGAACGCTGATCGGCATTCTGAAGCGGGGCGATGATGTTCGCTTTGAAACCGGCGCCGCGCTGGAGATTTCGCTGTCGGCACCGATTGCCGTGGAGCGAGAGAAGGCCGCGCGCGCGGCGCAGTAAACGCGCGGCACAGTAAAGTAGAGCGGTGGGGTACCCGCACCCGGCCGGATGGCCTCCCCCAAAAGTAGGTACCGAACGCCATTTGATCCCTCCCGCGAGCGAAGTGCGCTTTGGTACACTACGAAAAGGAGTTTGCGCACGGGCCTTGCTAGGGGTGCGTGCCGAACTAGGGTTCATAGGTTAGTCCCGAAAATCACAATCTCGCTGAAAACCATGAAACGAGACTTCGACGTGGTACGTCTTACCCTGGGCGTAGAGAGGAAAGGAACCGGCTTTTGATGCAGTTCTCCAGGCAGCAATGCCTGTCAGTACTGGTCTTTTGTTTTCTTGCGGTTGCCTCCAGCCAGCCTCTCTCGGCCCAAGCTGCGCAGCCTCCCGCTGATCCGCCGAAAGCGGAGGCGCCGAAACCGGCACCGGTCAAGAAACAACAGAACCCTTTTGAGTCCGTCCCCTCCGCGGACGAGCCCAAGCCTGCGGTGCAGGCACCGAAACCCGCTCCGCCGAAAGCTTCTCCGGCAAAGCCCGGCCAGGCTCCGGTGCTGGAAGCGCCTAAGCCGGCCGTGGAAGAGCCCAAGGCTCCGGCGCAAGACGTGGTGCAGGAAATCGAATTCCGCGGCGCCCGCCGGGTGCCGCAAGACACGCTGAAGGCGCTGATTTTCACCAAGCGCGGCGACAAATACGACCCGGAAACCCTGAACCGCGACTTTATGGCCCTGTGGAACACGGGCCGCTTTGACGACTTGCGCATCGAGCGCGAGCCGAGCGCCGCCGGTTGGATCATCCGCTTTGTGGTGACTGAGCGCCGCGTGGTGCGGTCAATCAAGTACGAAGGCATCAAGTCGGTGACTGTGTCGGAAATTCTGGACCGTTTCAAGGACCGTCGCGTGGGTCTTCAGGTGGAGACGCAATACGATCCGAACAAGGTGCAGCGCGCCGCCAACGTGCTGAAGGAATTCCTTTCCGAGCGGGGCCGCCAGTACGCCACGGTGACGCCGAACGTGCGGCAGATTCCGCCGTCGTCGCTGGAAGTGACCTTCGATGTCGCCGAAGGTCCCAAGGTAAAGGTGGGCAAGATCGAGATCGAAGGCAATCAGGTTTACAGCGACCGCATTGTGCGGCGCGCGATGAAGAATCTGAAGCCGATCGGCATTCCTTACTCGCTTTACGCCGAGAACATCTTTTCCAAGACGTTCGACTCCTCGAAGCTGGAAGAGGATAAGGACCGCATCCGGCAGTTCTACCAGGAGCGCGGCTACTTCACGGCGCGAGCCACCGGCTCTTCGGTCACCACGCGCGACACCTACCCGGCCAAGATCCGTCCGTTTATCTTCTGGCCCAAGGGCAAGCCCGGCAAGTCCAACGACCTGAAGGTGACGGTGGAAGAAGGCCCGCAGTATAAGCTGAACAACATCAACTTCACGGGCGTGAAGTTTTTCCGTACGCCGGAAACGCTTTTCAAGCCGATCTTCGGCATGGGCCCGGGCGATGTCTTCTCCACCGGTAAACTGCAAAAGGGTCTCACCCAACTGCGCAAGCTTTACGGTGAATTCGGCTTCCTCGACATGGTGCCGGAGCCCGATTTCAATCCCGACCCCAAGACCGGCAAGATCGACCTGACGCTCGATGTGGACGAGGGCAAGCAGTTCTTCGTTCGCCGCTTGGATTTTTCCGGCAACTCCACCACGCGCGACAAGGTGATCCGCCGCGAAGTGTTGATCGACGAAGGCGACCTGTTTAACTCGCGCCTGTGGGAGCTTTCGCTGCTGCGGCTGAATCAGCTGGGCTACTTCGAAGTGCTGAAGGAAAACGAAGCCGCCAACATTACGCGCGACACCAAGAACAACACCGTGGACATCCAGCTCAAGGTGAAAGAGCGCGGCAAGAACTCGGTGCAGATGTCGGGCGGCGTCTCGGGCATCGCCGGTTCGTTTGTGGCCTTCGGCTACTCGACGAACAACTTCCTGGGCCTGGGCGAGACGCTCTCGATCGATTCGCAACTCGGCGACCGCATTCGCAGCGTGACGTTCGGCTTTACCGAGCCCTACTTCCTGGATAAGCCCATCCAGGTGGGCGCCACGGTCTTTACCCAGCGCTTCAACTACGACCAGGGCCGCGAAGTTTCGCTCTTCACCGGCCGCAATCTGATTGGCCTCTATAACAATCTGGGCCAGGGCAACCTGCTCAACTACGTGTCCAATGGCTATGGCTTCACCGCCTTTGCCAGCACGATGCTGCGCCGGAGCTTTGCGCGCGTCACGATGACCTACAGCTACTCGGTGTCGAATATTCGCACGCTCACCGAGGCGGCCGGCACCTACTTCCAGTACATCAACTTCCAGGGGTTGGCCGGCCCCAACACGCTGTCGGGCATTAAGTCGAGCGCGCTGTCGCCCTCCTACACCTACAACACGGTGGATCACCCGATCACGCCGACGCGCGGCAAGAGCATCTTCTTCTCCACGCAGTTTGCCGGCAGCTTCCTGGGCGGCAACGTCAACGAGATCGCGCCGACGGCGGAGATCAAGTACTTCCGCGCGGGCTTTAAGAAGGGTCACGTGATCGGCACGCGCACGCTGGGCCGCTTCATCACGGGCTACGCGGGTAAGAACCCGCCGCCGTTCTCCCGCTTCTATATGGGCGGCGAAAACGACATTCGCGGCTTCGACATTTGGGGCATCTCGCCGATCGCCTACGTGCCCAGCGAAGCCTCGGTGCCGCTGCTGAATGCCGACGGTTCGGCGCGCCTGCAGAAAGTGATTTCGGGCGGCGTGGAAACGCAGCAGGCGGTGCTGCAACGCATCCCCACCTACCAGTTGATCTTCCCCGGCGGCGACACGCAGGTGGTGAACAACGTGGAATACCGCATTCCGATTTTTGGCCCGGTGGTGCTGGCGGCGTTCGTCGATACGGGCGTGAACCGCGTCTCGTTTGACAACAACCTGGTGCTGCGCGACGACCGGCTGAACAATCTAAATGGCTTCTTCCCGCAGGCGGGCTTCGACAAGAAGGCCGTGCTGATCCAGCAGACGCAGAAGATGCGCATGTCCACCGGCGTGGAGTTGCAGGTGATGATGCCGGTGGTGAACGCGCCCTTCCGTTTTTACTGGGCCTACAACCCGCTGCGCGCCGAGACGTTCCTGCAGCCGCCCATCGCGGCCGACCGGTCGTATTTCCCCAACCAGGCCAGCTTCGTCCGCTCCGTGGCGCAGTTCGGCCAGGCGTCGCCGTTCCTTGAGCGGCCTCGCGTGTTCCGCTTTACCATCAGCCGCACGTTCTAAACCTGCTGTTCCACCGGGGAGCCCGGCGTGCGATAACGTATTAGAGATTGTGCAAGGAGTTTGAAGAAGAACGTGATGAAGATCGTGAAGTTGCTGGTGCCCGGCCTGGTGCTGACACTCAGCTTATCCGCCCAACTCACCAAGGTGGGCACCATCAATATTCAGCAGGCGGTCGTCCAATCCAAGGATGGCCAGAATGCCGCCAAATCGCTTACCGAGCGCTTTGAGCCGCGCAAGAAGGACATTGAAGCCAAGGCGCAGAGCATCAACGCTCTGGAAGACCAGTTGCGCAAGTCGCAGAACACGGCCAGCGCCGATGCGTTGCGCAAGCTGACGGGCGAGATTGATTCCAAGAAGAAGTCGCTGCAGCGTGACCAGGAAGACGCCGAGGCCGAGTATCAGCAGGAGTACGGCAAGGTGATGAACGAGTTGGGCGGCCGCCTGATGCAGGTGATCGACAAGTACGCCCGCGATAAGGGCTACTCGATGATCCTGGACACGGGCTCCCAGCAGACGCCGGTGCTCTGGATCGCGACGGGCGTGGACATCACGGCTGACGTGATCGCGTTGTACGATGCCAATGCGCCCTCCACGATCGCGCCGGCCAAGCCCGCCGCTGGTGGCGCGGCTCCCGCCAAGCCGATGGCCGCTCCCCCGGCCAAGCCCGCCGCCGCTCCCGTGAAGAAGTAGCGCTTCGAAAAGCTCAGTTCCCTGGCCCCGCCCGGCTCGCAGCCCGGCGGGGCCTTAAGTTTTTGGGGCATCCAGGTGACTGGCGCACCGCCTTATCGCTATGCTGTCGGCGTGCAGCAGTATAGCGGCCGGCCCGTCGCCGGCGCGCCCGGCCAGTTCGAGTGGAACCTCGCCTCGCGCCCGGATGCCGATCGCTATGACGCCGAAGGCAAATTCGCCGGCACGCGCTTTCGCGACGATGAAGCGGGCGGCCCGGCCTGGCAATGCGCGAAAGACAACAGCCGCGCAGTGGCCAACACGGCGCCCCCTCTGAAATCGAGCCCCGGTCAAAACTCCATCGCGTGGCTACTGCTCCCCAAGCTCAGCGCCACGCCGGGCGATATGGCGGGCGTCCGCTTCATCCGGCGCGCAGGTCCGCTACTATCGCGCCACCTACATCTTCCGCTTTTGGCCGCTATTCGCTCTTGGCGGTCTTCTTGTATTGCTCCACAATTTTGTGGACGTAGTTCTGCGTTTCGCGATACGGGGGTACGCCACCGTATCGGGCCACGGCGCCTTCTCCCGCGTTGTAGGCCGCCAGCGCGCGCCGCACCTGATCGGGATGATCCTGATAGCGGATGAGCAGTTCGCGCAAGAGCCGCACGCCGCCTTCGGCGTTCTGCTCCGGATCGTGCGGATCGACCTTCAATTGCGCGGCGGTGGCGGGCATCAACTGCATCAAGCCGATGGCGCCCTTAGGCGACACGGCCTTCGGATTGAAGCCCGATTCGGCCCGCGCCACCAGGCCGACAAACTCCGGCGGCAGGCCGTGCTTCACGGCCGCCTGCTCCACCAACTCGCGCGGGGATAGCTCCACTCGCGGCGGGGGAGCATTCTCCGCCGGCGGGGCGGCTACGGGCACGGGAACGGGCTCGGCCACCTGCTCAAACTCCACCACATCGGCCGCGGCGATCTCGGTCACACCCGCCGCCGTGTACAATCTGATGCGGTCGCCCGAGCGCTCATGCCGGTCAATCCGGAGTTGCATCCCGGATGCCAACAAGGCAATTTCGCCCGCCGCGCACCAGCTCGCGCAGGCTAGAGACACCACGGCAATGGCGAAAGGACGCATCTACCACCTTCTGACGCACGCAAGGCTCAAAGCGTTCAAGCTATCATAAGCCTTTCCGGCACAAACAGATATGACTACAGTGGATCACCTAGTCTGCGCCCGCACCGGCGCCCGCTATGAAGCAGGCATCCCGCACAATTTGACGCCCGACGGCTGGCCGCTGCTGGTGCGCTACAACCTGGAGCAAGCCCGCCAGGCCTGGAATCGCGATTGGATCGCCTCCGGCCCGCGCTCGATGTGGCGCTACGCCCCGGTGCTGCCCGTGCGCAATCCGGCGCACATCGTCTCGCTCGGCGAAGGCTGGACGCCGCTGGTGCGCACGCCGCGCATTGGCGCCTCGGTCGGCGCTGAGCATCTCTGGGTGAAGGATGAAGGCATCAATCCCACGGGCTCCTTCAAGGCGCGCGGACTCTCCGCCGCCATCTCGATGTGCAAAGAGCTCGGCATCCAGCGCGTGGCGATCCCCAGCGCGGGCAACGCCGCCAGCGCCATGGCCGCCTACGCCGCCGCGGCCGGCATGGAGGCCCACATCTTCATGCCGCAGGACGTGCCGCAATCAAACTTCGTCGAATGCAAGGCCTTCGGCGCGCACGTCACCCTGGTGGACGGGCTGATCTCCGATTGCGCCCGCATCGTGGCCGAGCGCAAGGAGAAAGAAGGCTGGTTCGAAGTCTCGACGTTGAAAGAGCCGTACCGCATCGAGGGCAAGAAGACCATGGGCTACGAACTGGCCGAGCAGATGCAATGGCAACTGCCCGACGTGATCTTCTACCCCACGGGGGGCGGCGTGGGCCTGATCGGCATGTGGAAGGCCTTCGACGAGATGGAAGAGCTCGGCTGGATCGGCCCGAAGCGGCCGAAGATGATCGCCGTGCAGGTGGAGGGCTGCCAGCCGATCGTGCGCGCCTTCGAACAAGGCACCGAACGCAGCGAATTCTGGCAGAACGCCACCACGGTGGCCAGCGGACTCCGGGTGCCGAAGCCGCTGGGCGATTTCCTGATCCTGGAAGCCGTGCGCAAGAGCGGCGGCACGGCGATCGCCGTCTCCGATGATGAGGCGATTGATTGGGGCATCCGCCTGGCGTCGGAGGAAGGGCTCTTTGTCGCGCCCGAGGGCTCGGCCTGCGTTGCGGCTTTGCAGAAGTTGCTGGCGTCGGGCTTTCTCAAGCCGACTGAGAAGATCGTGATTTACAACACCGGTGCGGGATTGAAGTATTTGGAGGCCTACTCGGCGCGGTATCCGCGCTAAGGGCGCATTACGCTTTCCAGAAAATGTTACCGCCGTGAGCATCGTGGCATCTGGGGCGGTAAGGTATGAACCCGATGTTCTTCGCCATCCTGGCCAATGCTATGTGTTCCGATGAGTCTCCCGACCAGTCACGGCAGGAGTTCCGCCTGGTGGCGGAAGCCGGCCAGATCACCGGCGTTGAGCTCAACGGCCAGCCTTATCCGGTCGAGCAGTTCCGGATCGCGGGGGGCCAGTTGCAAATCCTCGACGCGCACGGTGCTGTGGTTTGCGCCATCGGCCATCGAGAGTAGCGATTTCATCGCGGCCTTACTTCCCGCCTGGCCAGAGCGGGAGCCCCACGTATGTGCAGTCGGCAACGGCGAAGTCGGGGCTTTGGCCATCCGGCGCGCAAGAGCGATAAAATAAACGTAGTGCGTATCCTGAGTCTCGCTATCCTCCTCGGCACCGGTGTGCTTCTAGCCCAACCGAGTGTCAGCTATTCGACCTTCTTCGGCGGCACGGGCCAGGAGGTGGTGAAGGCCTCCGCCGTGGACGAGCAGGGCCGCATCTGGGTGACCGGCTACACGCTTTCGAGCGATCTGCCGATTTCCAACGCGCCCTTCCGCCAGGTGCGCCCCGGGCAGCGCGACATCTTCGTCGCTGGGATTGACCCGACCAAGTCCGGCGCGGATTCGCTCTTTTACGCCACCTACATTGGCGGAACGGGCAGCGAGGAGCCCACCTGCCTGGCCGTCTCCGGTGGCTTCGTTTATATCGGCGGCTTTACCAACTCGATCGACTTCCCGCTGGGCGGCGCGGCCTACCAGGGCAGCCCGACGGAGAATCAAAATGGCTTTGTTTTGAAGCTGAATCCCAACCTGGGCGGCGATGAGGCCATGGTCTACTCCACTTACCTGGGCGGCGCCGCTTTTGACCGCGTCAATGCCATCGCCGTCCGCAACAACATCATCTATGTGGCTGGCTACACCACGTCGGAGAACTTTCCCACGACGGCCAACGCCTTGAGCAACACCTCGCGCGGCTCGGGTGACGCCTTTGTCACCGTGCTGAACCCCAACGTGGGCGCGCCCGCCGATTCGCTGGTGTTCTCGACGCTGCTTTCGGGCATCGCCGCTGATTCGGCCACCGCCATCGGCGTCAACGCGAACAACGAGATCTTCGTAGCGGGTATCACCGCCTCGGCCGACTTCGTCACGACGGCGGGCTCATACCAGGCGGGCTTCCAAGGCGGCATTGACGCCTTTCTGGTGCGCATCAATGCCAATCGCTCCCGCGCCTATGCCACCTTCTTCGGCGGCAGCGATCAGGACGCGCCGATGGCGCTGGCCGTCACCGGCACCGAGACGGTGGTGCTGGGCGGCTACACGCTTTCGACCAATCTGCCCACCACTGACGGCGCCCCCGGCCGGCAGGCGCGCGGCGGCGGCGACGCTTTTGTGGCGCGCTTCAATCTGGACAACACGGGCGCGGCGCAGTTGAGCTTCTCCACGCTGATGGGCGGCGAGAACGGCGATGTGATCACCGGTATATCCGCCGGGCCGAACAATACGATCGTAGTGGGCGGCTACACGCTTTCCGATACCTTCCCGGCGACCGGCGGCACGCTCCAGGAGAAGAACTCCGGCTCGATCGACGCCTTTGTGGCGCGGCTGGACCCCAGCACCCGCACGGTGCTGCAGAGCAGCTTCTTCGGCGGCACCTCGGTGGACAACGCCGTGGGGGCCCATGCGGTGAATGCTTGCGAAGTGATCCTGGCGGGCCAAACCCAGAGCAAGGGGTTGCGCAAGACGGGGTCGGCCTTTCAGGCCGAGTTGAACGGCGTGAGCGACGCGTTCACCGCCAAGCTGAACCTCTGCCCCGCCCCTTGATTTGCGTTATCCTGAGGGCGGAATGGATATCGGCGGCATACTCCTCGGCGTGGCGATTTTCGTGCTGATTTTCCGCCTGGGCTGCGGCACTTGAGGCACTCCCGGACCAGGCCGTGGGCCTGGTAATTAGAGCCCGTTAGCGCCGGGCGCGGCGCACGCGCACACCCAGCAAACGCTCGTCCATCGCCCCGGCGATTTCGCCGAATACGGTCTGCTCGTCACGATCGCCGTCCACGGTGAGTACGTTGCCGTCACGGTAGTGCCGCAGGACGGGGTCGGTTTGATGGCGGTAGGTGCGGAGGCGCGATTGCACCACTTCCGCGCGGTCATCCTCGCGTTCAAACAGCGGCGTGCCGCAGGCGCAGCGTCCGGGTTGCGGCGGCGGCGCGGAATAGAGGTTGTAGCTGCGCTGACAGGCCGCGCATTGGCGGCGGCCGCTGATCCGTTCCACCAGCACTCGCTCCGGCACCTGCAGATGAACAATCATCGGCGGCGGCCAGCCGCGCTTTTCCACAATCTTGTCGAGGAAGACCGCTTGCGCCACGGTGCGCGGGTAGCCATCCAGCAAAAAGCCATGGCGGCAATCCTCCTGGCTCAGGCGGCGCAGCACCATCCGGTTCATCTGGGTATCGCCCACATATTGCCCTGAGTCGAGCAATCCCTTCACCTGCCGGCCCAGGCGCGAGCCCGCTTGTATTTCGTGGCGGAGCATCGCTCCGGTAGCGATGGAGGGTACGCCCAGAAACTCGCGGATCCGGGGCGTCTGCGTGCCTTTACCGCAACCTGGCGGTCCAAAGAGCAGAACGATCAAGCCTGTGTCTCCTTCCGTTCTCTCACGGAGCTCCGTTCTCTCACGGAGCAAAGTTGGTTGAGACGTCAAGGGATTTCCTTACCGCCCCCGAGCAAGACTATCCGAAATCCAGACCCGATGCAACCGTTCTCTGGGATTAGAACCGCGCTTTGTTACACCCGCTACCGGCCGGCGAAATTGGGGGGCGATGGATAGTTCGTCCACTCGCTTCCCCTTCTTTACCATCTACTTGGCGCGGCGGCGAAGAACGGTACTTTCGTCCTAGTCGATGATCGCTTGGGTGACGGCGTTTTGAAATTCCGGGCGTAGATTCAAGTGCGCGTAGGGCATCAACTGGATCATCAAGATGCCCACGGTCTTCTCTTTCGGATCGATCCAGAAGTAAGTGCCGTAAGCGCCGCCCCAGCCATACTCGCCCGCCGAGCCGAGCGTCTGCGAGCCGCCCAGTTCGCGGCGGACGCGGAAGCCGAGGCCGAAGCCGTAGTTGCGATAGGTATCCTGCCACAGCGGCAGTTCGCCAATCTGATTGACGGTCATGGCTTCGATGGTCTTACGGCTTACCAGACGCAGGCCGTCCAGTTGGCCGCCGTTGAGCAACATCTGAGCAAAGCGCAGATAATCCTCCGCGGTGCCCGCCAAGCCGCCTCCGCCGGCGAAGTAGCGGCCGTGGCGCTGCGCCGGGCCGGGCGCGGTGAGTTTCTCCAGTTTGGCTTCCTTCTTGGCGTAAGCCGTAACCAGGCGCGGCAGTTTATCCTCCGGCAGATAGAAGGCCGTATCCTTCATGCCCAGCGGCTTTAAGATGCGCTGCTGGAAGAATTCGTCGAGCGTCTTGCCGGACACCACTTCGACCAGCCGCCCCAAGACGTCGGTGGCCGGCCCGTACTCCCAATGCTCGCCTGGATGAAAGTTCAGGGGCAGCGCGGCTAAACGCTTCACGTGATCGGCCATGGTGTCATTGGGTTGGCGCGCCGCGCCCAAGGCCTGGTAGGCGGCCATGGTTGGCCCCGCGGTGCCACTGGCCAGGCCCGCGGTGTGGGTGAGCAGATGCCGGATGGTGATCTCGCGCGCGGCCGGCACCAGCGTGTATCCGGCCGCGGCGCGTTCGTTCGGCTGATTGGGCACGGCGACCTTCCGGTCGCGAAACTCCGGCAGCCAGCGCGAAATGGGATCGTCGAGCAGAAAGAGCCCTTCCTCGTGCAGCATCATCGCGGCCAGGCTCGTCACCGGCTTGGTCATGGAGGCCAGACGGAAGATGGAGTCGGTTTTCATCGGCTCTTTGGTGGCCGTATCCATCACACCTTGTGCTTCAAAGTGCGCGATCTTGCCCTGGCGCGCCACCAGCGCGACGCTGCCCGCGATTTCTCCGGCGTCAATGTAGCGCTGGAGCAAGGCGTGCACGCGGCGCAGGCGTTGCGCCGAGAGGCCGGCCTCTTCCGGTTGGGCCGCCTTGGGGATTACGGCGGCCGGCAGGACGGTGAGAGTCAGTATGGGTAAGAGGAGTCGGGTCAGCATCGCCCCATACGATATCAGGCGCCGGCGACGCGCAGGAAGTGCAAGCGGTCCGCCTCGTCGCCCACGGCCACCAGTGATCCATCGCCCGAGATGGCGCAGGAGCGCAGGCGAAAGTCGAACGTGAAGGAGGCCAGCGCGCGCGATTGAGATTGCGCCACGTGCCAGATGGTGGCCGTGTCCCCAAGAATGGCGACGCCCCGGCCGTTGGCGGCCAGCGCAATCTGGAGCGGCTCGTCCCGCATCAAGCGCCCGCCCTGCAGGACAGAGCCCGCGCCCAGCCAGAACGTGACCAACCCCATCTCGGGCGTGGCGAGCCAGCCCACCCCGTCGGCCGCGAAGCCGAGTTGATAGACCCAGCCCTGAATGCCGGACCCGTCAAACTGCGCTCCCGTTTCAAGGTCCCAACAACAGAGTGGCTCGCCATAGTATTGGCAGGCCAGAAAGCGGCCATCGAGCGAAAGATGCCGGGTAGAGTATGGGAGGCAATCCGCCGCCAGCCGCTGCCTCGCCGCGGGCAGAAGCGTGGTGACGGGAAGCACCACCTCCGCGGCGTAGTCCACCAGGTGCAGCTCGCCCGAATTCTGCGAGTACAAGGCGAAGGCGGCATTGGCGGATTGGGCGACGAGTTCGCCCAGCTCATCTGGTGGCCAAGCGGGCGTGTTTCCCGGCAGCCGGTACTTGCGGCCGTCGCGCACCAGATACTCGCCGTCCGGGGAGAGAACACCCTCGCCGGGACTCGGCCGAGTTAAGCCGGCTATGGGATAGCAAAGCCGTGTTGTCCAGCGGCCGGTGACCAGGCCCGAGAAGCCGTGGTGATCGAGGCTGATCCGGCCCAACCGGGGGCAGCGCATGAGCGGAGGCTCCGGGGGTTCCGGCACAGAGGGATCCCACCAGCGCGTGCGGCTCCCGAGCGTAATGACCCGGCCCGTATGGTCGGCCAGCAACTGATCGCATTCACCGGCGTCGAGCGTGTGGCTCAGTTCGAGCGTGGCGCCATCGCGCACGAACAAACGCGCATCGCCAGTAGCGGTGTGGAAGAGATATTTGCCATCACGGCTGAAGACCGCGCGCCGGCAATCGGTGAAGCGGGCCGGCTGAATCTGCTGTAGGCTGGTGGCGGTGGTGGTCTCCAGGTCGAGGAGCCGCCCATCCAGGATGGCGCGCCGTCCGTCCGGCGCCAGCGCGAAACCGCCGTCGTTCACCTGGTCGAGCGGCTCGCGCCAGAGCAGCCGTCCGCTGCGCGGACACCAGACCAGGACCTCGTGTCCGGCATGCAGCAGAATTTTCGAACGTGTCACCTGGAGTGCGCGGTGCGCGGAGTTGGGCGCCCAGTGATCAAATTCCACCTCCCAAAAGACCTTCGTGGGCTCCAGGCCGAGCAGCGTCTTCCCCGTAAGAGGATCCCAGAGCTTGGCATCCAGGTCCCCGGCCATCGACACGGCGTAAGCTCCCTCGGGGTGAATCGCCAAGGCCTCCACGGCGGAATGGTGAATCTGAAAGGTGGCCGCCCCCGTGCGAACGGAGCCGTCGGAATAGCCGGCGATGAGCTTCGGGTCCCCGGGGCCTTCGGCCAGAGCGGTGACCTCCGCGTGCCCCACCGGCAGAATGTAGCGCAGCGTCGGAGCATTCAATGCATTCAATTGCCACCCAGCCGCGGCCGCCCCGTGCCGGACGAAGAGCGTGCCGGTTGAGTCGAGCAACAGGGCGGGACCGCTGCGCGGGATCGAAGCCAAGAGGGGTCCGCCCGGCCGGGCGACTGAGGGATGGAGAAGGTGGACCGGCGCTCGCGCGGATGCCTCCTGGAGACTCAGGTTTAAGTGACCGATGGCGGCGGGATCGAGGCGCGCCCGCAATTGGGAGCCCAACTGAGCGATGTCGCGATCCAGACAGTCACCCAGAATGGCAGCGAAGGAGGCGGGCAACTGGGATCGGTCGAAGATCATGGGCGCGCCCTCCAGCATAACGTTGATTTCCTGAACAGCGTACAGTAATCTAGAGGCGGATCTACATGGGTATCGCCGAACGCCGCTCCCGGGAAAAAGAAGAACTCCGCGTCCGCATCATGGACGCCGCCACGGAACTGTTCGTCAAGGAGGGGTTCGGCAGCGTCTCGATGCGCAAGATCGCCGACAAGATTGAGTACGCCCCCTCCACCATCTATCTGTATTTTCAGGACAAACAGCAGTTGATGGCCACGATCGTAGAGGACGTATTCCATCAGCTCTCGGCGTTAATGGTTGCCTCGAAAGACGAAGACCTTCCCCCGCTCGAAGACTTGATGAACGGCATCCGGATCTACATCCGATTTGGTCTCGAACACCCGAACCACTACTACCTGGCCTTCTGCACTCTTCCGGATGTTGGCATGACGGGCGATGCGTGTAAAGAGATCCAGGAGGCTTCGATGCAAGCTTTGCAGCATTTGGCCGAAGCGCTCGGCCGGTGCATGGCGGCCGGGTTGATCCCGCCCCAGGACCTCCATCTGCTGACGCAAACCACCTGGATGCTGATGCACGGGGTGACGTCTGCGCTGATCTTCAAAGAGTACGACCCGGATTTCCCGTGGGCGCCGACGGATCAAATTATTGAAAAGTCTCTAGATATCGTTGCCCGCGGGATCCTGAGGCCCGTTCCCTCAAAAAACTAGCTTGACAAGATAAACAGACATCCGCATAATGAACAGTGTTCAGTGAACATCGTTCACTGAACGTCAGGAGTTCATTCGGATGTCTATTCTCGGCTGGAAAAACCTCTTTCACGATAAGGTGCGGTTGGCCGTCACGCTGACGGGCATCGTGTTCGCGCTGGTCCTAATCATCATCCAGTTCGGGCTGTTCCTGGGCTTTTTGGAGACGTCGGCCAACATCGTGGACCGCTCCCAGGTGGACCTCTGGATTGCCGCCCCTGGCATTCCGCACGTCAACGGCGCTTCGCCCATTCCCGAGCGGCGCCGGTTTGATGCTTTAGCCGTGCCGGGCATCGCCAAGGCCGAGCCCTACATTCTGCTGTTCGTCAACTGGAAGCTGCCCTCGGGTGCCCAAGAGTCAGTGCAGGTGACCGGCTTTGACCTGGAGAGCGGCATGGGCGGCCCTTGGAATTTGACGGCCGGCCGGGTGGAAGATCTTCGCGGCGAGGATACGGTGATTGTGGATGAGCTTTACTGCCGGAAGCTGGGCATCCGGGGTGTGGGTGATGAGGTGGAGATTCTGGGCCGGCGCGCCCGGGTGGTGGGCACGACGCGCGGGATTCGCTCGTTCACGACGTCGCCTTATGTTTTCACTTCATTTAAGAACGCGCAGAACTACGCCAATATCCGGGCCGACGAAACACTCTTCATCGTGGCGCGGGTTGCGCCGGGCGCCAACCCTGCCGAGGTGAAACGGGCGGCGCAGGCGATGCTGCCCAGTTCCGAAGTGCTGACGAATGAGGAGATGCTGCGGCGGACGCGCAACTACTGGGTCTTTTCCACGGGCGCCGGCGTTACGACGCTGATGGGCGCGGTGCTCGGACTGCTGGTGGGCATTGTGGTGGTGGCGCAGACCATTTACTCGGCGACGATGGATCACATTCGCGAATTCGGCACGCTGAAGGCGATGGGCGCCAGCAACTTTTATCTCTACCGCGTGATTTTGGAGCAAGCGCTGATCAGCGCGGTGATGGGCTACGTGGTGGCCATCGCCATCGGCTGGTTCGTGGTCCGCGGCAGTGAGGGCGGCGAGGTGACCATACTGCTGCCGCCGGAGATGATGGCGGGCACGCTGGCGCTGGCCGTGCTGATGTGTGTGTCGGCGTCGGTGATCTCGATCCGCAAGGCGACGACGATCGATCCGGCGCTCGTCTTCAAGAACTAGTCATTTCCCCCCAAAAAGAGGTCCACGATGAGTCAACCACTGATTCAAGTACGAGAAGTGTCGAAACTCTATGGCTCCGGCGACGCCGCCGTGAAAGCGCTCGACACGGTATCGCTCGACGTACACGGCGGCGAAGTGCTGATGCTGCTGGGCCCGTCGGGCTCGGGCAAAACGACGCTGTTGAGCGTGATGGGCGCCATTCTGCAGGCAACGTCGGGCAGCGTGAAGATCGCGGGCCAGGAGATTGTCGGCGCGCATGAAAGCAAGCTGCCGCGGGTGCGGCTGGCCAACATCGGCTTCATTTTTCAGGGCTTCAATCTCTTCCCGGCGCTCACCGCGCGGGAGAACGTGGAGATCGCGCTTTCGTTGAAAGGCGCGGGGAAAACGCGGAGCGCGGGCCGAGGCGGAAAGCCTGCTGGAGCAGGTGGGCCTGGCCGACCGGATGCATCACGTGCCGGCCGACCTTTCCGGCGGCCAGAAGCAGCGCGTGGCGATTGCGCGCGCGCTGGCCGGCGATCCGCGCATTGTGTTGGCCGACGAGCCGACGGCCGCGCTCGATACGCATTCCGGGCAACTGGTGATGGACCTATTGAGCCGGTTGGCCCGGCAGGAGAATCGCGCCGTGGTGATCGTCACCCACGATGCGCGCGTTTTGGATTACGGCACGCGCCAAGTGCGCATCGCCGACGGAAGAATTGTTCCCATCATGCAACCTCAGGAGGAATTGACCCATGCGTAAATACTTACCCGTTCTGGCCGGAGTGGCCCTGCTGGCCGGCACACTAGCCATTGCTTTCCGGCCGAAGGGCGCGGCGGTGGCGGCCGCCGCACCGGCCGTTGCGGCCAAGTCCATCGTTGGCGCCGGACGAGTGGAACCGGCCACCGAGGAGTTCCGGATCGGCACGGAAATCGACGGCCGGCTGCGGAGCGTGCCGGTGGAGGAGGGCGACGCGGTCCGCCGGGGCCAGGTGATCGCGGTGATCGACAATGGCGATTACGCCGCGCGCATCGCGCTGGCGGAATCGAATCTGCGCCAGTCACAAGCGGCGGTGACCCAGGCGCGCGCCTCGCTGGCGCGCCTGGAAAACGGCTCGCGCCGGGAAGAGCGGCGCGAGGCCGGCGCGTCGGTGCGCGAGGCAGAAGCGGTGCTGGCCAATGCAACGGCCGAGCGCGACCGGCGGCGCGGACTGCTCGACCGGGGCGCGATCTCGCGCACCGAGTTCGACACGGCCGATCGTGAGTATGCGGTCGCCCGGGCGCGCCTGGATGCGGTGAGCGAGCGGCGCGCGCTGGTGGACGACTTCACGCGGCCTGAGGATATCGCCCGCGCCCGTGGTGCCGTGGCCGAGGCCGAAGCGCGCGTGGACGAAATGCGCGCCCGGCTGCACGAGGTGCGAGAGCTCTATGCCAAGACCGAGATCCGGTCGCCGATCGACGGCGTGGTGTTGCGCAAGAAGCTGAAGGCCGGCGAAAGCGTTTCGCGCGAGGGCGGCGCCGCCATCGTGACGCTCGGCGATGTTTCCCGGCTGCGGGTGCGCGTCGATGTGGACGAGAACGACGTGGCCCGGCTTTATGTGGGCCAACCCGCGTGGGTCACGGCCAAGGCTTACGGCGACCGCAAGTTCACCGGGCGGGTGGTCCGCATCGGGCAGATTCTGGGCCGCAAGAATATCCGCACGGACGAACCCACCGAGCGCGTCGATACGAAGATTCTCGAGACACTCGTCGAACTCGACGCGGGCCAGACACTGCCGGCCGGCCTGCGCGTTGACGCCTATTTGCAACCCCGCTAACGGAGAAACTATCCCATGCTCGTTCTATTTCTACTGCTCAACGCACAAGCCGAACCGCTGACGCTGCGCGAGGCTATTGAACGCACCGCGCAGGCAAATCCAGAGATACTGGCCGCGCGGCTGCGCGCCGTGGAGGCGGCGGCCAACGTCGCGGTGAGCCAGGCGGCTTACCGGCCGCAGCTCAATGCCGTGATCGGCACGGCCTACCAGACCACCAACTTGCAGGGTATCGGCGTGACCTTTCCTGGCTTGGGCGGACGCGTAGGCCCGTATCGCACCTTCAATTTGCGCCCGGTGCTGAGCCAGACGATTCTGGATCTGCGGCTCATTTCGCAGATGCGCGCCGCCAAGGATCAACGCATTGCCGCCGAGCGCCAAGGCGAGGCCGTGCGCGAAGCCGCTCAACTTGCGGTGGCCGAACTCTACTTGCAGTCGCTGCAGGCCGAGTCTCGGGCGGCGGCGGCCTCCGCGCGGGTGGCCAGTACGAAGACGGCGTGGCAGCAGGCCGGCCAGCGCGAGGAAGCGGGCACGGCTTCCAAGCTGGATGTCGCCCGCGCCGAGCAGCAGTATCGAGCCGAGCGGGCCACCCACGCCGCACTCACGGGCGAGGCTAGCGTGGCCAAGGCGCGCCTGGCGCGCGCCATCGGACTCGACACGGAGATCGGCCCGCTGGCGGACCCGGCGCTGCCGGTCCGCGATTTGCCGGATGCCACCGAACTGATCCGGCGCGGCCAGGCGCAACGTTTTGACATTCGCGCCCTGGAAGCCCGGCAGGGCGCCGCTCGCCATGAGACGGAGGCCGCGCGGCGCGTGGGCCTGCCAACGTTCACGGCCACCGGCGACTATGGTCTGCTGGGCGCTGGACCGGATCGCGCGCTCTCCACTTACCAAGTGGGCGCGGCGATTAATATCCCCATCTGGACCGGGGGACGCGTTGAAGCAGAACACAAGGCGGCCCGCGCCCGGCGCGACGTGCTGGAGCAGGAAGTGAAACAGGCACGCCTTCGGGTGACCGAGCAGGTGCGGGCCGCCATGGCGGAGTGGCAGGCGTCGCAGGAGGCGGAGCGGGAGTCGGCGGGAGCGAAGGTGGCGGCGCGCGAGGCGCTGGAGCTCTCGCGGCTCCGGTTTGAGGCCGGCTTGGCCACGAACCTCGACGTGGTGACGGCGCAAAGCGTGGTGGCCGCGTCGGAAGACGCCGAGATCCGGGCGCGTTACGATGCGTGGATCGCGCGGGCGAGGCTGGCGCATGCCTCTGGCGATATCGCGGTATTCCTCAGATAGCACCGTGGCCCTTGAATCAAAGTGTCAGGTTAAACTCTTATCTTGATATCGTCTTCTGCATCCGATATCATCATCATGATGACCAGAACCGTAGTGGCGATGGAAGAAGACATCAAGCGTTGGCTGGATGAGCAGGCCGCCAAGGAAGGTGTCCCTATGACCGAACTGGTGCGACAGGGCGTCCAACTCTTGCGGAAGCAGAAAGAGCGGGAACTCGACTGTATTCTGGATTCCACCAGCGGCGTCTGGACCGAAGGCGACGGAGTGGAGTATGAGCGGCGCGTTCGGGCGGAGTGGCCGGAGTAGTGACCGTTCTTCTAGACTCCAACATCCTGATCGACCATTTGAACGGCATTGCCGAAGCGACCGCGTATATCCGGATGATCCACGGCACGGCGGCAATCTCAGTGATTACTCGGGTCGAGGTCCTGGCGGGGATCAAGGCGGTCGAGGAGGAAGAAAAGGTCCGACGGTTTTTGGGTTTGTTTGCAACGCTTCCGGTAACCGTGGAAGTAGCCGATGAAGTGGCTTCGTTCCGTAAAAAGGGCCTAAGGTTTCCAGACGCCGCTCAGGCCGCAGTGGCGAGCGTGAACAAATTGAAGCTTGCGACGCGAAACACGCGGGATTTCACGCCGGCGCGTTTCGCTGATGCGATAGTGCCCTATACTCTAACGTCACAAACGGGGGTATAGTAATGACTTATGCGGCTATGGTTAGTAGTCCTAGCCTGCGCGAGCTTCCTGAGCGCCCAAGACCGAACCTGGGCATTTCAGCCGGCCAAGGACGCATTTAGTCCGGAGGCCCTGCTGGACCTGCGTTACCTCAACGAGGAGGTGGCGGGGCAGAGTGGGTTCGTTCGCGCAAACTCCCAGGGCGACTTTGTGGACGGCACGGGCGCGATCATTCGGTTCTGGGGGATCAACTCCACGGTGGGCCGCGAGCAGCCGTATCTGGTGCGGCCTCTTTGGCGTCCGGATGAGCCTTCGCTCGCCATCCACGCGAAGTTTCTGGCCAAGCGTGGTGTGAACCTGGTGCGGCTCAATGCGAATCTGAACCCCGACGCGCGTCCGGCGGCGCGCGCGGCTTTGAACGACATTAATCTCAAGGAGCGGGACTGGATTTGGCGCGCCGTGGCGGCGTTCAAGAAGGAAGGGATCTATACGATGATCTCGCCCTACTCGGCCGAACAGATGCGCATCAGCGACCGCTGGGGCATTCCGGGCGGTGAGCAGGATGCGCATGGGCTGCTTTTTGTGGACGAGCGGTTGCAGGCGGCGTACCGGAATTGGCTGCGGGCGCTGTATGATCCGGTGAATCCGCATACGGGAGTGCGGCTGGCCGACGACCCGGCGGTGGCGATTATTCAATTGCAGCATGATGATTCGCTGCTGGATTGGCCGGTGGACCGGTTACGCGGAGCGCAACGGGCCAATCTTGGCCGTAAGTTCTATCAATGGGTGGTGGCGCGTTACGGCACGTGGACGCGCGCGATCGAGACCTGGCAAGGAGACCGGAAGCCGGGGGACAATCCGGCGGCCGGAGTGCTTGATTTTCATGAGATCTATGCCTTGACCTTTGAAGAGCCGGGCGGCTATGGCCGGCGCTTGAGCGACCAGGCGCGTTTTTGGGCCGAGACGATGCGTAACTTCAACGCCGCCAC
The DNA here is from genome assembly GCA_037367405.1 of Ottelia alismoides. Taxonomy (NCBI): domain Eukaryota; kingdom Viridiplantae; phylum Streptophyta; class Magnoliopsida; order Alismatales; family Hydrocharitaceae; genus Ottelia; species Ottelia alismoides. Next base: position 37,862 of record JAZKJV010011431.1, read on the forward strand.
GGTGAAGTATTTGCGCGAGGAATTGCGCTGCCGGCAACTCATCAATGCGGGCAACGGGAAGACCGCCGATGCCGCGCACTTAGAGGATCTGGAGCGGTACACTTACACGGCCGGCGACGTACTGGCCGCCAACCGCTACTTCAGTGACGTACATTATGGCCGGAACGCCAATTGGGCGGTGGTGGAGGACGATCACTTCGTTTCGGTGTCGGCGTTGAAGAATCCGCTGCGTTTCCCGTTGAACCTACGGCAGGTCCGCGGCTATCCGATGCTGTTGACCGAGACGCTGTGGATGCCGCCCATGGCGTACGCGGCGGAGAGTACGTTTTTGGCGGCGGTGTATCAGTCGTTGACGGGGATTGACGGCGTGTTTTGGGCGAGCACGGGCGACGATGAGTTTTCACCGCCGCAATCGGCCAATGGTTATCTGGCGTCGCAGATGAAACGGAATCTGGGCGGTCCGGATGTGCTCGGGATGTTTCCGGCGGCGGCATTTCTTTTTCGCAAGGGGTATTTGCAAAAGGGGGAATCCGTCTTGGTGGAACCGCGGGCGCTGGACGATCTTTACGACCGGAAGCTGCCGCTGATTGCCGAGGGAGAGGACGAGGGGTTGAAGACGGGCCTGGACCGGTTGGCGTTCCTGGCCGGGCCGGTGGAGACGGTTCCGGGCGGCCGGCCGTCGGATTCGCGAGTGACGAGTTTGCGGCCGCTGGTGGAGGGGCCGCGCGTGAGGTCAGTAACGGGGCAGGTGGCGTTCGACCGGGAGAAGGGTTATTGCACGATCGACAGCCCGAGGGCGCAGGGCGTGGCGGCGTTTTTCGGGGCGCAAAGCGAGTTCCGGTTTCGCGATGTGACGATCGAGGGGCGGCATGAGTATGGCGCGGTGTTCGTGGTGTCGATTGATGAGTTGCCGCTGCGGGAATCGGGCCGAGTGCTGGTGCAAGTGGGGACGAAGGCCCGGCCGGATGGCTGGCGCGATGAACCGTGGAACATTGAATTTGACGGACGGGTGATTGCGGGGACGACGGTGACGCGAATCGGAAAGGCGCCGTGGCGAGTGGCCACGGCGGAGCTGACCGTGGAGATTCGCAATGCGGGGCTGCGCCGGGCGCGCATGTTGGACGCCAATGGCTACGCCATCGGCGAAGTGGAACTGACGAGCGTGGCCGGCGGCGTGCGCTTCCCGTATCCGGAAGGCACCCTGTACGTCGTGCTCGAATAGGGCGATAATCGACAGCATGACTCCGCAAATGGTTCCGGCGCAGCCCGTTCGGAAAAAGACTCCCGTGTGGGTGTGGGTGCTGGCCGGCGTGGCCGGTCTGCTGTTGCTGCTGGTGACGGCCGTGGTGGGCCTGGGGCTGTTCGCGGTGAAGAAGGCGACGGAACTGGCGCAGAATCCGCGCGAACTGGCCAAGGTGATTACGGCGGCCGATCCGAATCTGGAAGTGCTGGAGGTGGACGAGGACAAGAAAGACGATCCGCGTCCGCGATAAGGCTAAGAACAGCGTGGTGACGCTCAGCCTGCAGGATGTATTGAGCGGCAAACTGAAGATCACCAAAGAGGGCGAGGATGGCGCGGAGAGCGTTGAGTTGGGCGGCCGGGTGAACCTGCCGAACTGGGTACCGAAGTTTCCCGGGGCCGAGCCGCGCAGCCTGGGTTCGGCGCATAGCGACAAGGAAGGCGACGCGCGCATCATCACGTTCACCACGAACGTGACAGCCGAGAAGATCCGGGCCTTCTACCGGGATGGCCTGGAGAAGCGCGGGTTGGCGGTGAAGGCGGAGGCCGGCGACGGCGATGCGCTGGTGATGACATCCGAAGACGGGCTACACGCCACGGTGAACATCCACGAGAGCGGCGGCGAGCGGCGGGGTGACGTTGGCGTACGGGGAGAAGCGGCGCTAGAGGCCGGCGACGGTGAGAGCGGCGGCGCCTTTCCAATCGCGTTCGAATTCGGTGCGCACCATGGCGGCCGCTTCGCGCTGCCTTGCGCTTCGAGCGCCTTCCATAACCCGAACAACATGCGGCCGTTGTGGGGGACGCGCCGGAGACCTTCGCGAAAGATGGACTCGGCTTCGGCGGCTTGGCCGGCGCGGAGGAGCGAGGCGCCAAGAGCTTCACGCATGGGGCGGAACCAGCCGGGCGGCTCATCGTAGCGCAGAGCGTCCTGGAGGGCAACGGCTTGGCGCCAATGCGGCAGGGCGTCAGCTTCAGAAACGGCCAGCCGCGCGGCGAGCCACGCTTCGGCAAGGGCCAAGGCGGCGACGGCCTTATTTACCTGCCAGGGGCGTTCGGGCGATAGCTGGGCCTTGGCGGCCACCAGCAGGGCTTGTTCGGCGAGGGCGGCGGCGCGGCGACCTTGGGCGGCGAAGGCGAGAGCGCGCGCCCAATGGCGGACGGCGCGCGTGGTGAGGAGCTTTTCGCCGGGCTGGGGCATGCGCAGGAGTTCGTCCCAGAGGCCGAAGCGCACCCGGATCAGCCAGGGGTAGGCCAGAAAGAGTTCGGCGGCTTCCGGCGCGATGGCCACAAGGGGCGCGGCTTCGGTGACCATGCGATCGGCGGCGGCCACGGCGTCGGCCTGGCGGCCTTGCATGGAGCGGGCATAGGCGATGAAGTGCAGGTTGTGGAGATAGTAGCCGAGGTAGCCGCTTTCCACGCCGGTGGCCGCAAAGTAGTCGCGATCCAGTTGGGACGCGCGCTCATTGACGCTGGCGGCCAGATCCCACTCGCCGAGTTGGAGCCAGATGTGGCCCGGCATATGGACGAGATGGCCGGCGGCGGGCACGGTGCCCATCAAGCGTTGCGCCGACGCAATGGCGCGCTCGGGCGACGGCGACATTTCGACGGCGTGAATGTAGAGATGATTGGCGCCGGGATGCCCGGCGTTGCGGCGCATCACGCTTTCCAGCACGCTGATGGCGGTGGCCATTTGACCGGCGGGCTGCCCCTGTTGGTCGAACCAATTCCAACGCACCGGGATCATGATGGATTCGGCATAGAGCGTGGCAGCGTCGAGATCGTCGGGATAGGCTTCGGCCAAGGCGCGGGCGGCGCGGATGTACTCCTCGGGATTATCCTCCGGGCAGCGGGCGCGGGCCGCCTCCACGTAGGCGCGCTCGTAGGCGGAGCGCGCTTTAGCGAGGGCTTGATCGAGCAGGGCGCAGCCTTGCTTGAGATCGACATCGCCGTCGCCATCCATGTTGATGTGCGGCGCCAGGGCCATGGGGCGCCCCAGAGCGGCATGGCGGAGGCCGGGTCGAGCCCGGCCGCGCGGCGGAAGGAGCGCAGGGCCTCGTAGCGGTTGAAGCCATAGAGGAGCTTCAAGCCTTGATCGAAGTAGAGTTGCGCTTCCGGGTGAGCGGTGGCAATGGGGTGGCGGTGGTTGCCCAGCCCCTGGTGCAACACGACGGGCTTCTCACTCTTGGGCCCGTGATGCGCGTGTTGCGCGCGGAGGGCGAAGGCGCCCAGCGCCAGCAATCCAAGGAATCTCATTTGGCTCTCCTCCAGCATAGACACGACGGCCGGGGACCTCTGGAAGTCCCCGGCCGCCGAGGTTGAGCCATGCGCCTGGCTCAGTTCGTAGTGTCGATGACCAAGGGCTTGGCGGCCGGGCGCCGAACGATGCGCGCGGCGCCGGCGCCGGCCTGGGGCCACACCTCAGCGACGGCGCAATCAGCGCCGTGGCAGCGGAAGACCATGCGCGGCTGGCCGGCGCGGGGAGCTTCCACCGAGACCGGCAGGCTGACCAGGGTCTGCTTGCCGGTGTCGCGATTGTACAGCTTGTAGACCGGGCTGGTGAGCGACAGGCGCGAAACCTCGTAACGGCCGGACGGCAGCACTTTGCCGGAGACCTCGAAATCGAAAGGTCCTGGAAGGTGCCGGCGGCGAGCAAGCCCGCGGTCAGCAGGGAACCGAGCATTATGGTGGACGCGTGAAGTAAACGTTTCATGGGAAGTATCTCCTCTGCCCACATACGCGAGGCCCGCGGCGGAACTGGCTCAGCGGAGAAGGCACGAGTTTACAACCCCGCCGTCTGAGATCCCCGTGACCCAAGGCGGCGTAGAACGGGGGTTACTTGTAGATGGGCTCGAGCTTATCGACGATGTAGGCGCCGCAGCGTTCGTAGCTTTTGCGGGGGCCCTGGCGGGCGGTGTCGAGGTCGACGCAGAGCCAGCCTTTGTACTCGATGGACTTGAGCAGTTCGTGGCAGGCGGGGAACGGGATCTCGCCGTCGCCCAGGTCGTAGATGGAGTTGAGGAAGCGGGCCTGGCGCGAATCCTTCTTATAGAGACGGCCGTTGTCGTCGGCGAAGTCGGCGGTGGGGGTGGTCCACTTGGCGTCTTTGTAGTCGAAGACGCGGGCCAGGCGCGCTTTGTGTTTGGTGAGGCATTCGACGACGTTGACGCCGGCCAGATGGAGGTGGGCGGTATCGGGCGAGAAGCTGACGAGCTTAGGGTCGGTGCGGCCGAGGAAGCGGTCGATTTCCCGGCCTTGTTCGACCATTTGATCGAGATGATTGTGGAGGCCGACGGTCATGCCGAGGGCTCCGGCGAGTTCGCCGATTTGATTGGCGCGTTCGCAGAATTCGTGGAAGGCGGCGCGCACATCGACGCCGGGCTTGGTGATGCGGCCGGGCGAGAAGAGCACCATGTGGCGGCCGCCCATGTCTTTGAGGATTTCCAGGCTCGCCTTGGCATCGTCGAGCACTTTCTTGCGCTGGTCGGGCGCGTGGAGGGCCCGGAGAAGGCGATGGCGGCGGCGCGCAACTTGCGTTTGGTCAATTCGCGCTCGACGGCGGCCGGCGTGGTGTTCCAGTTCTTGGCCAGGTAAGGATTGCCGATGAGGCGAACGCCGGTGAAACCGGTGTCCTTCATGAGGTCGAAGATGGTCTCGACCGGGGCGGGCTTGAAATGCATCCCACAAGGCGAGGCTCAGGCCCCATTTGACATTCTTGTTGGCGGGCAGTCGCGCGCCGGCGGCGGCCAGGGGCGGCCCCCCACGCTGCGAGATATTCACGTCGGCGCATCGGCAGAACTTTTACTCTATATTAAAGTGCCCCGCCTCATCAGATCGGCCCGCAGCCAGACCATCGCGTTTTGGAAGCCCTACGGCGTGGTGACGCAATTTACGGGAGAGCCGCCGACGCTGGCGGACTATATCGCGTTGCCGGACGTCTACGCTTGTGGCCGACTCGACAAGGATAGCGAGGGGCTGCTGTTGCTGACCACCGACGGCGCCTTGCAGCACCGGCTCACCGATCCGCGGTTTGAACACCGCAAGACCTACTGGGCGCAGGTGGAAGGCATTCCGACGGCGGCGGCGCTTGCCCAACTCCGCAACGGCGTGACGATTCAAGACGGCTACCGCACGCGACCGGCCGGGGCCCGATTGCTGGAGGCCGAGCCGAACGTTCCGCCGCGTGACCCTCCGATTCGCTATCGGGCCGCGATTCCCACGGCCTGGGTGGAACTTGTCTTGACCGAGGGGCGGAATCGGCAGGTGCGGCGGATGACGGCGGCGGTGGGTTTTCCGACGCTGCGGCTGATTCGCGCGGCGATTGGGGGATTACGCTGGCAGGGTTGTTCCCTGGGAAGTGGCGCCCTTTGACGGCGGCGGAGTTGGCGGCGGCTCGTGCAGGCGCGCGAGGTTGACGCCGTGCCACGGGGTTGTGGGCTAAACGTGGATTCGCCCTTCGAGGTACAAGGCGGCTTGGCCGGTGATCGCCACGCGATCACCCGCGCAGCTTGCACCATAACTCGCCGCCTCTGGTCGAGAGTTGCCGGGCGCGAAGCGCTTTGCTGCCGAGCCGCCGCGCCCAATAGGGCGTGAGCACGCAGTGCGCGCTGCCGGTGACGGGGTCCTCGTCGATGCCGGCGCGGGGGGCGAAGAAGCGGCTGACGAAGTCGACGCCGCCGCTGCCGGGCGCGGTGGCGATGACGGCGAAGTGATCCATGGAGGCCAGGGCGCGAAAGTCCGGGCGGAGGGCGGCGATTTGGGCCTCGTGGCCGAAGACGGCTAGCCAGTACTTGGGTCCGTCGAAGATTTCTTGGGGCGCGATGCCCAGGGCCGCGGCGAAGCCGGGGTCGGTGACCAGGCGCGCGCCCGGTTCCCAGACAGGGAAGTCCAGCGTAAAAAACGGACCTTCGCAGGCGACCTTTAGCTCCCCGCTGCGAGAGGCGAAGCGCAACTCGCCGTCGCCTTTGCCCAGGCAGCGCGCGATCACGTAGGCGGTCGCAAGCGTGCGTGGCCGCAGAGGTCAACCTCGATTGTGGGGGTGAACCAGCGCAAGTGATAGGAGCCATCGGCGAGAGGGACGAAGTAGGCTGTTTCGGCGAGATTGTTTTCCGCGGCGATGGACTGGAGGGTATCGTCCGGGAGCCAGCTTTCCAGAGGCACGACGGCGGCGGGATTGCCCTGGAAGACATGGGAGGCGAAGGCGTCCACTTGATAGAGAGGGAGTTGCATCGGCCGCCAGGGTGTTTACTGCAAACGGGCGCGAGTCTTCTCGTTGGTGACGAGTTCGTCAAAAATGCGCAGCACTTGTTTGCGGTAGATGTACGTCCGGCGGATGGCTTTCTTCAGGCCTTCCTCATGCGCGGGCGTCCCCAGATACTTTTCCAGCAGCTCGCGGGGGACATCGATATCCCGGCGGAGAGCCTCGGCCGAGTGGCCGCGTAAGAAGAGCCCGTAAAACATCGCCGCCTCGCGCTGAGGCGCCTGGGGATCGAATTCTTCGCGGTTATAGACCATCGGGCGTCGGGCTGGCTTGGGGGCCGGGACCCTAAAAACAAGAGTATAGTCACCAGCGACAAAACGCGCAAGAGGGCAACTTGATTGCCATTCTCCGCGCGCCCAAGCGCCCGGACTATGATGTCAGTATCGGCACGAAAGGATCGATGCAATACATGACGCGATGGGCTCTTCTTATTCTCCTAGCCACTTCGGCCGCCTGGGCGGACTCCTGGAGCGGCACGGTTGTCGATGTGATGTGCAAAGGGAAGGATCTGGCCAATCACACGCGCGAGTGCGCTTTGCAATGCGCCAAGGGCGGCTTTGGCCTGGTGTTGGCCGATGGCAAGTTTGTGAAATTTAACGAGGCGGGCAACGCGCGGACGTTGAAGCTGATTAAGGCGTCGACCAAGGAAAAGGATTTGAAGGCCAAGGTGACCGGCACGCTCCAGGGCGAGGTGATCAAGGTTGAGTCGATTGAGTGGCAGTAGCGCGTTTTCTGAGCTTTAGCCAGGCGGGGAAAAGATCGGGCGTTTGGAGCCAGACGGTCATCCAGGTGATCATCTCTTGTTTGAGAGGGCGGTCGGCCTTGGGGGAGCGGAGGCTGAGGCGCGCGTGCTCCTTGGCCGTCAGCACAAGGGCGCGATAGGCGGGTTCATTTTTCATTGCCAGGAGGGTTCGCTCCAGTTCGGCCAGGGAGTCCTGCCGGACGCCTTCGACCAGGGGATGGAGAGCAACGCCGCTGGCGCGCAGGAGTTTGCGGAGATAGCTGGGGGAGCCGCCGGCGGCCGCGCACAATTCGGCGAAGGCTTCCGGGCTGACGTAGCTTCGGCCGGCCAGCCAGTCACTCGTCCGTTCACTCGTCGGTGTTTTTCTTGATGGCATTGCGGTAGCTTTTGACCGCCTGCTGATGCGTTTTCAAATCTTTGGAGAAGTTACTGCGGCCTGAGCCGTCGCCTCGGGCGACGAAGAAGAGATAGTCGGTTTCGTCAGGCTTGAGCGCGGCTTCCAGGGATTTCTGGCCGGGGCTGGCGACGGGGCCGGGCGGCAGGCCGGCGTGCTGATAGGTGTTGTAGGGATGCGGATTGTTGAGATCCGAACGGTAGATCTTGCCGCGCCAGCGCCGGTCGAGTTGTGCGGCGTAGACCACGGTGGGGTCGGCTTCCAGGCGCATCTTCTTCTTGACGCGATTCCAATAAACAGAGGGCGACGACGGGGCGCTCTTCGGCGATGCCGGTTTCCTTTTCGATAAGCGAGGCCATGGTGGTGACCCGATGGACGTCACCGTGGCCGCCGGCCGATTTCCAGGCGGCGCGGAAGCGTTTGGTCATCTCGCGGCAGATTTGCGCCGGTGCGGTGCCCCGGGCGAACAGGTAGGTGGCGGGAAAGAGGTAGCCTTCCAGGGTGGGGGCGCCGGGCGCCAGGTCTTGGATGAGCGCGGATCGGCCGAAACGGTGAGAAATTCCCCGGCGGTGCCGAAGCCTTCTTTTTCGAGGATGCGGGCGATGTCAAAGCGGGACGAGCCTTCCGGGAAGGTGACGGCGATGCGATGGATATCGCCGCGGACGAGCCCGGGCGAAGACGTCGCGGACGGAGGCGGCCTCCGCGAAGCGGTATTCGCCGGCTTGCAGGCGCGCTTTGGGATCGAGGGCGCGGGCCAAGCGGAAATGCCACGCCGATTGCACCACGCCGCGATCGGCCAGCAGTTCGCCGATTTTGGCGGTGGAAGAGCCGCGCGGGATTTGCACCAGGACGGCGCCGGAGCCAAAGCCGCGATAGGGCGCCAGGAGCATCCAGGCGGCCAAGCCAGATGCCATTGCGGCGAACAGAGCCATGAGCAGGAGCCACCGGCTTCCGCTTTTCTTGCGCCGCTTACTCATGGGCCGCAGCCTCCTCGTCGCGGGCGAACTCGGACGGCGTCGAGGTAGCTTTCCAGCAGCAGCACGGCCGAGAGTTTGTCGACTTGCTTCATCCGCTTTTCCAGGCTCATGCCGCTTTCGTGCAGGACGCGGTGGGCGGCGACGGTGGTCCAGCGTTCATCCCAGAGGCGGTACGGGATTCCGGAGGCTTCGCTGAGGCGCTCGGCGAATTCCTTGGCGTGCTGGGTCTGGCGGCTTTCGCGGCCGCTCATGTGGAGGGGATTGCGAAGAGCATGAGGGCGACGCCGCGCTCGGCCATGAGGGCCGTGAGGCGGGAGAAGTCCTCGCGATTGTTGGTGCGGATGAACGTCTCAATGCCCTGGGCGGTGACGCCCAGAGGGTCGGAAAGGGCGAGGCCGACGCGCCTCTTCCCGAGATCGAAGGCCAGAATCCGGCCGTTCGGCGGCAAAAACGGTACATTCGCTGTCAAACGATTTCATTATAGAGAGTCGCGTGATAGAGTCAGAATCAAAGGGAGGGAAGCTTCGTCTTCGCGGGGCTTCGCGTTCGCCGATTGGCCGTTCTGACGCCACTTCAGCCAGCCGGTCGCGGTCCGGCCGATGCCGCCGCGACGATGACGATTCGCGGCTATTCGACGCGGATCATCGCGTTGGGCATTCTGGTGGCTTTGGTCTACTATGGCCAGCTTTTCTTTATCACGCTGATTGCGGCATTGGTGATGGCCTTCATCCTGGAGCCGTTTGTGATGTTGATCATGCGGCTGCGCTTTTTTTCGCGGGGGTCGGCGAGTTTTCTGGCCTGTTCGATCGCGGTGCTGGGCGTGTATTTGTTGGGGCTGGGCGTGTTTACGCAGATGGCCGAGCTGGTGGACGATCTGCCGAGCTATAGCCAGCGGATCAATCTGCTGTTTGACCGGGTGTCGATTCAGTTGGAAGGGATGCAGCGCACGGTGAGCCAGGTGTTGCCCCGGCGGCTGCAGGATCCGAACGCGCCGCATTCGGCCACGCCGGCGGCGCCGGCCGTTTCAAGTCCAGCCACGCCGCTTGGGCGGCGGCGCATGGCGGCCGGGCAGACACAACCACCGCAGGCGCCGCCGGTGCAGGAAGTGCGCATTCAGGAGCCGCGGGTGAACGTGGTGATCTGGCTGTATCAGTTGCTCCAGCAGTTCTACAATCCGCTGCTGATGTTCTCGTTTGTGCCGTTCCTGGTCTATTTCATGCTGGCCTGGCGTGACCATATGCGGCGAGTGTTCCTGCAGGTTTTTGAGGGGGAGCAGCGGGAAGTTTTTGCGCGCAGTTGGGTGGCGCTGGGCGACATGGCGCGGGCCTATGTGGCGGGGAACTTTTTGCTGGGCCTGGTGCTGGCGATTGTCAGCACGGTGTTTTTTCATGTGGGCGCGCTTGCCGTATCCGCTGCTGATTGGGCCGCTGAGCGGATTTCTGAGCTTGGTGCCTTACATCGGGTTGCCAATGGCGCTGGCGCCGCCGATGCTGGCTGCGCTGGCGGTGTTTGATAATCCCTGGGCTTACGTGATGATTGCGTCGGTGATCGGCTTTTTGCATCTGATCGGGCTGAATCTGCTGTATCCGAAGATGGTGGGGGGCCGGGTGCATCTGAACCCGATCGCGGTGACGGTGTCGCTGATGTTCTGGGGCTTGCTGTGGGGCGGCGCCGGGCTGGTGCTGGCGATTCCGATTGTGGCGGGGATGAAGGCCGTGTTCGATAACGTCGAGGGCTTGAAGTCGTACGGGCGGTTGCTGGGCGATTAACGGCTCGGGAGTGCCTTTACAATGAAGGGCGCGCCTACATGTTCCGTTCCTACCGTGCCAAGTTGCAAACGGTGTTCGTCGCGTTGGGCCTGGCGGCCATCGGGCTGACGGGTTGGGAAGCGTCGGCTGGCGCCGCAGCCGCGCTGGAATCCGCCACGTACGACCGTCTCACGGCGATTCGGCAGACGCGCGTTCGTCAAGTGGAGCGCTATTTTCAGGATCTGGGCGCGCATGTCACGGCGCTGGCAGCCGATGAAAGCGTACTGGAGGCGCTGGAGGAGTTCGGCGCGGCGTGGGCGGCTACACAACCAGCCAGCGCGGCCGAGGAGATGGCGCTGCGCCGCTACCACGCGCAGTTCGGCCGAGGCGGCGAAGGCCTGGTTTCCGCGGGATGGCCGGACGGTGGCGCAGCAACACCGGTTTCTGGCGGCCAATCCGCATCCGGTGGGAGCCAAGGACCGGATGCTTATGGCGCCTGGCGCGTACGGCCGGGCACACGCGCGGTTTCATCCCACGTTTCACCGCTACCAGTCGGCGTTCGGCTTTTACGATATCTTCCTGATCGATGCGGCGGAGTTGCGGGTGGTCTACACGGTGTTCAAGGAGATCGATTTTGGGGTGAGATTGACCGAGCCGCCGTATCGCGATTCGCCGCTGGCGGACATCGCGCGGCGGGCGCTGGCGCTGGACGGGGAGGATGCGTTCGTGCTGCGGGACTATGAGCCTTACGTTCCGTCGCACCTTGATCCGGCGGCGTTTCTGGCCGCGCCGGTGCGGCGCGCCGGGGCCAAGACGGGCGTATTGGTCATGCAGGTTTCGATCCGCGAGGTGAATCGGGTGATTACCGGCGATGGACGCTGGCGGGAAGAGGGGCTGGGGCGGACGGGACAGGCCTATGCGATTGGCCCGGATGATACGCTGCGCAGCGATATGCGGCCGCGGCTGGAAGATGCGGCGCGCTATCACGCGGAGTTGCGGCGGGCGGGCACGCCGGCTAGTGTTGTGGCGGAGATCGAGCGGCACGGCACGGCGATTCTGCGGTTGCGCGCGGCGCCCCGAGGCTGCGCGGTACCGGCGGCGCGCAGGCAGGTACGGAGCTGGGGCGTGATGCGCGCGGGGTGAGTGTGTTGCGATCCCATGCGCCACTGCGGGTTGAGGGCCTGGATTGGGCCTTGATGGCGGAGATTGAGGAGGACGAGGCGCTTGCGCCGGTGCGCGCGCTGCGGCAGCGGATCTTTGGGATCGGCGCGGCGATTGGAGCGGCGTTTTTCCTGGTGGCTGCCGGGCTCGCGCGTTCGGTGACGCGGCCGGTGCAGGCGTTGGCCGCGGGCGCGGCCCGGCTGGGCCAGCGCGACTTTTCGCCCCGGCTGGCGGTGGAGAGCCGCGACGAGATTGGGCAATTGGCCGCGTCGTTCAATCGCATGGCCGAAGACTTGGCGCGCACAACCGTTTCCAAGGTTGAGCTGGAGCATCTGGCCGGGCAACTGCTTACGGCGCAGGAGGACGAACGCCGGCGGATCGCGCGGGACCTGCATGACGGCGTAACGCAGCGTATGGCGGCCCTGGCGATCGAGGCTGGGCAACTGGAGCGAGTGAGCGATGCGGCGCGCCGGGCCGAGGGTTTGGCGCGCTTGAAGCGGCAGATGGGAGAGCTTTCCGACGAGATCCATCGGCTGTCGCGGCAACTTCATCCGGCCGTGCTGGAGGATCTGGGACTGACGGCGGCCTTGGAACAGGAGTGCCGCGGATTCTTTGAGCGGGGCGGGCCGCCGGTGGAGTTTGTGGCCGAAGGCGAGCTCGACACGCTGCCGCGCCAGATGCAGATTGTGCTCTACCGGATTGCGCAGGAGGCGCTGCGCAATGTGGAGAAACATGCGGGCGCTGAGAGTGTGCGCCTGGAGCTGTTGCGCCCGGGACGGGGTGCGGCTGCGGGTGATCGATGATGGCCGGGGTTTTGATCGAGGTTCGCCGGAATGGCGGCGCGGGCTGGGTTTGACGAGCATGGAAGAGCGCGTGCGGCCGCTGGGGGGCCGGGTGAGCGTGCAGTCGGAGTTGGGGCGAGGAACGGAGATCGAAGTATGGCTGCCTTGAAGAGGATTCTGCTGGCCGATGATCATCAGATTGTGCTTGATGGTTTGCGCAGCTTGCTGGCGGGCCAATTCGAACTATGCGGCACGGTGATGGATGGCCGGCAACTGCTCGAACGGGCCCGCGAGTGGCAACCGGACGTGATTGTGGCCGACATTTCGATGCCGCTGCTGAATGGGATTGATGCGCTGCAAAGGCTGCGCGAAGAGGGCGGGACGGCGAAGGTGGTGTTTCTGACGATGCATCCGGATGTGACGTATTTATCGCGCGCGTTGGCGGCGGGCGCCTCCGCGTATGTGCTGAAGCATGCCGCCTCCGACGAGCTGGTGATGGCGATTGAGGCCGCGCTGCGGGGCGAGACGTTTCTTTCGCCGCAACTCCGTACGCCGGCCGTGGAGGAACTGCTGGACCAGACGCGGCGGCATGCGAAGGGGCTGATTGAGTTGACGCCCCGGCAGCGCGAGGTGTTGCAGTTGCTGGCCGAGGGGAAGTCCGCCAAGGAGATCGGCGCGGCGCTGGAGATCTCGTCGCGCACGGTGGAAACGCACAAGTACAAGATGATGGATGATTTGGGCGTGAAGACAACGGCGCAGTTGATTCAGCATGCGATCCGGCTGGGGCTGGTGACGCCTCCGTAATTTTGCGGATACCGGGCGTCGGGCCTGGTGCGGCTTAATGGGGTCAGGAGAAACAACCTGACATGAAAAAGATCGTTACGCTGATGTTGATGACTACGGTCGGGCTGGCGGCGGCGACGGTTCCGGCCAAGCCGATGGAAGACCGGGAAATTCAGAAGATGGCGCGGGAGGCGAAGACCGCGGCCGAGCATCAGACGGTGGCCAAGCAGTATGAGATTCGCGGCCAGCATTTTGAGGCGAAGGCGGCGCGGCACGAGCGGGATGCCGATGAACTGGCACGCCGCGACGGCTACAATCCGTTGAGGCACAAGTGGCCGGCGATGGTGCAGGCACCGATTGACAAGGCGCGGGCGCAGGCGATGTCGGCCCGGCGGGCGGCGCGGGAATCGTTTGAGTTGATGGCCAAGCACCAGGAGTTGGCGGCGCGGGCCAGCGCGGAAGCCACCGAGTGAAGGGTGGGCTACGGCAGGAGGCCTTGCGCGCCGAGCCACTCCTGAAGGCGGGCGGTCCACTGGTCGACGGGCTTGTGTTGGGCGCGCATGCCGAAGCCGTGGCCGCCTTGGGAGTAGATGTGCAGTTCGGCGGGAGCGCCCGCCGTTTTCCAGAGGCCGTAGAGGCGGGCGCTGTTCTGCCAGGCGTCGACGGTTTTGTCGTCGTCGGCGTGGACGAGAAAGAGCGGCATGGGCCGGGCGGGCGCATGCGCGCCGGGCGGCACGGCCGGATAGATGGGCGCCGCAAAGTCAGGCCGGCTTCGGGATCGTGGGTGAGCGCGGCGGCGCGGCCACCCAACCGCCGGCCGAGAAGCCGAGGATGCCGAGGCGATCGGGCCGCACTTTGAACTCGGCAGCGCGGCGGCGCACGAGACGGATCGCCGCCAGGCCGTCGGCGGAGGCGAGGGGAATGGCGGCCTCGCGGCGCTTGGCCATCAGAGTGGCGTCGGTGGAGGCGGGGTCGGCGGTTTGCATCAGACGGTACTTGAGCACAAAGGCGGTGACGCCGAGGGAATTGAGCCAGCGGGCTACTTCATGACCCTCGTGATCGATGGCGAGATGACGAAATCCGCCGCCGGGGCAGACGATGACCGCGGTTCCATTGGGATGGGCCGCGGGATAGACGGTGAGCGTGGGCTTGACGACGTTGCGAATGCGGCGCTTGCCGTCGGTGGAGGGCACGAAGTCCTCTTGCCAGTTCCAACTCTCGGAACCGGGCGCAGCGCCCGGGTACAGGGGGATCTCTTCGGCGGCAAGAAAAGCGGCGAATAGCAGAAACGGAGCCATGGCGAGCTTAAGAATATCAGCTTGTGCTGGTTTGTGCTAAAGTCCTATAACCGCTAAGCCATGGCTCCACAACCTATAACCCTAAGCTCGCATGGCTCCACAACCGGCCCCTTCCCCCAAGGTCTGTTTCGGCCCTTTTGAGTTCGATCCCGCCGCTGGCGAACTGAAGAAGTACGATGCGCGGGTTCGCCTGCAAGGCCAGCCCATCCTGATCCTCACCATGCTGCTATACAAGCCTGGCGAGGTGGTGACGCGCGAGGATTTGCGGCGGTATTTGTGGTCGGGCAGCGCGATGGCCGAGGCGGACAGTTCGTTGGATCTGGCGATGGAGAAGCTTCGCCACGCGCTGGGGGACCGCGAGAACGGGCCGCGGTATATCGAGACTTTGCCGGGCCGCGGCTACCGGTTTGTGGTCCCGTGCATTCGCTGCGCGAGGCAGAGGTGGTGCATGCGGCGGTGGATGCGGCGATCGAAGCGTTGCCGCCTGATCCGCCGGAGGGAGGCGCGAGCGCGGCGGCCCCCGGGCGAAGGGTGCCGAGATGGCTGTTGGCGTTGGCGGCGTTGGGATTGGTGACGGTGGTAGCGGTCATTTGGTGGACGCGGCGGCCCGTGCGGACGGGCGCGGCCACACAACTGGTGGTCCAGGCGCCGGGGGGATTTGTGCTGGAAACGGCCATGGACCGGCAGACCTGCGCGCTATCGGCCGATGGAAAGCGGCTGGCCTTTACGGCGATTGACGGCGGTGGGCGGCGCGGGTGTTTCTGGCCGATGTGGAGAAGGCGGCGGCGCGTGAATTGCCCGGCACAGTAGGGCGCGCAGAGCCTATTTTGGGCTCCGGACGGCCGGAGTCTTTATGTGGCGGTGAAGGGCAAGCTGCACCGGGTGGATCCGGCGGCCAATACTTCACAGATGCTGGCGGATGTTCCGGCGGGCCTGATGTCCGGGGCGGCGCTGTCTTCCGAGCGATTGCTATTGAGCGGCTGGAACACGTCGCTGAGTTTGACGCAACCGGAGGGCGGGCTGCGAGACCTGGGGGCGAGATTTCATTGGCCGCAGGCGCTGCCGGACGGAGAACATTTTCTGCACTCGTTGTTTGATGCCAGCGCGGGCGGCATCAGATCAGGGCAGCGCTGATCGACGGGTGGCCAGCGACGGATGGGACGTGGCCTTGGCTGATTCGCGGGCGCTGTTTGGAGCGGGAGGGCCGGGGGCCAGGGGCATCTGCTTTTTGTTCGCGACGGCGCACTGGTGGCTCAGCCATTTGACCCATTGGCGAAGCGTTTGACGGGCGATGGGTTTACCGTGGCGAGGAAGTGGCCTATTCGCGTTCCACGGGAGCGGCGAGTTTCTCGGTGTCGGCCAATGGGGTATTGGCTTACCAGCGGCTGGCAGGCCGGGCGCAGTTCGTGTGGGTGGACCGCGCGGGGCGCGAAACGGCTCCGGTGGGATTGGCCGAGGCAATGATGAAGGCGGGCCGCATCTCGCCCAACGGCACGCAGATTGTGGCCTCGCTGTACGATGGGCGGCGCGGCGAGCAGGATCTGTGGCTCATTGACACGGCCAGTGGCGCGCGGCAGCGGTGAGCGTGGCGGTGGCCGAGCGCGAGGCGCGATCTGGTCGGGGGACGGACAGCGG
Source organism: Ottelia alismoides (assembly GCA_037367405.1). NCBI lineage: Eukaryota > Viridiplantae > Streptophyta > Magnoliopsida > Alismatales > Hydrocharitaceae > Ottelia > Ottelia alismoides. The sequence continues at coordinate 53,879 of JAZKJV010011431.1, forward strand.
TTAGCCTACGGGAGGGCAGTGCGCCGCAGGCCTCGCGGGTATTCGTGCGGGACCTGCGGAGGATAGCGAGACGGGGATCGAAGCGGGCGGAGCAACGGGACGAACCGCGAAACACCGGGCGACTGGTCTCCGGATGGGCGCTTTCTGCTGGTGGTTTCGACAGGCTATCCGCGCTTTGCGGCCGAGCAGCAGAGCGACATTGAGGTGGTGGACCTGTGGCGCGATAAGCGGCGGCGGCCGTTGATCCAGTCGCGATTTGACGAGACGGTGCCGGCGTTTTCGCCGGATGGGCGATGGCTGGCGTTTGTCTCCAATGAGTCCGGCGAACCGGAGGTTTACGCGCAGGAGTTTGAAGGAGGCGAGGAGCCGGCGCTGTTGGGTTTTCGCAAGCTGGTGACGCGGGCGGGGCGCAGGCATTGCGGTGGCGGCGGGATGGGCGGGAACTTTTCTATCTAAGCCTGGGATGGGCGGCTTTACGCGGTGCCGGTACGCTGGGCGGGGGATAAGCCCGAGTTCGGGCAGGCAACGGCGCTGTTCAGCCTGAGTGCCGAGGCGCGGGCGGCGGGCCCGGGCCGCGTGGGATTCGATGTGGCGGCCGACGGGAGCGGTTCCTGGTGACCAAGGTGAGCGGGGGCGAAAAGCCGGGCATCGTGGTGGTGAACAACTGGCCTTCGCTGGCGGGGCGTTGATCAAGCCGCCGGCTCGATGGGGTGGTAAGTTCCACCGATTTGGGCGGCAGGCACTCTTTTTCCGTACACGACTGATAGCGGATGCGGAGCTTGACGGGAACCGGCCGGCGGCGGGAGGCTGGACCGGCAGCTTGAACTCGGCCGAGCCCACGTAATACTCCACCTCGGCGTTGAAGTTGGCGTCTTCGGCGTGAGCGGAGCGGGCGCTTCAATGGGGCCGGCGAGCAAAGCGGGGGCCTCAACCGTAAAGCGAGTAGGCTTGGGCCCGCCGGGGATCTCCTTCATGGAGTAGACGTGCCAGCCCTCGCCGATTTCGGCCGTGACGCGCAGGATCACGGTGGCGCCGGGTTTGGCCTTGAGGCTGGGCTCGGCGAGGCGCCAGACGATGGGCTCAGCAGCGAGGGCGAGGAGGAAAAGCTTAGGGGCGAAGATCCACATAGGCAGCCTGGAGAACCTCCTTTTCGTCTTCGAGTAGGCCACGACGGCTAGATTGCCGGCGTCGAAGCGGTCTTTTCGTTCGAAGAAGCGGAAGTCGCCGTCGGGGTGTGGCGGTCGTCTTTCTTTTCGAAACGATCGAGATGATCCTTGAGTTGGAGGGCGAGTTGGCCCAGGTCGAAGGTGTGTTCGTGGGTGGCGGGCGGCGGCGATGGTGTGAAGGCCGCGGGCCACCATGGGGTGGAAGCGAATTCCGTTCTCGCCGGAGTAGGTGACGAGCTTCTCCACCAGCACAAGGCGCAGCTTAGCCGGCTGGCTGGCCCCGGCGATCTTCGCGGTAACGCGGACGGCGTCGCCCTGGCGCGCAGCGTGGAGAGTAAGCGTGGCACCGGGCGGCACGTCGAGCGGGCATCCAGGGCCGGCGCGAATCTCGGCTTCTAGTTTGCTGGCATGTTCACGCAGACCGCCGCCGGTTTTGGCTTGCCGTCGATGAGAAACGTGGGCACTCCGCGGCCGTTGCGTTCCTTCCACAACGCGGCGGACGCATCGTTGGTCATCGGATCGGGGCGCGGGATGTGCTGGTGGTACATCACCACGGCGACATCGTCGCGGGAGTAGCGTTCGAGGGCGGCATCAAAGGCGAGGTCGGCGGCGACGCAGGGCGGACAGCCGGCGCCGGTGTGGACTTCAGCGAGCACGGTGCGGGAGGTGCGGCTGGCCGACTTTTGGTAGGGGTGGGCGTGGACCGGGCTGGGGAAGAGCTTCTTATACTGCTCGTTGAGAAAAGCGTCCAAGCCGTCGCCTGATCCTTGGTGGAGCTTGCGCCAGGCGGCATCGAGTTTGGCGATCACCGCCTTGTCCGGCTTGCTGAGGCGAGCGCGGCTGAAATAGTCGAGAGCCTCGGCGTCGCGGCCTTGACCGGCGGCCATCTCGCCCAGCGCGAGCGCCGCTTCGGAGGCCGCGGGATCGCTCGCCAGGGCGCGCTTGAGCCAGCGCTCCGCCTGGTTGAGCTTACCGGCTTTCCAGGGTGTCCTCGGCGGCGGCACGTTGAGCGGCAGTGCCCGGCGAGCGCGTCGCCTGCTTGGCGAACTTCTCGGCCTCGGCCGGGTAAAGGTTCTCCTGGTGGAGTTTCCAGGCGATGGCGTTGGCGAGGCGGATGTGATGTTCCGGGGGGGCGGCGGCCATGAGAGCCTTGGCGGTGCCAAGGATTTTCGCGCGGTCGTCTTTGTGCAGGGCGACGGTGGTATCGAAGATAGCGCGGCGCGCCGAGTAAGTCTGGGCCGAGCCCGGGTACTGCCGGAGGAACTGCTGATAGGCTTCGATCTTGGCCTGCCGGTCTTTCACGCGGCCCGCTTCCTGATAGGCCTGGAAATCAGCGGGCATTTGCGGCGGCTTGGGCTTGGCCGGGGCGGGAGGCTCCTGTGCCCACAGGGTTACGGCGGCCACAGCGGCAAGCAGGCAATGGGAGCGCATACCGGAAGTATACGCCCGCAACGACAGCTCCGTACATGTTCGATCGGCGGACCGGAAAAGGGTCCCGGCAAGGCGCTTATCGCCAGCACCTTGCGGGCCCGTGCGGGTGAAGTAGGGCGAGCGCGCGTTAACAGGCGCGCCGATCCCGGGACGTACAGGAGGGGTCAAGCATGGCAGCCCACGAGGTCGACGCCCGGGGGGCAACTCCAGAAAGGCTAGCCGTTCACTAGCAATTCTATTGAAGCATGTGTGGCGAAAAAAACAACTAGGGAAACCACTAGCCGCCCGCTGCCAGGGCGTTTTTTTAAAGCGTGAAAGCCCGGACAAGAGTCCGGGCTTCGATGGCTTTCCGTACCGATCAGAACTGATAGCGGACGGCGAGTTGCATGATGCGCGGATCACCGGCGCCGGTGATGGCGCCGAAGTTGGTATTGCCCACGGTGGTGGCCGGATTGGAGAAGTTCACCGTGTTGAAGAAGTTGAAGCTCTCCCAGCGGAACTCGGCGGCGTGGCGATCGTTGAAGCGGAACTCTTTGCGCAGAGCAAAGTCGGTGTTGAACTGGCGCGGGCCGTAGGCGGAGTTGCGCGCGGCGTTGCCGGGCGTGTTGAGCGTTTGCACGCGGTAAGCGTTGGGGTCGAGGAAGGCGAGGCGGTTGGTTTTGGGGTCAGTGCCGGTGTTGGCGGCGCCAACGCGATCGGGCCGGAGGCCGCCGCCGTTGCGTTGTAGGAAGCGGTAGGCCTGATTGTTGGCGGGGTTGATGCCGTTGGCGTTGAGCGAGACGTTGATGGGGAGGCCAGAGCGCCAAGTGACAATGCTCGAGACCTTCCAGCCGCCGAGAATCCAATCGGCGGGCTTGCTGAGGCTGGCGCCCCATTGCTTGCCTTTGCCGAACGGGAGATCGTAGGTGACGGCGGTGGTGTAGCGCTGGTTGGGCGTCTGCGACTGGCGGGCCCATTCAACATCGAACAAGTCGTAGAGTTGCGGGGAGGAGCCGGAGTCCCAGGCGCCGACCTGATCGAGCGCGGAGGCCCAGGTGTAGGCCGCCAGGATGTAGAGGCCGTGGGCGTAGTTGTGTTCGAACTTCGTCTGGAACGCGTTGTAGCGGGCGCGGGCGCGGCTGGCGCCGGTCTGGATGCCTTGCCAGAGGGGGAAGGGGCGATTGGCGGCGACGCTACCGTCGACACCGAAGGGAGTCTGGTTGCGCTCGTAGAGACCGTACATGTTGCGGCCGTTGTTGCCGACGTAGGCGAGTTCAAAAGTGGAGGCGCGGGTGGTTTGGAATTGCAGCGCGACGTTCCACTGCTGGATGAGGCCGGAGCGCTGGTTGGGCTCGCGCGTACGGAGGGCGACGAGGCGGGAATCGAAATTGGAGAGCACGCCGTTGGGGACGGGGTCCGAGACGCGGATGGGGGCCGGGCCGGTGCCCACGCGGATGAGGTTCGCCTGGATGAGCTGCGGCGGGTTTAGCGGCAGGTTGGTCTCCGAGCCGTACATATCTTCAGAGTTGTAAAAGATACCGTAGCCGGTGCGGAGGACGATTTTCTCAGGCTTGATTTGCCAGGCCATGCCGAGGCGGGGGCCGAAGTTGTTCTTGTCGGGCGTGACGAGGTATTTGTCGTTGCCGTTCTGGCCAGCGATGAGGAGGCCTTGCGATTTGGGGTCGAAGTTGATGTTGACGTTTTTGCCGTTGCCGTAATAGGGCGTGGTGTATTCGTAGCGCATGCCCAGGTTCAGCGTGAGCGTGGGGCGGACCTTGAAATCGTCCTGGACGAAGAAGCTCATGGCGCGCTGGAGCTGGTTGACTTGCGGCACGGTGTTGAGTTGGACGGTTTCGGGGAAGCCCAGCAAAAGGTCGCTCATCGCGTCGTTGGTGTAGCGGCCCTGGAACGAGTAGGCGGGCGTGCGGCGCGTGATGTCGATGAAGGTGTTGTCTTTCAGGCGCAGCTCAAAGCCGGTGCGGAGGAAGTGGCGGCCGGCTTGGATGGAAACGGCGTCGACGATTTGGTTGAGGTAGGGGCGTTGGAATTGCGGGCGGAAATTGCGCGTGCCGAGTTCGCGGTAGTTGGTGGGCGAGATGAGCGGGAGGCCGCCAACCTGGAGGAGTTCGGCGGGGATGCCGCGGAAACCGAAGGCGTCGGCCTTGTCACCGTTGACGGTGGCGTGGGCGAATTCGGCGAAGGTGCGATTGAGGCCGTAGCGCAGGGTGTTGACGATTTTGGGATTGATGACGCGGGTCCAGGTGAGGGCGAGCGAGCGATTGTCGTTGAACTGCGTGCCCTGGTTGCCGACGCCGTCGGCGATGCCGGGGAAGAGTTGATCACGGTTGAACTTCTGGCGGAGATAGCTGAAGCGGCCCATGATCTGGTCTTTTTCGCTGAGGTAGTGGTCGATGCGGGTGTCGAACTTGTGGGTGTTTTCTTTGCCGTCGCGTTGGGCGCCGAAGTTGTTGGCGGGGCGTCCGGCCTGGATTTGTCCGGCTTGGTTGGCCTCGGGGTAGAGGTCGACGAGTTTCTTGCCGAGGGCGTCGAAGCGGGCGGCGGGGATGGTGCGGTTGGGGAAGGGGGCGTTGCCGTTCACCGAGTCTAGAATGTCGAGACCGAAGACGCCGCTTTTCTGCGCGCTGGTGGGGACGGTAACGAGGAAGGTATCAGCGAAGCTCTGGCGGAAGCCTTCGTAGGCGCCGAAGTAGAAGAGCTTGTTTTTCTTGATCGCGCCGCCGGTGGTGGCGCCGAATTGATTCCAGGCGAGGTTGGGCTTGGGGAGGTTGAGCAAGTTGTTGGTCCAGCCCCGGGCAGCGAGCGAGGCGTCGCGGTTGAAGTACCAGGCCGAGCCGTGCAGATCGTTGCCGCCGCTCTTGATGGAGACGTTGACCACACCACCGGCGGAGCGGCCGAACTCGGCGGAATAGCTATTGGTTTGGACCTTGAACTCGGCGATCGAGTCGGGCGACGGCTGGACGACTTGGGCGCTGAGGGCTTGCGCGTTGGTGGTGCCTTGATTGTTGTCGACGCCATCGAGGAGGAAATTGTTCTGCGTATGGTAGTTGCCGTTGGAGACAAACCAGCCGGGTCCGCGGGTAACGGGGTTGAGGTTGGCGTTGGCGACGCCGGGGGCGAGCAGGGCCAACTCAGTATAGCGGCGGCCGGCCAGCGGCAACTCCACGGCGGTGCGTCCGGCGATCACCTGGCCGAGCGAGGCCTGCTCCGTTTGGGCGGTGACCAGGCGTTCGGAGACTTCGACGGTTTCGCTGACGCTGGCAACATCGAGCTTGACGCGCACCAGGCGGCGTTCGTCGACGTTGATGACCAGGCCGGTGAGCTTCAGGCTCTTAAAGCCCGATTGCGCGACGGTGAGTTCGTAGCTGCCACGCACGATGGGACTGAAAACGGCGTAGCCATCCGGGGAGGTGACGGCATCGCTCTGAACGGAGGTGCCGGTATTGCGGAGTTGAACGCGGGCGCCGCCGATGGTGGCCTCCGATGCATCGGTGACGAACACGCGCAACGAGGCCGAATCGGTTTGCGCCAGCGCGGTGCAGGCGAAAACAAGGAGAAATGCAAAACTTCTGAGCATAGTTGGAAAGTTTGAAAGTAACGCAAATGAATGTCAAGGGGATGAACGGGCGCGTAAAATGAAGAGAGATGCCCGCCCCGTCCCGCCAAGCTTTGATGGATCAGATCCGCGCGATTATTGATCGCGTGTGCGAGAGTGAGTCGCTGGAAGTAGTGGAGGCGGAGCTGCTGGGTGGCGGCGCGCATCGCACGCTGCGAATCTACATTGATAAGCCGGCCGGCGTGACCCATGAGGATTGCGAGAACGTGTCCAACCAGGTGGGAACGATCCTGGATGTGGAGGATGTGATCCCGGGTGGACGCTACACGCTGGAAGTGAGTTCGCCGGGCGTGGAACGTCCGCTGCGGACCCCGGCGCATTGGGCGCGCTTTGTGGGGCAGAAGGTGAAGGTGGTCTTCAAGGAGCCGGTGGAGAAGAACAAGGTGTGGGTGGGCGAGCTGGTTTCGTTCGCCGAGGGCGCGGCGGTGATGAAGCCGGATCAGGTGAAGAAGCAGGAGGCGGGCAAGGAGATCCGCTTCACGCTGGACCAGGTGGACAAGGCGAATTTGAAGTTCGAGTGGTAGCGGCTTGCTAAGATCGAAGATTCGATGAAAATACAAGCCTCCTCGCCCTGCCGCGTCGATCTCGCGGGCGGCACTCTGGACATCTGGCCCCTTTTCCTCTTTCATGAGAACGCCGTTACGATGAACGTGGCGGTAGACCGGTACACGCGCGTCTGGATCGAAACGCGCCGCGATAGCGAGATCCACGTAACGTCGCGCGACCTGGGGAAACAGGAGATCTTCACGTCGCTGGGCGCGTTGCGGGAGAGCCCGAAGTACGCGCTGCCGCTCGTGGCGTGGCAATTGCGGCATTGGCGGCCGAAAACGGGGCTCAACATTGAAACGCTGTCGGAGGCGCCGGCGGGCGCGGGAATCTCCGGATCGTCGTCGTTGATGATCACCGTGGCGTCGGCGATGAACAAGCTGATGGGCACCCGCCATTCGATTGAGAAGATCCGGGAGATTGCGCAAAACATTGAAGCGCAGATCATCCGTGTGCCGACGGGTTGCCAGGATTACTATCCGCCGATGTACGGCGGCGTGAACGCGATTGAGATGGGCCCGGGCGGGGTGCATCGCGTGGGCGTCGCGGTGGACCACGCGGAGTTCAACGAGCGCATGGTGCTGGCCTACACGGGCGAGCCGCGCAATTCCGGCATCAATAACTGGGAAGTGAACAAGGCGCACATTGATGGCGTGAAGCGCGTGCACAAGAACTTTGAGCAGATCGCGGCGATTTCCAATGGCGTGCGGGCGGCGCTGGAGAAGGCCGATTGGGCGGAGCTCGCCACGCTGATCCGCGCCGAGTGGAAGTTCCGCCGGACGAACGCGCCCGGGATCACCACGCCGCTGATTGACCAATTGGTGAAAGTAACGGCCAAGCAGGGCGCGGTGGCGGCGAAGGTTTGCGGAGCGGGCGGCGGCGGCTGCGTTTTCTTTCTGGTGGAACGAGGCGCGAAGTCGCGGGTGCAGGCGGCCATTGCGGCCGCGGGAGCCGAGGTACTGGACGTGAAGGTGGCGCCGCGGGGTGTGCAGGTGTCGGCAAAGGCCTAGACGATGGCCGCTGCTCCGGACAAGCTCGGGCTGGCGCTGCGGATCGGGCTCTACGCCTTTTTGGAGATTCTGGGCCTGAGTTTGTTCTATCCGCTCTTTGGCTGGGCGGGGACGTTGATCGCGGCGGCGTTTACGCCGTTTCTGGCGGCCAGCTTGACGAACGCGTTTACGCTCCGGATCTTTGAGCGGCGCCGGTTGGGCGATGTGGGCTTGCGGTGGAACCGGTCGGCGCAGCGGAACTTGTTGGTAGGATTCGGCGCCGGCGTTGGCACCGCGCTGCTGGTGATGCTTCCGCCCTTGGCCACGGGATGGGCGCGATTCGAACCGGCGGCGGAGAAGCCCGCCAACCTGCTGGCCAGCTTTCTGTTTGTCACGGTAGTGATCTTTATTGGCGCCTTGGGCGAGGAGATCCTGTTTCGCGGCTACGGCTTTCAGATTCTGGCGCGGGCCGTAGGCCCCTTTGCCGCGATGTTGCCGGTGGCGGTGCTGTTTGCCGCCGGACACGCGGGCAATCTGGGTGTGAACCATTTGGGACTCTTCAACACGTTCTTGTGGGGCGCGGTGCTGGGCTGGTGCGTGTTTCGCAGTGGCGACCTGTGGCTTGCCGGGGGATTGCACTTCGGCTGGAACTGGGCGCTGCCGCTGTTTGGCGTGGAGCTGAGCGGCTTTAGAATGGGGGTGACGGGATTCCAAACGGTCTGGTCGGCGCCGGAACTCTGGAGTGGCGGCGCCTACGGACCGGAAGGTTCGCTGTTGACAACGCTGGCGTTGCCGCTGCTGGTATGGGCGCTGTGGAAGGCGCCGGTTTCGACGCAGCGCTTGCCGTTGATTCAGGACGCTGAGGAGGTGGCCGATGACGAGACTCGCGCTGCTGGTTAGCCTGGTATTGCCGTCGCTTTGGGCCGGCAAGCTGACCCAAGACGAGCGAATCCAGATTCTGCGCGGCATGATGTCGGAGTACAGTGTGGTGAAGGTGCTACTGCCGCGTTCGAAGAAAGCTCTGACGGTGGAGGCGGGAAAGACCTACGACAAGGCGGAGTTCGCCAAGGCGTTGCAGGAGCATGGTCCGGCGGGGCGCGTGGGCGACTTGATCCAAGTGACGAAGGTGGATCTGGAAGACGACAAGATCGTTTTGCAGCTCAACGGCGGCTTTAAGGGCGGCCGCAAATGGTATGAGAACGTGCAGGTGGGCGGGGGCGTGGGGATGAACACGCGCACGGTGCCGATCGGCGGGGGCAGCATGGCGCAATCCGGCACGACGATCGCGCTGATGTTCCCCAAGGAGTACGAGTCGCTGACGGTGGCCGAGATCAAGACGTGGCTGAAGCCGGTGATTGATTTTGACAAGCAAAAGAGCGCCACCGAGACGGTGATGGAGCAGTTGCCGGCCGAGCAGCAGCAGGCGGTGAAGGAGAAGAAGGCGATTGAGGGGATGGATCGCGACGCGGTAATTTTGTCGATGGGCAAGCCGCGGTCGAAGTCGCGCGAAGTGAAGGACGGGGTGGAACTGGAGGACTGGATCTACGGGCAGGCGCCGGGGAAGATCACCTTTGTGACGTTCGACGGGAACAAGGTGGTGCGCGTAAAGGAGACTTACGCCGGGCTGGGCGGAGAGACCGCCAAGCCGCTGCCCACGCAGAACTAGTGGAGCGTATCGGCCAGGGAGAAGATGGGCAGGTAGAGCGCGATCAGGATGAAGGCGACAAAGGCGCCCATGAAGATCATGATGGCGGGCTCGATCAAGCTGAGCACCGCCGCGGTACGGTTGGTGACGTCTTCTTCGTAGAACTCGGCGACGCTGCCGAGCATGGCTGGTAGGGCTCCGGTCTGCTCCCCGACCTCGATCATATCGATGGCGAGCGGCGGGAAGACGCCGGTGGTCGCCAGAGAGGCCGATAGCGGCTGGCCTTCGCGAACCAGCTTGCGCACTTGTTCCAGGGTGACTTTCAAGAGCCGCGAGCCCACCGAATCAGCGGCGGTTTCCATGGCTTGCGGCAGGGGGATGCCGCCAATCAGCAGGGTGTTCATCACGCGTGAGAATTGCGCTACTTGGAATTTGATCCAGAGTTCGCCGAGGATCGGCGTCTTCAGCCGGGTACGGTCGATGAGTTCCTGTGCCTTCTGTCCGCGCGACCAGAAGCGGAACGCCACGGCCAGCCCCACCACGCCGGCCACGCCAAAGAGAATATACTTTTGCGCGGTGGTGCCGATGGCAATCAGCATCTGCGTGGGCCCGGGCAGATCGGCGGACATGCCCTGGTAGAGGACGGCGAAATTGGGCACGACGTAGGTGACCAGGAAGATCACCAGGAGAATCACCATGACGAAGAGAATCGTGGGGTAAATCAGGGAGAGCAGGAGCTTTTTGCGAACCGAGAGGGCCAGACGCTGATAGTGGATGTAGCGCTCGAGCGTCTCGGTGAGCGAGCCGGATTTCTCGCCGGCCATCACCGAGGTGACGTACATGGCCGGGAAGACGCCCTGTTTGTCGAAAGCGTCCGACAGCAGCGTGCCGTTGCGCACGTCATCGCGGATGCCGTTGACAAAAGGGCCGAGCTTTTTGTCGGTGAGACGGTCGGCCAGCAAGTCAAGCGCTTTGAGAATGGGCAGACCGGCCTTGATCAGCGTGACGAACTGCTGGTTGAAGATCAGGAATTTTTCGGTGTCGAGCTTTTTGGGGCGTTTCGAGGAGCCGCCGCCGAGCGCGAGAGCACCCTTGGCCTTGATGGAGTAGATCAGGTAGCCCTGCTGGGTGTAGCGCTCGCGAAGATCCTGTTCGGAGGCGGCTTCCACGACCTGATTGTGGATCTGGCCGCGGGGGTCGGCGTATTTGAGAAGGAATTCGGCCAAAGCGGGACTTCCTTAGAGTATGACGTACGAACCGGCGGCACCGTGCAAGCTCAACTTTTCCCACCCTCGCCGATAAGCTCCTTGTGGCGATCTTCTGGAACACACACAACCGGCTGACGCCGGGCCGGTCAGCGGGGGGCGATGACCCGGCCGAGGCGCACAAGCTGGTGGTGCGGCACTATGGGGACGCGATGGAGGCGGTGGCCAAGCACTTTCCGGACACGCCGAAGGATCTGTTTGACGAACTGAAGCGGGAGACGCGGACCGTGCGTTCAAGCCTGGAGCCGCACCTGCATCCGGGAATCCTGGAGGATTTGGGCCAGCGGTTTACCACCGTGGTGGAGGAGTTTGGCAAGCGGGTGAACGGGTATCTGCGCCGGCAGGACCAGGAGACGCGCGACATCCTGAAGCTGGTGTCGTCGATGACCGAGACGCTTTCCAAGCAGGACAAGGATTACAGCCTGCGGTTTCAGGGGATCACCCGGAAGCTCAAGACGCTGACTTCGAGTTCGGATTTGGCGGAGATCAAGTGGCAGTTGGCGGCCGAGGTGGAGCAACTGGAAAAGTCGGTGGCCGACATGAATCGCGATACGGCCTATCGATTCTGCGGCTGCAGGAGAGGTGTGGCGCATTTTTGAGGGGGGCAAAAGCGAGGCCAAGAGAAGCGATGCACCGGCCACAGGCGGCCGCGCCCGCCCGCAGGGGCCGAACCGCTGAAGGCACGGCGCCGCTTCTGTGTGGGTTTATTCCTGATTGAGCCGGTAACCGAGTCAGCTTTGTCGTTCCTCTATTCGCGCTGCTCGCCGGGAGACGCGCTGGAGAAGACGCGGCAGGGTGAGTACATCATTGTGAAAGACTGCACGTTGCTCGATATGGCCGACGAGGTTTCGAAGGTGCGGAAGGAGTTGGAACGGATGGGCATCACGTGCAAAGCGGGTGCGGCGGAGATGATGAAGGGCGAGCAGAAGGAAGTGGTGGTGGGGCGGGCGCGGGCTTCGGCCGGCGCGCTGCTCAGCCGGTAAGGCGATGCTGCGGGCATTACTGATTTCGCGGCGCGCCGAGGACCGGGCCGGGCTCGACGCGCTCAGCCGGCAGACGGGCTTGGCGCAAGTGATCGAAACGTTTCACGAATATCCGCAACTGGATTCGCTCAAGCGGTTTGCGCGAGCCCATGCGCCGCAGTTGCTGCTGCTGGATCTGGCCTCTGAGCCGGAGGCGGCTTGGCGTTGGCGCGCCAGGTTAGAGAGGTCCTGCCGGGCTTGCGGTGGCGGGGCTTTTGGAAGAGGCGGAACCGCGGCAGATCATGCGGGCGATGCGCGAGGGGATCAGCGAAGTGCTATTTCAGCCCTTCGCCGAGGAGCTCTTCCGCGAAGCGCTAGGCGGCATGGAAGAGCAGGTGAGACAATCCCCGCCGAACGGACCCATCCGGAGCTGGTCTATTCATTCCTGCCGGCGAAGGCGGGCGATGGCTGCTCGGTCGTGGTGACCAACGCGGCCTTGGCACTGCGCGTTTGCCTGACAACGAAGTGCTCCTGGCGATCTCGATCTCTACGCGGGCACCTCGCGCTTTCTGCTCAAACTGCAGAATAGCTTTTCGGCCTTCGATGCGCTGGAGCGCATCACTGATCTGGACGGCATGGTTTGGAGCGAGATCGTCACCCGCGCCGGTACGCTCGAAGTGCTGGCCTCCGGTGAGATCCGCAAGCCTCTCGATCTGATGCCGGCCCGCGCCCGCGCGCTGCTCGACTTTGCCCGGCGGCGGTACCGTACCGTTTGCGTGGACCTTTCGGGAATGCTCGATGAGATGACGGTGGAAGCGATTCAGGAAATCGCGGCGTACTTTTCTGGTCGTGACGCCGGAACTGGCCAGTGTCTACCTGGCGCGGGAAAAGCTGCGCTTTCTCCGGGACACTCGGACTGGAAGACCGGCTGGGGCTCATTCTCAATCGCTGGTACAAGGACGCGCCCGATTCACATGGCGGGGGGTGGAGGAAGTGCTCGGCATGCCGATTCAGTACACGCTCGGCGAAGACCGCGCCAGCGTTCACGCCGCAGTGCTTGGCGGCGGCCCCATTGCCGCCGGTTCGCCTTTGGGTAAGGAGTTCACCAAGATGGCCTTTACGCTGTCGGACGTGAAGACGCTGACGAAGGCGGCCGCTCCGCCAAGCGCATGGTCGACTACTTCACGCTGGCACCCGGCCGGTACACGTTGATGAAGTAACGCCCGCACTTTTCGCGTCAGCGCTCCCAGGGCGAGCGCAAAGAGCGCCGGAGTCCGCCCTGTTTAGGCCGGGATCGAATGAAAGTATGATGAGTCTCGATGCTAGACCGTCGTGCCTTTCTTGCCAGCCTGGCCGCCTCCTCCCTTGCCCCGGGAGCCATCGCCGCCAAACGCCCAAACATCGTACTCATCATGACCGACGACCAGGGTTTATGGCGACATCGGCCGCCATGGCAACCCGGCCATTCAAACTCCCCATCTTGACCGCCTCCACGACGAATCGGTCCGCCTGCTGGACAATCACGTTTCGCCAACCTGCGCGCCCACGCGATCGTCTTTGCTGACGGGGCGCCACGAGTTTAAGAACGGCATCACCCACACGATTTTCGAGCGTGAGCGGATGAGCTTGAAATCGACGACCATTGCGCAACTGCTCCAACGCGCCGGCTACGCCACGGGCATCTTCGGCAAGTGGCATCTCGGCGACGCCGAGGCCTACCGCCCCGAGAAGCGCGGCTTCGACGAAGTCTTCATCCATGGCTGCGGCGGCATCGGACAAAAGTACCCGGGCACTTGTGCCGACGCGCCCGGCAACAGCTACTTCAACCCCTACGTCCTTCACAATGGCCATTTTGAAAAGACCACAGGCTACTGCACCGACGTCTTCTTCACGCAAGCCACCCGCTGGATCGGCGAGCAACGCAAGCCGTTCTTCGCGTACATCACGCCGAACGCGCCGCATGCTCCGCTCGACGTGCCACCCGAATACGAGGCCAAGTACACCGGCAAGGTTCCCTCGGCGATGGTGGCGAAATTCTTTGGCATGGTGACGAACATTGATGACAACGTGGGCCGCCTGCTCGACTTTCTGAAAGCCAAAGAGCTCGAACGCGACACGCTAGTCATTTTCATGAACGACAACGGCGGCACGGCTGGCGTGCGGGTGTTCAACGACGGCATGCATGGCCAGAAGGGAACGCCCTATCTGGGCGGCACGCGCGCCATGGGGTTCTTCCGCTGGCCGGGTACGTTGAAGCCGGGCGCCGTAAAGGCGCTGACGGCCCACGTGGATCTGTTCCCTACCCTGGCCGAACTGGCCGGGACGAAGTTGCCCGCCGGGCCCAAGCTCGACGGCCGTTCTCTGGCGCCGTTGCTGGAAGATCCCGCCGCCCCGTGGGCCGATCGTTATCTCTTCACGCACGTCGGCCGTTGGGAGAAGGGCAAGGCCGCCGAATCGAAGTACGCCAAGTGCCGGGTACGGAACACACGCTACAGCCTGGTCAACATGGGCAAGGCATGGGAGCTCTACGACCTGGCCGTCGATCGTGGCGAGACGCGCGACCTCGCCGCGCAGCGCCCGGATGTCGTTCGTCAGATGAGCGCCGTTTATGACAAATGGTGGGACGAAGTGTTGCCCCTGCTGGAGAACGAAGACGCTGTTCCGCCCTCCATTAGCCCGTATGAAGAGCTGTTTCAAAAGCAGTATGGGAGGTAGGCCGTCATGAATCGGCGCCGTTTCGTGTCGCTGGCCGCCGCCGTGCCGCAGCGCCGGCCGGCAAAGGTGGAAATCGTCTTCCGTTCGCCGGGTCCGCAGCCCAACGGCTTGCAAGCCACCCGCGAAGGGCTCTGGATCATCGACCAGGGTCTCGGCAGCCGGGTCTCGCTGGTCGATTACAACGGCAAGAGAGTTCGCGAATTCGAAACCGACACCGAGCGTTCCAGCGGCATTACCCACGACGGCGAGACGCTTTGGATCGGCTCCACCTATAGCCGGGAGACCGTCCGGTGCGACGCCCGCAACGGCAAAACCATCGAGCGCCATGCCACGCCGGGCGCCGGCGTCATCTACAAGAAAAAAGGCGATCCGCCTGCGCGATCGAGCCCCGTGCCGAAGGAGCAGCGCCAACCGGCGCCCCCAGCCGCCTGGCCCGACCCACCCGCCTGGGCCACCGGCTCGCGGGCGCTGGGCACCGGCGCTCACGGACAGGAGTGGCGCGACGGCAGACTGTGGTCGGCGGTGCCGCCCGCCCGGCAGATTTATTGCATCGAACCGCAAACATGGACCGTCGAGAAAGTGTTTGCCGCCGCCGGCAATCGCGTCCACGGCATCGGCTGGGAAGGCAAGTATCTTTGGGCCGCCGACTCTAATCTCAACGCCTTTCACAAACATGACCCCGAGACCGGCGCGATTGTGGAGCAGATACAACTCGGCGAGCGGGACCCGCTGCCTCACGGGATGACCATCTGGGAAGGTTGGCTATGGTACTGCGACGACGTGGGTTTGGTGTGCCGTTTCAAACTCTAAATGCGAATTCTTGTCACGAACGACGACGGCTACCAGGCGCCGGGCCTGGCGGCGCTTATCCGGGTTGCCGAACGATGGGGCGACGTGTTGGTTATGGCGCCGTCAGAGGAACAGTCCTACGCGGGCCATCGTGTCACGGTCGGCGCAGTACTTCGTCCCGTTGAGTTTTCGCCGGGACGTTTCCATCTGAACGGTACGCCAGCCGACTGTGTGCGCATCGCGCTTCAGGCCTTACATTGGGATGTCTCGCTGGTATTGGCCGGCATCAACCGCGGCGGCAATCTTGGCGCCGATATCTATACTTCGGGCACCGTGGCCGCCGCGCGGGAAGCCGCATACCTTGGCCGCGCGGCGGTGGCGCTCTCGCAGTACGTCCATACCGGCCACGCCGTGGATTGGGCGCAAACCGAGGAAGTGGCCAGCCGGACCATTGCTAACTTACTGCAGAATGGCGTCGCCGCCCCTCGTACTTACTGGAACGTGAATCTGCCGCACCCGGAAGTGGAGTTGGGAATACGGTATTGCGAGCCCGATGTTCATCCTCTGGATGTGCGCTACCAGGAGGAAGAGGGCGGCTACCGCTTCGCGGGCCAGTACCGGGCGCGCCCCCGTACCAATGGCCGCGATGTGGCGGATTGCTTTGAGGGGTATGTTACGGTCTCGCGTCTGAACTTATGACAGGGGTTCTAGAGCGCCCGCCCTAAGTATGACTCAGTTATCCGCTGAATGTTAATGTTCTCTTAGTTGCCCTAAGATCTCGATAGCGAACTACGAAGGAAATTCCCGTAGTGACTCTCGGAGGTGGCGGCATGAGATCCATTGGTGGATGGCTGATAATCGGCGCGGCGTGCGCCAGTGCATTGGTGGGCGCCACCACTGACTTGGCTCCTCCTCTCCCCGGCTTTATGTCCACTTCAGTTGCGGGCGGCAATCTCGCCTATGATCGGGGCGTGCTGGTGCAATCGCTGAGCAATCTGAGCTTCACCGGCGGCGGCATCTACTTTGATCCGCTGTTCGGCGGTGCCTCTGGTTTGACGATGACGGTCTATTCGGCGATGGGCGGCGATGGAAGCTACACGACGGGCTCGGCGCTCTACTCGGTCTCCACCAGCATCTCGGACACGGGCGCGGGCTTCTATGACGTCAACCTCAACTTCACACTTACGGCCGGCGGCATGTACTACATCGCGTTTTCGCCCTTGAATGGAAGCTGGGGGACCAGCACAAACAACATGGAGTTTTTCAGCTTCAGCCCCACCTCCGGGCTGAGCCCCTACACCGCGGGCGGTCTGCGGGTTCTGGACGGGGGGGCGCTACCCGCTGGGCCGATGTATGGTTTCTCCAATTCAGTGATGCCGCACATTCGGCTATACAACGCGGCCACCGAAGTTGGCGGACTGGGCGGCACCAGT
Source organism: Ottelia alismoides (assembly GCA_037367405.1). Lineage (NCBI taxonomy): Eukaryota > Viridiplantae > Streptophyta > Magnoliopsida > Alismatales > Hydrocharitaceae > Ottelia > Ottelia alismoides. Next base: position 70,433 of record JAZKJV010011431.1, read on the forward strand.
GGTACGGCTGGCACCGGGGGCACAGGAGGCACGGGAGGCACAGGAGGCACGGGCGGAACAGGCGGAACCGGAGGCACTGGGACCGGCACCGGCACAAGCGGCACCGCGGGAACCTCCAGCACCTTCTCGCAGGTCCCGGAGCCGGGCAGTTGGGCGATGATGGCCGGCGCCGCCGCTGTTTATTTTTGGAAAAGGACGCGATCCAAAGCCGCCACCTTGGATGACAGTTCGCGTTGACGCCGCTCGGTGTAGGCACTCTGCGCAGGCCATAGGCGGTACGCCGTGAGCGCCTTCGAATAAAGGCCCCGCGCGTGACCGTGATGCCGGTTCCGCGCGAGCACATCGGCGTAGAGTTCGTCTGTGGCCGCGACCCAATGGAGCGACACAATGTCGTTCCGCATGCGTAACGGTTGCGCCAGCGGCAGCGCCGCTTCCACGCAGTCGCCTGCCGCGTTGGCGTCAACGGTCAGCAGCAGCCGTCCCCCACGGATTAGCGTCGGCAGGTCAGCCTTGTGCTGTTGAACGTACGAGAGAATGCCAGCGGCGTCGCAGCGGATCACCTGGCACTTGCGCTCAAGCTCAGCCATTGGTGAGAGCGGACCGCGCGGCAATGAGTCGTTTAGGCTAGGTCCGTTGTCGTCGTAGTGGATACGCGCGGCCAGCTCCGGCGGGGCCGTCTTTAGCGCCTCCGCAAAGCGGCCGGCGAGATAGAGATCCTGTGCGGTGGGAGGGGCGGGGGCGGGCGCCTGTCTGGTGCAGGCGCCCATCCCCAAGGTCACCAGCAGTACTAGGCGAAGCGATACTTCTGCGTGCGCTCGTCCCACAACACCTTTTTGTTCGACTTCATTGAAAGCGTCGCAAGATGGCCGCCAATAGCCGCCTGCTGACCCATCTTCGGGGGCGTGGTCAACTGCGCCTTACCCGCGATCGAGTCCAGCAGGTTGCGCAGATGCGCCTCCACCGCCTTATTGTCGTTACCCGGCATATCGATCCGCTCTTCCTTGCGCGCCTTCACATGCGGCGGCGCCGCGCCGCGGAACTTCTCCGGCGTGAAGATGATGGTCGAGCGGTTCAACACCTCAATCGTGCCTTCGTTGCCCAGGAGTTGCTCACCGTATCCGTAATTCTCGTTACCGAAGTAGCACGAATAGTTCAGATGGAAGTTGCCCGGATACTCGTAGATCGCCGAAATGCAATCGGCCACCTCACGGTCATCGTCTTTCTGCGTCCAGCGATACACACCGCCCGAGGCCATACAGGAACTCGGCTCGGTTTTGCCCAGCATAAAGTTCGTGATGTCCGTCTGATGCACCAGCAAATCGGTGGCAATCCCGGACGAGTAGTCCGAGTAGAGCCGCCATTGATAGTAGCGGCGCAGGTCGAACGGGCGATTCTTCGCGGGCCCGACAAAGCGCTTCCAATCCGTATTCTGCTCATTGGCATCCTTCGGAATCGCATAGCGCCAGGCCGGATTATTGTCGAGCGAGTTGCGATACCAGAACGCGCGCACGTAATGCACATCGCCGATCATGCCGGCCTTCACCATGTCGCGCGCCTTGATGTAGAGGGAGTTCGAGCGGTTCTGCGTGCCCACCTGCACCATCTTGCCGCTCTTGGCGGCGGCGGCCACAATCTCGGCGCCCTCTTCCACGGTGTGCGCGATGGGCTTCTCCAGGTAGATGTGCTTCTTCGCCTTCAGCGCCGCCAGCGCCATCGAGTGATGCAGATGTTCCGGCGTCGCAATCACCACCACGTCGATGGAGGGATCCGCCAGCAGTTCCAGGTAGTCGCCGGTCGTCTTCGGCGTGTTGCCGCCCATGGTCTGCACGCGATCCTTGCCGCGCGCCAAGTGGCCCTGGAACGTGTCGCAGACGTGGCCCACCTCGACGAGTTCCTTCGAGCCAACGTAGAGCCGCTCCATCAAATAGTAGCCGCGGCCGCCAACGCCGATAAAGCCGACTTTCATTTTATTGTTCTGGCCGAGAGCGCTCACCAGAGCGGGTCCGGAGGCGACGGCGGCAGTCGTGGCCGTGGCGGCGGAGCGGCGGAGCAAATTCCGGCGGGATAGTTCAGACATGGAGATCAGGTACCCTTTCAGAGTCAGGATATCAAGATGTCGCGAGTTGGGCTATGCGAGGCGTGCCAGTGGGTGCGGCGGATCGAGAACGACCGCGGCTCGGTCTTCTATTGGTGCGGCAAGTCGAAGGAAGACGCGCGTTACCCGAAATATCCCCATTTGCCGGTGCTCCGCTGCGGCGGATTTATTCCTCTTGACGATATTCGTTTAAACGGCTAATATCGAAACGTGATCCCTGTGGAAGCGGAAGCCTACATCGCCCTGCAGCGAACCGCTGATCTCCTTCAGCGCGACATGGCCCGCCTGCTGCGCGTCCACGGTCTCTCCCCCGCCCCGTACAACGTGCTGCGGATTCTCCGGGGCGCCGGTCCGGCCGGGCTGCCCTGCGGCGAAATTGGCGCCCGCCTCATTCAGCACGACCCCGACATGACGCGCCTGCTCGACCGGATGGAGAAGCAGGGCTGGATCGAGCGGACCCGCGGGGAGCACGACCGCCGCGTCGTCACCGCGCGCCTGAGCAAGACGGGCCTCGCCCTGGTGAACCGGCTGGACCGGCCGGTCAATGAACGTCACCGGGCCACGCTCGGCCTCTTGGGTCCCCGGCGCCTGGCGAGCCTGCTGCGCCATCTGGCGGCCGTCCATGAATCGTTTCCCGCAGCGGAGGCATCCAAATAGTCGTTATGACGAATATCGTGATACGCCCTTCCGGTGAGCGCGGCGCCTTCCGAAACGAATGGCTCGACGCCCGCTATACCTTCTCCTTCAACCGCTACATGGATCGCAACCATGTCCAGTTCCGCTCCATGCGCGTCCTCAACGAAGACAAGGTCGCGCCGGGCCAAGGCTTCGGCATGCACCCGCATGACAATATGGAGATCCTCACCTGGATCCTCGACGGCGCCCTGGAGCACGCGGATAACTCCGGCGGCGGCGGCCAGATCCGCCACGGCGAGCTCCAGCACATGACGGCCGGTACCGGCATCTGGCACAGCGAGTTCAACCCGTCCAAGACCGAGGCCACGCATCTCTTCCAAATCTGGCTCTTCCCGGAGGAGCGCGACCTGACGCCTGGTTACTCGCAGAAAAGCTTCCCCGCCGAGGGCCGGCGCAACAGGCTGCAGCGCATCGCCTCGCACACCGGCGCCGAGGGCGCCATTCAGGTGCATCAGGACGCCGAAGTCTTCGCGCTTGACCTGGACGCTGGTGCCAGCGCCACTCACGCTACGGCCGCGAGCCGTGGGACCTGGATACAACTCGCTAAAGGCAGCATCACCGTCAACGGCACGGCGCTGCACGCCGGAGACGGCGCCTCGGTGACCGGCGCCGAGGCCATCACGATCGCCGCCACGGAGCCGGCGCATCTGCTATTGTTTGATCTCGCCTAAGGAGTCCTTTACCCATGCAGGAGAAGTTCTTTGCCGGCCGGCCCACCGGGCTCACGCCGCTGATTCGCAACCGTTACAGCCCCCGGTCGTTCTCGGGCCGCTCGGTCACGCCGGCGGAGATCGAACGTTTGTTTGAGGCGGCCCGCTGGGCCGCCTCCTGCTTCAACGGGCAGCCGTGGCATTTCGTCTACGCGCGGCGCGAAGAGCCCGAAGGCTTCGTCGACATCCTCTCTACGCTCGTGCCTTTCAATCAGGAGTGGGCCAAGGGCGCGGCGGTGCTCGGCATTGCCATCGGCCGCGACAACTTCGCGCACAACGGCCAACCGAACGGCTGGTCGCTGTACGACACCGGCGCCGCCATGGCGCAACTGACAGCCCAGGCCACCAGCGAAGGGCTCGTCGTCCATCAGATGGGCGGCTTTGATCCGGCGAAAGTACGCGAAGTGCTCGGTGTCCCCGAGGGCTTCACGCCCATCGCGGCCTTCGCCATCGGTGAGGCGGGCGATGGCTCTAACCTTTCGCCCGAACTCGCCGCCAAGGAAGTTGCCAGCGAGCGGCGGCCGGCGGCGGAGTTCGTTTTCCGTGGACGCTGGGGCGCCTAGCGCAACAGGTCTTCTAACTGAATGCGGCCGCCTGTCTTCTCGTCCTTGTATTTGTAAATGAGAGGCGTATAGACTGCCAGGCCCCATTCTTTTCCAATTCCTTTGGAAATCGGGCGGGACCCTGCCACCACCACGGCGTCTTCTGGAATAACAAGCGGAGTGTCGTCGGTGGCCCGATGAACGGTTTCACGTACGAGGTCATAAACGGGCGTCGAGCGATTCAAGATCACGCCCGTGCCCAACACGGCACCGCGTTTTACCACCGTACCCTCGTAGACGCCCGTGTTGCCACCCATCAACACATCGTCCTCAAGGATCACCGGCATCGCGCCCACCGGCTCCAGGACGCCGCCGATCTGGGCCGCGGCCGAAATGTGGCAGCGCGCGCCGACCTGGGCGCAACTACCCACCAGCGCGTGCGAATCCACCATGGTGCCGTCACCAACGTAAGCGCCCACGTTGATGTACATGGGCGGCATGCACGTCACGCCCTTGCCCAGATAGCAGCCATCGCGAATGCTCGATCCGCCGGGGACAATGCGGACGCCATCCTGCGCCGTCACCTGCCGCACTGGATAGGTGGCCTTGTCGAGCCATGGCTGGCGCGCCGGGTCAATCGACATATCGACAATCTGGCCAATCCGGAAACCGACGAGAATGCCCTTCTTCACCCAAGCGTTCACTCGCCAACCGGTGGAGCTTGACGCGTCGGGCTCGGCGGCGCGGATCTGGCCCGCATTCAAAGCCGCTTTAAAGCCGGCAAACAGGGAGCGCTCGGCCTCGCCATAAGTGGCGGGCGGATGGGCAAAGAGAGTTTCAATTGCTTGTTGCATGAGTTATTGAACCAAGCCGGAATCGCGCAGCACGGCGCGGATCTTGTCAAGACTCGCCGGCGCCGGCGCACACATTGGCAATCGCCAATGCGCCTCCAGCAGACCCATTTCGGCCATCGCCGCCTTCACCGGAATCGGGTTTGACTCCACGAAGTTGATCTCCATCAGAGGCAGATACTTGCGTTGAATCGCGCGCGCCGCGCCGAAGTTGCCGCTCGCCGCATGAGCCGCCAGCGCCGTCATCTCGGCGGGAATTTCATTGGAGGCCACCGAAATCACGCCGTGTCCGCCCAAGCCCATCAGCGCGAGCGTCACCGAGTCATCGCCCGAAAGCACCGTGAAATCGCCGGGCACCTCATGGATCACCCGCGCGATCTGCGCCATATTGCCGGATGCTTCCTTCACGCCCGTAATGTTATCGATCTGCGCCAAGCGCTTCAACGTCATCGGCTCGACATTCACGCCCGTGCGCCCTTGCACCGAGTAGACAATTACCGGCATATCGATGGCATCAGCCACGGCCTTGTAATGCTGATAGAGGCCTTCTTGCGTTGGCTTGTTGTAGTAGGGCGTCACCGAGAGCACGCCGTCGGCGCCCAGCCGCTCACATTCCTTGGCGAGTTCCACCACCTCGCGCGTGTGGTAGCCGCCGGCGCCGGCCAGCACTGGCGTCTCCTTCGGCGCCTTGCGCGCCTCTTCCACGGTGATCGCCACCACGCGCAGATGCTCTTCAATCGCCAGCGTGGGGCTCTCGCCCGTAGTCCCGCAGGGAACCAGGAAATCGATGCCCGCGCGGATCTGCCGTTGCACCAGCCGGCGGAAAGTCGCTTCGTCCAGCGTACCGTCGGCCTGGAAGGGGGTCACCAGAGCGGTGCCGCAGCCTCTAAACATTCTCTCTTCTCCTTGTTTTATGCTTTGCCGAACAGCACTTCGCTGAATTCGTAGAAGCCCTTTTTGCCGGCCACCCACTGCGCCGCCTTGAGCGCGCCCCGCGCAAAGCCCTCGCGGCTCCGGGCCGCGTGGCGCAGCGTGATGGTATCGGCGGCCGAGTCAAAGCCGATCTCATGCGTGCCCGGATGCTTTCCCGCGCGCGACGCCGATTGATCCACGGCGCGCGCATAGCCCGCCTGCCGCATATCGTCCACCAGCTTGAGCAGCGTGCCCGAAGGCGCATCCAGCTTGGCCGAATGGTGAATCTCCCACGCCCACGCTTCGTACTCTTTCTCGTCCTTCAACAGCCGCGCCGCCTCGCGAATCAGCCGCGAAAAGACGTTGACGCCGATCGAATAGTTCGGGCTCCAAACCAGTCCCGTGCCGGCGCTCTCCACCAGGGCGCGCACGTCATCCAAGTGCGAGAGCCAGCCCGTGGTACCGATCACGGCGTTCACTCCGAGTTCGGTGAGACGCCGCACGTTGGGCAATACGGTCTCGGGCGTCGAGAACTCAATTGCCACCGCGACCGCACCGAAGTTTGCCGGCGTCATCGCCGCCTGGCCAGGGTTGTTGTGTTCGTCGAGCTTCTGCGTCACCGTGAAGCCATACTCGGGCGCAAGCTGATCGATCAGCCGGCCCATCTTGCCATAGCCAACAATTGCGAGGTTCATCAATATGCGCGGGGGAGTTCTTCTATTCAAACACGTTAGGATCGAGATCGGCGAAAAGCTCGGCATGCAGCTTGGCCACCGTTTCGCGCAGATCCGCCTGCGCTACGGCAAAGCTGAGGTTCACCAGCGAAGCCCCTTGCGAAATCATGCGGACGTTGATGCCGCTGATGGCCTGAAAGACGCGCGCTCCCACGCCGGGCGTCTCGCGGATGTTCTCGCCCACCAGACACACAAGCGCCTGATCGCGTTCCACGCTCACCTCGGCGAACCCTCCGAGTTCGGCGGCAATGGCGTCGAGCCGCGCGGCGTTGTCGATGGTGAGCGAGACGCTCACCTCGGAGGTGGCCACCATGTCGACCGGCGTCTCAAAGCGATCAAACACCTCAAAAATGCGGCGCAGGAAGCCGTGCGCCATCAGCATCCGCGTCGACTGAATGTTCACCAGCACAATGCCCGTCTTGCAAGCGATCGACTTCACCGGGTTGCGGCACGCCACCGCCTGCCCCACAATCAGGGTTCCCTCGTTCTCGGGCCGGCGCGAGTTGAGGATGCGCACCGGGATGTTCTTTTCCACCGCGGGCAGCACCGTGGATGGATGCAGCACCTTGGCGCCAAAGTAAGCCAGTTCGGCCGCTTCGGTGAACGAGATCGTTTTCACGCGATGCCCGCCGGGGAGAATGCGCGGATCGGCCGTGAGCATGCCATCGACGTCGGTCCAAATCTGGATCTCGCTAGCGCCCCGACCGGCTCCGACGATGGAGGCGGTGAAGTCCGACCCGCCGCGGCCCAGCGTGGAGGTTACGCCTTGCTCGGTGGCGCCGATGAAGCCGCCCATGACGATCAGCGGCGCTTGGGGCAGCCGGGCCAGCCGCTCGTTGGTGCGGTCGTAGAGCGGCTGCGCCTGGCTGTGGCGATGGTCGGTGACTAGAAACTGGCGCGCGTCGACGTGCTGGGCATCCAGCGCCTTCGCTACCACTTTGCTCGAAATACGCTCGCCAAAGCTGGCGATAGCATCCCAGAGGCGTGGCGTGAGTTCGCCCAGCACGGCTAGGGCGCGCAGCAGTTCGGGCAGCTCGCGATACTCACTCGCCACCAGGTCCCGCGCGCCAAAGGCATCGGCAATCGCGTCGGTGTACTCGCGCCACTCGATGAGGCGCGCCTGCGCCTGCTCGCGCTGGCCGTCGACCGCGAGTTGTGCCATTTCGAGCAGTCGATTCGTCGTTTTGCCCATGGCGGACACCACCACGACAATAGGCTGTTGCGAAGCACGCGAGCGGACGATGCTCGCCAGGCGCTCAATAGCGGCCGCGCTTTCCACGCTCGTACCGCCGAACTTCATCACGATCATGAGAGGAGTTGCCGGACCATCCTTTGATAGATCTCCACCGCCTCCCGCAACTGCTGCTTGGGAACGCGTTCCTCCGAGGTGTGCGCCACGTGAATGGTGCCCGGTCCAAAGAGAAATGGCTGTCCCCAGGCACCGCCGAAAGCGGGGATATCGGTGGTGTAGGAAGCCACCATTGTCTCAAACCCAGGCAGCGTGCCCAGGCGCACCGCCGGAATGCGAAGCACCTCCTCGGCCGCCACGTCCGCGCCCGCGGCGGCTTTCACCGCCTCGACGGTGGATTGGCCATCATCCACCAGGCGAATGAGCAACTCGGCCCGGGCGGCATCGGGAATCACGTTGGGCGCGCGCCCGCCGCTAATCGTGCCGATGTTGAGCGTGGAAGGGCCGAGCAACACATCACTCGGCAACGGCACCCGGCGAATTCGCTCCAGCGCGTCGAGCAGCTTGTTGATGGCCGAATCGCCCAGTTCCGGATACGCTGAATGCGCCATGCGTCCCGCCGCCGTCACCTCGATGCGAAGCGCTCCCTTGGATCCGACGGCCAGGCGATTCTCCGTGGGCTCTCCGTTGATGATGTACTTTGAGCCGCGCGGGTGCTTGCCCGCATGATAGGCGCCGGCGGAGTTGCGTTCTTCTCCCACCACGAAAAGCAGTGCCACTCCGCGCACGCCGTCGGCCAGCAGCCGCTCGGTGGCGCAGATCATCGCGGCGATGATGCCCTTCACATCGCAGGCGCCCCGGCCCCAGATGTATTCGTCGTCCTCGCGGGAGGGGAAGAACGGCGGGACGGTATCCAGATGCGTGGAGAGCGTCACCACCGGGTCGCCCCAGTGCGCGAACACATTGAAGCGGTTCGGCTCCACCTCCATCGTCTCGATGGCGCCACCGTGCTGCTCCACCAGCGGCTTCAACACATTGATCAGGTAGTGCCCCACCGGCGCTTCGTTGCCGGTGATGGATTCAATATCGACCAGCGCCCGGGTGAGCGCAAAAACGTCCATAGGGACTATTGTCTACGACGGCGCCAGGCCAACGCCGCCAGGGCCGCGCCGCACAGCACATAAGTGGAAGGCTCCGGCACCATCGCGCCTTGAATCCAGGCGATATTGCTGGAAACGCGCACCATGGCGGAGAATTCACCGCAGGACGAGTTCGGCGTATTCGGCGTGCCGGCCGGTGCGCAGTCCGGCAAACCGGTGCCGCGGGTAAAGCCAAAACTCGTCACGCCCGCCAGGCGTCCTCCCAGAAAGCTAGGGCCGCCGGAATCACCGGGAGCCGTGTTCACCTCGTTGGTCCCGAGCCCCAAGTCCCCCAACGCATAGAAGGTGCGGAACGCGTCGTTCGCCACGGTTCCGTTGTCAAAATCCATCACCAGATTGTCGCTGGTCACCCCGCCGAACATCGATGTGAGCAGCATCTCCCAACGATTCTGTCCTTGATGGAAGGTACCGGCTCCTCCCGTGGCGGCGGCGCCGAAGCTGCCTGTCATGCCAAAACCCGCCACGTTGAACACCTGGTTCAGCTCGTCGTTCGTATTGTAGAGCGCGTAACGCGTCACCCAGCCCGGAAAGGCCGCGGCGAAGTTGAACACCGCCAGATCGGTGCTGTTGCCCAGGTTGCCATTCCAGGTGGGATGCACCAGGTAACTCGACGTGCTCACTGAGACCGTGTTGCCCAACGTGTCGGTCAGCAGCGCCGTCACCATCGTCGTGACCGCGGTGGCGGAACTGCCCGTGGCACAATGCCCCGCCGTGAGGATGCTCAGGTCGCCGATCACCGAACCGGTGCAGATGAAAGTTCCGTCTGACCGGGTGAGGATCAAGCGCGCCACGCCGGAATATACCGCGCCGCCGGTCTGCCCATACTGCGCCGCATTGATGTCCCCGGCGGCCACAATGTGGGGCGTAGCGCTCATGCTCACCGTGGAGGCGGAAACGCTCGCGGCCAGCGCGAGCAGACAAAGGACCAGCCGCATGTAGCGCCAGAATAAGGCCCCGCCGGCAAAATAGAAATCCGCCAGAGGACTTAGTACCGGAACGCGTGACGGTCCACTGTTTGCCCTTACGGACTACGGCCGCCGATGACCCGCGCCACATCCGTTACGCGCATTCTCTGACAGCCATGTACACACTGATCCTTTCCGCTGCGCTGCTCGCCGATGCCACTTTGGTGCAAACGATGACGATGGAGCTCAACCCGAACCTGCCGCCGCCCACCGGCCCAGCGGCCGAAACGATGAAAATGTTCGAGGCACCGCGCGACTTTGTATTCCAATTGCAGGGCACGAAGATGCGCTCGGTGTTCGGCCAGTTTGAGGCGCTCTACTCGCTGGACACCGGCAAGATTCAGGTGATCGACCGGCAAGGGGGCCGTTATGCCACCAGCGACGTGGGCGACTTTGATTCCCTGGCGCGCGCCGTGCGCGATGGGGCGCCGATGGGTGGCGCCGCGTGGCTGAAGGCGAAACTCGTTTCGCTGGGCCCCGGTGGCACTGGTAAGTCCGCGGCGGGAATCGAGTGCCGCGTCGAGCGCTACGCCCTGACGTTCGTGGTGGATGGACAGCCGCCCGACGAGCGCATGGCGAAGGTGATGACGGCGCAGCGCTTTGAATTCGACTACTGCAACGCAACCGTACCCGCGGGGATGGCCGAGTATCAGGAGTCACAGGCCCGGCTGATGGAACTGATGGCTTCGTTTTCGAGCCGGGGCGGTTCGAACCCTGCCGGAGCGGCGCTCGCCGGGTTGATGACCGAACCCCTGCGGAAACTCCAAAGCGAGATCTTCGCCAAGAATCTGATGCCGGTAAAAGCGGCCACCAGGATGTACATGGATGTCCGCCAGATGCTGCCGCCGGGTGCCGCGATTCCCCCCGCGCTGGAGGCTTTGGCCGAAGCGCCGCTGCTCACCATGACGGTCGATACGAAATCCTACGAGACCGGCCAGGTGGACGCTAAGCGGCTCGCCCTGCCGGAGGGTTTACAGGAAGTGACACTACGGGAGTTGGACTTGACCAAGCTCATGGCCCGGCAATAAGCCGGCTGCTACTTTTTCTTCTTCGCCTTGGCCGCCGGCTTAGACGGCGAGGCAGCGGAGGAACTGGAAGAATCCGCTTTCGAGTCCGCCTTGGACTCGGAGGCGGATTCGCTTTTGGCTTCGTTCTTTTCCGCCGATTTCTCCGCCGCCGGGGCACCGCTGCCGGACTTGGCGTAGTCCGTTACATACCAGCCGGTTCCCTTGAGCTGGAAGCCGGAGCGGGAGATGAGCTTCTCCACCTTGCCGCCGCATTGGGGATGCTTTTTTAGCGGCTCGTCGGAAAACTTTTGCATGGCCTCAAAGACTTGGCCACACTTCTTGCATTCGTATTCGTACAGAGGCATCGGTTGAACTTACGCGGCTGGGGCCGCCGAGGCGAGTTCGGCCTTGGCGCCCAGCACTTCCACGGCTTTCTTGAGCAGGAGATCGGTATCGGGCTTCTTGGCCGGCGGAGGCGTGGCCGGGTCTTCGTCGTCGTCCGTCTCAGGCTGCTCCACTTCGATCATGGGATGCGACGGCATCACCTGGTTATCTTGAATCGCCTTGTCCTTGGGCGAGTAATACTTGGCCACCGCTAGAATGACGGCACCGCCGTCGTCCATCGAGACGGCCTGGCGCAGGGCGGCGTTGCCGTAGGTGCGCTCGCCGATCACTTCGCCGCGCTTGTTATCGAGAATGGCGGCGGCGGCCAACTCGGCTCCGCCCGCCGTACCCCGGTTCGTGATGACGGCCACCGGGCCCTTCCAGATGGTTTTCTGAGGGTCAGCGGCGAACTCCTTCTTAGTGACGCGTTGCCCCTTGAGCGACGTAATCACGCCCTTCTCCAGAAACAGGTTCGCCAGCGCGATGCCTTCTTCCGGAGCGCCAGAGGAGGAGCTGCGCAGGTCCAGCACCAGTTTCTTGGCGCCCTGCTTTTCCAGATCGCGCACGGCGGCGGCGATTTCCTTTACCTTGCCCGCCTCCAGGCTGGTGGCCTTCACGTGGCCCACGCCGTCCGGCAGCAGTTTAGACATCACGGCGGCAAACTTCACGTTCGCCCGGGTGAGGGTGATCTTGGTCGGCTCCGGTTTGCGCACTCGCAGCACGGTCACCTCCACGTCGCTGCCCGCATCGCCCTTCAACAGGATCTCGGCGAAGGCCAACGGCATGTCCCGCGTGGCCACGCCAGCAATCGATTCCAGCATGTCGCCGGTGGAGAGGCCCGCTTTATCGGCGGGCGACCCCGGGATGGCATCCACCACGCTAATGTAACCGAAGCGCTTGGACAGCACCAAGCCGACATCGGCACGGTTCTGATCCTTCTGCTTCATGTACTGATCGTATTGATCTTTATTCAGGTACGAAGCGTACGGGTCGATCGACTCAAGCAGGCCGTTGATGGCCCCCATGGTGACGAGCTTCATGTCGGGCTCTTCGACGTATTCGCCCTTGATGCGCGACAGCACTTCGCTGAAGACGCCGATGTGGCGGTAGGGATCTTCCGGCGTAGTACCGGTTCGTCCGACCGCTTGGCCCACCAAGAGCGCGGCCACCATTAAGGTGGTGAGCGTCACCACGGCGAGTTTGATACGAAAGCTCATTCCAGGAGAGACTCCTTCAGTCTTCAGTATACTCGACGTGTTTGGAAGCAGTTGGTTTCGGGCTCCTTGCGCGGCCAAGCCGTGGAGGGCGAGCACGAAACAAATGCTCAAGAGAAAAAGTAAGGGCGCCCAGCCGATGCCGGCCGAGCGCCCCGCCACGAATGGCTTAGATGACCGGGCGGGTGTCGCTCCCACGCCCAGACTTGCGGAGGTAACTCGTCAATAGGCCGCGAAGAAGACGCGCACGGTGCTGGTGGAGAAGCGTCCGTCGGCGTCGGTCACGGTCAGTTCAAAAACGTGCTCGCCGTAGTGTTGGAAGAACACGGTCGGCTGGGCGGTGTCAGTGCCGCGCATCTCCTTCGGCTGCAGGGCGCCTACGTTGCGCCAGGAGAAGCGAATCAGTTTGCCGTCGGGGTGGAAGCTCTTTGAGCCGTCCAAACGGATGGAATTCTGCAGAGTGATGACGTCCTTACCGGCATCGGCCACCGGTGGACGGTTGCCCGTGTTGCCGCCGCCGCCCCCGCCACCACCGCCACCGGAGGTGTCAACGGTGATGATCACTTGTTGCGAAACGGAGTTATTGCGGCGGCCAACAGCAGTGAGCGTGTAAGAGGTGGTGGTGGTGGGCTTGACGGCCAGCGTTCCAGTGACGGGCACGGTGCCGGCGCCGGTGATGCTGACGCTCGTCGCGTCGGCCGTCTCCCAGCGGAGCGTAGCCGTCTCGCCGGACTTGATGGTGAGGGGCGAACCGGTGTAGTTGAGAATTCGCGGCGGGCCGAAGACGCTGATGCTGGCCGTGGCCGAGGTCTCGCCGGCGGCGTTGCGCGCCGTAATGGTGTAAGTGATATCGCCCGTCGGGGCCACGGCGTTCGTGCCCGCCAAGGCGACCGAACCGATGGAGGAAATCCGTACGTCGTCGGCATTCTCGACGCTCCAGATGAGCGTAGAGGTTTCGCCGGAGAAAATCTCCTGCGGCGCCGCTAGGAAGCGCACAATCTTGGGCATCTGCTGCGGCTGCACCTGGACGGTGACGTTGGCCGAAGTGGCGCCGGAGCGATTGCGGACGTTGATCGTGTAGGTGGTGGTCTCGCGCGGCGTCACCACCTGGCTGCCCTGCACAGCCACATTGCCGATGCCGGCAATATCGACCGATTCGGCATTCTCGGTGGACCAGGAAAGCGTGGAGCTTTGGCCAGCGGTAATGGTCATCGGCGAGGCCGAGAAATTGAGCACCCGCGCCAGGGTCCTCTCCACGGTGACGGTGACGGTGGCATTGAGTTCACCCTTGCGATTCTTCGCGGTGAGGCGGTAAGTAGTGGTCTCGGCGGGCGAAACAGAGACTTGGCCCGCTTTGGCATCCACGGTGCCCACGCCAGCGATCGAAACCTCGTCGGCGTTCTCCACCTGCCAGGCGAGCGAGGCGCTCTGTCCCACGCGGATGATGGCCGGGTTCGCAACAAACTGCACGATGCGCACGCCGGGTTCGCTGCGCGTGCTCACCACGGTGCGCGCCAAGGCCATGGCGCCTTGCGGATCGCGCACCATGAGCCGGAACGCATAGTAGGTGCCTTCTTCGGCCTGGAACGAAGCACGGGCGGCGTTCACGCCTTGAATGGTGACGCTCGGCCCGGCCACCTGGCTCCACTGATAGCTTAATGGGTCGCCATCGGGATGGAACGAGCCGGAGCCATCGAGAGTGATGGTGCCGGCCGGAACACCGATCTGATCAGGACCGGCGTCGGCCACCGGCGCGGCAAACCCGGTTCGCACGCGGCGGGTCAGCACTTCGTAGCGGACGCGCGGAATGTCCACGGGCACCGGCCCTTCGGCGGCGAGGAATTCACGCGGCTGTGTGTAATCACCCAGGAGCACGCCACCCACCACGCGCCCATTCTGGCCACGGCCGAGCAGGGTTTCATTCATGCCGCCTTCGAGCGAGAAGGCGACCATGTTGTTCACGGGGAAGACAAGCCGCACAGTACCGCCGGGGCGCGAAGCCACGCCGCGGCCATGCAAATAGCCGAAGTTGCCTTCGGCAAAATTCCGCTTCCAGAGTTGAATGGCGCCGCTGACCCCGACTTGATCAACGGCCTTGAGATAGGTTTCGAGCGTATAGCTCGGCGAGATCTTGCGCCGGTCGACCACGGCTTCATCCAGAAAAGCCTTGCTGCCGAACAGGCCGACGCGCCCTCGACCGAAAAGGTAATCCGCGGTGAGAGAGGCCTGGCCGAGGGTGCCGTTATTGTTATAGGCCCGCAGATTGACGGTACGGAAACTTGAGAACAGACCGGTTTGGAAGCGCGGATGGAGGCGCGTGACGAGTCCAATATCGAACTGGCCTTCCTGGCGGTCGCGGAAATACATATACTCGCCCTGCGCTTGCAGGGCGAATTTCTCCTTGAACGGAGCAAAGTAGCGGGCGCGGCCCGTGAAGGTAACCCGGCCGATGTCGTCAGCGCCGGCATTCACGCCGAGCAACTGGAACTTGCGGCCGTTGCCGCCCGTGGCACTGAGGCCAGAGTCCTTACCGGCGCCGCCTTTGCCTTCGCCGGCCTGCCCTGCCCCGCCGGGACCGCTGCCGCCGGGGCCAATGCCGCCGGAGCCCGTGCCCGCGCCGCCGGGGCCACCCTGCGCCAGGGCGTCGCGCGTGCGACCATCGGGGCCCGCCGGACCGGTGGAGGCCGTGGCCCCTGGGATCGCCGACAGACCAGTCGCACCGGGATTACCCGCAGCCGCGGGCCGGCCCTGTGCCAGCTTGTCCAGATCGCTGCCCAGCTTCTGTTGGCCATTTTTCAGGCCATCGAGTTCCTTTTTGAGATCGCCGTTCTCAGCCTTCAGCCGCTTCAGCGCTTCGAGGATGTCGTCGAGTTTATCGAGCCGCTTGAGAATGTCCGAGCAGCACTGCTCACTCATCGCTTGCAGCTTCTTAATCTGATCGTCAATGGCCTTGATCGCGTCCCCCACACTGCCGGCCGAAACCACCCGGCCGTCTTTGTCGGACAGCATGACTACCACGCGGCGATTCATGAAGCGCGCGGCTGGGGTAAGATCCGTAAACTTAGGGTCGCGCTTACCTTTGGACAGCGCCTCGATTTGGGAATCCTTCACGCCGTACTTGAGCAGAAAAGCCTTCACGGCGTTGGCGCGCTGCTGGCCCAGCTGGATGTTGTAGGCATCAGTGCCCATCTGATCGCCGTGGCCTTCGAGGCGTACTTTGTAATCCGGGTGCTTGCCGAGGAGTTCGGCAAGGCGCAGCAAGCTGGGGAACCCATCGGTGAGCACGGCATGGTCGTACTCGAAGTTGATCTCCTCCCAGTCGTCTTTGGAAGCGGTGACGGGATAGGAGGGAATCGAGGTGAGGGTCGACTTCTGGGCGAGGGCGACCGCAGTCAGCGACGCGAGCAGAAGGAGCACGCGGCTAAACCGGCACAAGGGGCCTCCGAGATGTGCTTCTCGCATAGAAACAGTCCGTTCGGAGGTGGATAAAACATTTCACACTTGAAATGTTTCAATCTCGGGGATACGGCCAGTATAGCGCAGGAGGGGCGAAATGCCAGCGCAAAATTAACAGGGGCGATGTGAAATGGTACCGGCGGGGTTCCGTGTTAGGGTGGGGATAGCCCCGCCGGGCAGACGATCGCCGGCTTGTTTGGCTTGCCAAAGAAGCGGGAGGAAAGTCCGGTCTCCATAGGGCGGCGTGCCGGTTAATGGCCGGGGGCGCGCTGGTGTATGCCAGGGCGCTACGGAAAGTGCCACAGAAAATATACCGCCCGCCGGCGGCAACGCTGGTGGGTAAGGGTGAAAAGGTGCGGTAAGAGCGCACCGCGGCTCCAGTAATGGGGCTGGCAGGGAAAACCCCACGTGGAGCAAGACCAAATAGGGGAGGAGGGGCGGCCCGTCCCGTTACAACTCCCGGGTAGGTTGCTAATTGAGCCAGGCGGCGACGTCTGGCCTAGAGGAATGATCGTCACCGCCGGTAATTTCGCCCGGGCTTAACGCTCCGGGCGGGGTTCGCACCGCTCCGGTTTTCCGGGGCGAGCGAATTGCGCCGGCTGCACAGGAACCGGCTTATCGCCCGGCGGGCTTTAAGCTCCAAAACAAAAACGCGGACCCCGCAGGGTCCGCGTTTTTCTATTTGGGTTCGTTTGGTTAGAACGAATAGCGGAGCGCCAACTGGAGCTGGCGTTCGCTGCTCTTGCCCGTCACCATGCCGAAGGTGGCCGCGGTGGGATTGGTATCCACGCCGCCCCAGTTCGGATGGTTGATCCAGTTGAAGGCGTCGAAGCGGAACTGCACGTTGTGACGTTCGGCGAACTTGAAGTTCTTGAACGTCGCCAGGTTCCAGTTCTGGAAGCCCGGGTTGTGCAGGCCGATCGAGTTACGGTTCTGATTCGGCAGCGTGCCGTTGGCCGGCTGCGTGGCCAGCGTTTGGGCGCCGGTCGCACCACGGACGGGGTCGAACCAGAAGTTCGTGATGCCCGTGTAGTTGCCCGCCGCGTTCACGTTGGCGAACTCCTTCTTGAGCTGCGGGTCGCCGCTCAAGTTCCACGGTTTGGCGTTGGTGGAGCCGATACCGAGATAGTCATTGCCCAGCGCGACGGTGAAGGGCGTACCCGTCTGCCATTGCGTCACGCCCGAGAGCTGCCAGCCGCCCGCGATGGTGCGGAGCATGCCGTTCGACTTGTTGAAGAAGGGCAGTTCGTAGACGAAGTTCACCACGGCCACGTGGCGGGTGTCGAAGCTCGACTTGCCCCAGTTCAGGCCCTGGTTGTAGACGTCGATAAAGGCGTCGCGCGGACCCGAGTTGTTGTCCATCGACTTGGACAGCGTGTAGGCGAAGCCAAAGAGCAGCCCCTTCGAGAAGCGGCGGTTGAGTTCGAGCTGCAGACCGTTGTATTCGCTGCGGCCCGAATGCTCCAGCATCGGGATGTTGGCAAAGCCCTTGAAGGGGCGAAGGAAGTTGACGTTGGCGCCGGCATTTTCCGGGCGGAACGTAGTGCCGGTGGGCAACTGGTTCAGATCGCGTTCGCGAGCCAAGTAGTTGCTGGTGGTTCCCACATAGCCGACTTCGAGCGTCGTATCGAAACCGATCTCGCGCTGGTAGCTGACGTTCCAGTTATAAGCGCGCGGAATCTTGTACTGCGGATCGATGGTCATGAAGAACTGCGGGAAGGCCACGCGCGAAGCGCCGCCCGGGTTGTCGGCCGAACCGCCGGTGACCGAGGCCATCGGCTGGAACGGCGGGTTGCCGCCCAGGAAGACCGAGTCATACACGCCGGGGCGCGACATGAAGCCGCCAAAGCCCATGCGCAACACCTGCTTGTTGGCGAACGAATAGGCCAGGCCGAGACGCGGCATGATGTTGAACTGGTTCTTCGAGGGGTAGGAACTGCCGCCCGAGAGCAACCGGTTGAACTGGCCACTATCGATGGCCGGCACGCGGCCCTTGCCCGCATCGGGGAAGGCGCTGCCGGGGATGACGACACCGTTGTAGCGGTCGCCCGAAAGGATGTTGCCCGTCGCGCGGTCGATTACGGCGGCGTTGGCCTGGTTGTACTTGTTCGGGTCGAAGTAGGCCATGTTGCCCCACAGCGACTTGTAATAGCCGTTCTGCCACGTGCCGCGGAAGCCAAGCTCGAGCTTCAGCTTCTGCGAAACGCGCCAGGAATCCTGCCCGAAGAACTCGAACATGTGGCCGCGGTAGGGAGTGTAGCTGCGCGGACCGATCTCGGCGTAGGTGGAGAAGAGGCCCATGGCCGCGTTGCCCAGGGCGATGCCCGTTCCGGGGCCGCCCAGGCGCGCGTCGTTGAACTCAAAGCGGCCGTTCTGGTTGTTGGTGCCGCCGGGAACGCCCGACACGTTGATTTGGTCGAAGTCGTTCTGGCCGGAGCGCTCCCAAAGGACGCCCGCCTTGAAGGTGTGGTTGCCCGCCACCTTCGTGGTGTTGTTCGAGAGCTGATAAATGGGGCCGGCCGAGCTGGACGGATACGGACCACCGTCAATCGTACCCAGGTTCTGGATTACGATCGTCGGGATCTTATCCTGGATTTCCTTGGGCTCGGAGAAGATGTAGGGATAGTTGATGCCCGGGCGCGAACGCAGGTAACGCTCACCGGTGCGATCCACCGCGATCTTCACCACGTCAACGGACGCAGCGAACAGGAACTCGTTGATCAAGGTGGGCGTCACCGACCAGGTGTGGCCGATGCTGCCGGTGCGGTTCGGACGATCGAAGGCCGTGATGGCGTAGTCAAAGCCGGATCGGAAGGCGTCGAGGCTGTTGATGGCCATGTTGGAGCCACGGAACTTGATGAACTGGTTCGCGGTGGGGTTGTAGTCGATCGAGTAGGTGTCCTTGCGCTGGTTCTGCGGATTGGGGCGCACCTGGTAGAAGTTGGTGTTGCCCTGGTAGGCGCCGTTGGGCAGCGGATAGGTGCGCAGGAACGCCATACCGTTGGGGCTCTGGCGGTTCACCGGGATCTGGTTGTTCGGGAAGGGAGCGCCCGTCGAAGGATCGTTGATCACGCGGGTGCCACCGTAGAAGATGTTGGTCGGGCTCAGCAGTTCGCTGAAGTCACCATTGCGCATCGCGGCGGTGGGCACGCGCTGGAAGCCGTTGCCCGCTTCCAGACGATACTTCACCCACTCCTGCGCGAAGAGGAAGAAGAGCTTCTGGCGGTCCTTATTGAACACACCGGGAATCGTCACCGGGCCGGACAGATTGTAGCCGAACTGATTGTAGCGGAAGGGCAGTACGAAGTTCGTCACCGGGTTGCGGTTGCGCGCCCACTGGTTGGCGTCGAACGCGCTGTTGCGGACGTTCTCATAGAACGAGCCATGGAAATCCTTGGAGCCCGAGCGGGTGACCATGCGGATCTGGCCGGCGCCCGAACGGCCGTATTCGGCCGAGTAGTTCGCCGTCAGAATCTGCACTTCCTGCACGGTGTCGAGGTCGGCGGTGCCGATCGACGTACCGTTGGCGCGCGTGCGGATACCCACCGCGCCGTCAAAGGTGATCAGCGAATCTTGCGAACGGCCGCCATTGATGGAGAAGCCGCCGGAGGAAAGGCCGAAGCTGAAACCCGACAGCGCGCCGCCGCGAACGCCCGGCTTGAGCAGGGCGAGGAACAGCGGATTGCGGCCGTTGAGCGTCAGGTTCTGAATCTGCTTTTGCTCAACCGTTTTGCCCACCGTGGCGGACTCAGTGTTGATCTGGGCCGCGCTAGCTTCGACCGTCACCGAATCGGTAACCGCACCAACGGCGAGGTCGATGTTTACGGCCAAGGGAAGGCCGGCGTCGAGCTTGTTGCGCGTGCTGCTGGCCTTCTTAAAGCCAGCGGCTTCCACCGTCACCGTGTAATAACCGGGGGCGATGTTCGTAACCGTATAAAAGCCCGAATCGTTCGTGGTGGCGACGCGTTCGAACGCGGTGTTTTCGTTGCGAAGAGTGACTTTGGCGTTGGCGACAATGGCGCCGCTAGCGTCTTTGACGACGCCGGAAATCGTGGAGTTGTCCGACTGTCCAAACATGGACAGAGCGGCCAACAGGAAAATCGTTGAGATTCTCACGAGGACTCTCATGAATGAACTCCTGAATTGTTTGTTTGCAGACTAAAATAAGTGCGCGGGAGACTGGCAGGCTCGCGCGCGGACCCGTTGAAGCGCTTCTTATGTTGTATCACAGGTGGCGTGACGAATACGTGACGACGCCGGGACGCGTATGATTGAGTCATGATTCTGGCGGAGCTGTTTCTGACGCTGGTGGCCTCGGGGTGCGCCTCGCCGGAGCATCGGATTCGGCCGGGGGACGAGATTCAAATCCGGGTGTGGCGGGATGAGGCCGATCACGGGATACCGTACCGGGTGCGGGAGGACGGCAAGTTGACTCTACCTCTGGTGGGAGACATGGCCGCGGCTGGACGGACGCCGGCCGAGGTGCTGGCCGAGGTGGAGACGCGGCTTGGCACGGTGATTCGGGAGCCCCAGGTGCGGGTCTACCTGCACTCCTGCGCTGGCGTGTCTGCCGGTGATCTCACGTGGGCGCGGAGCCTACTCCCAACGCAGCGCGACTCCCGGAGCGATCCGCGTAGCGCGCCAGACCGGTAGGGCGCAGGCGGCCAACGTGGCAGCGAGCAGGATCAGCGGCGAGCCGGCCAGGGGCCAGGGCTCGACGGCCTTCACGCCATAGAGCACGCCCACGAGCACTTGCGTGAGTGCGCCTGTGAGGCAGGGCGCTGCCGGCACGTTCGTTCTCAGCCACATTCGCGCTCAGCCAAAGAGGCGCGACCAGTCCCAGGCGGGGCCGATGTCGAGCTTCTCGCTGATGAACGACTGATGGGAGATCACGCCTTTGAAGGCTTGGGCGAAGGCCAGGTCGGCCTTGGGCTCCTGGCGCTTGGCGGGCGGCGGGATCTGCTTGGGAATCGAGAAGCGGGTGCAGAGATGGCGCACGAGTTTGACGGTTTGCGCGACTTGTACCTCCGGGAACGCAGCGTGGAAATCGAGGCCGCGGTAGGGGGCGGCGACGTACTTGGCCGTTTCGGACTTCTTGCAGAAGGGGGTCTTGTAAGTAGCGACATTGTTGACCACGGGCGGCCACCAGTTCAACTGGTTCTGATTGGCGCCGTCCTCCTTGAGGCCACCGACGTTGACGATCTCGATGCCGATGGAGCGCTTGTGATCGCGGTGGGTCCGATTGGGCCCGCTGACGCCGAGATGAAAGGCCCAGAACTTGGGGTCGAAGAACTCGTAAATGGTGCCATCCAGGTCGATCACGTAGGCCGTGGCTACTTGGATGGGCGCGCCCACCCAGGTATCGAAGGCGCTCTTGGCGGAGCCGCCGGCGGTGTAGTGGAGGACGATCAGATCCTTGGGAAAGACTTCGGCGAAGAAGTCGCGCTGGGGGGTGAGGCGAAAGCGGCTTTGATCGACGGCAAGGGCAGCGGGGGATGACGCGGCGGGCGGAGCCTCGACCGGCGCCGGATGGTCTTGCGCATCGGTGGTGAAGGCGGGAATGGCGAGTACCTGGCCGACGCGGAGCTTGTTGGGGTCGGTGATGCCGTTGGTATCGATCAGCACACCAAGCTTGACGCCGTGCTTCTTGGCGATGGCGGCGAGAGTGTCGCCGGGGCGCACCGTGTAGGTGACGGGCATGGGGGGCCTCCTGAGTGGATTGCGCTTAGCTTACAACAGGTTTACGCGGCCGGAAGGGGAGGCTCATGAGGAAGAAGCCGGTGAGCGCGACGAGTTCGACCGCGAGTAGATAGACGGGCCAGGGTCCGAAGTAATCGAGGAGCGAGGCGCTTTCGGGCTTCTTACAGAGATAGACGTAATTAGTCTTGAAGATCCAGTTGAACGCCGCCATGAAGAGCACGTAGCCGTTGAGGATGATCATGGCGCGCTTCACGCAACCGGGTTGAGGCTGGGCTTGCTTGCTCCACCAGAGATAAAGGAGCGTGGCCACAATGCCGCAGTGGGCGAGGAAAAAGTAGACGGTGGTGTAAGAAGGGAAGGGTTCCCAGAGATCGGGCGTAAGCACGGCCATGCCGGCGCCGAGAATTCCGGCAAAGAAGGCGAATTCAAAGGCCATCTGCCGGAGGGTGAGCGCGGCGACAATGGTGCACCAAAGGGTGAGGTCGCAGAGTTGCAGCGGCAGGCCCGCGGGAAACAGGAACCAACCTTTGTAGAGTTTGAAGCCGTAGTAGCCCAGTTCATTCAGCAGCAGGAATCCGCCGAGGGCGTAACGGGCGGAAGGGTTGCGGGTTCTGCGCGTGTGCCAGGCGGCCAGGCCGGCAAGCAAGGGAATAGAGAGGATGATAAGCCAGTGCGTCAGGCCGAAGAGGACGAAGTTCGACTTCACTAGTGTGTAGGATGCCACGCGCGAAGCAAGCGTTAACTCGATCCGCGTTGCAGCGCGGTGAGCAGTTCGATTTGCCGCTGCTGGAGGGCGATCAATTCGCGCCACTGCTCGTCGCGCAATTGATCGATTTTGGCGTGCAGAGCCATGATCTCGATTTCGGCTTTCATGTTGACCTCGTAGTCGTGGCGGGCTTCCAAACGATCACGGGCCGCCTGCCGGTTCTGGCTCATCATGATGACCGGCGCCTGGAGCGAAGCCAGGCAGGAGAGCACGAGGTTCAACAGGATAAAGGGATAGGCGTCGAAGTGAACAAAGCCGGCCACATTCAAAGCCATCCAAACGGCCATGCCGGCCAGGAAGAGAAAGATAAAACGCCAACTGCCGCCGAAGCTCGCCACGCGGTCGGCAACGCGTTCGCCCAGAGTGCGGACCTCCTGGGCCTCGACGCTCATGTCGCGCGCCACCCCACGGCGCTTCAGCAGCGACCCCAGCACGCGGCGTTCGTGTTCGCTCAATTCTTGAATGTGGGCAATCAGCGCAGAAGCGTCCATGCCCGCCATTCTAAGGCGTTCTAGTCCGGTACCACTAGGAGACTTCGCGGTGGGGAAATCGTCAAAGGGGGCTCGAAGGAATTGGCGGGCGGAGCTACAATAAAAAGATTCATGGGCAGTCCGACCGCGATTGAAGGCGAGCAGCGACCGCAAGGCGCTTGTGCCGGGAACCAGCCAGTGGACCGGCTAACGAACAGCTACGCGCTGGTCACCTATATACCAGGGCGCTTGGGAGAGTTTCTTTCCGAGCTCCGCAACGAGTTGGTGCCGGGCTGCAACCTCCAGTCCCATGTGACGTTTCTGCCGCCCCGGCATTTGAAGACGGACCGCGTGCATGCCTGGAATGCGATCAGCGCGGTATGCGACCGCTGGCAGCCTTTTTCCATCGAGTTGACCGAGGTGGAGATGTTTTCCGGCACGAATGTGGCTTATCTGGCGCTGGGCGACGGCCGCGTGCTAGTGGAAGAATTGCATCGCAGCCTGAATCAGGGTCCGCTGCATTTTTGCGAGCCCTTCGCGTTTCACCCGCATATCACCCTGGCGCAAGGCTTGGCCGAGGACGATGCGCGGGAGATCCGCAAGCTGGCGGTGGACCGGTGGGCGGGCTACGCGGGCGAGCGCCGCTTTGTGGTGGACGAAGTGACCTTCGTGCACAACGTGGCCGGCACCGAGTGGATTGACCTGAACGAACTGACGCTGAGCATGCGGCCGGCGCTGGTCCGCTAACGATAGGTCTTATCGTCGAAGCGCTGCAGGTCGCCGCTGAAGACCCCAAGCGTCACCACGGCAAAGGTAAATACCTGGTTCCCCGGCTCGATGTGGCCGCCGAAAGCTTTCTCGTCATCGGCGAGCGTCATGTGCGCATGGACCTTGCCGCCGATGACATAGCCGTTGATGGAGACAATATCAGACGGGGCCGTGGTGTCCTTCACATAAACATTCTTGGACGGGAATGTTCTATTGCTCACCCCGTGGTAATGGTAGTTGCGCAGAGAGCCGATGCCCGCGAGAAAGACGGCGTTCTGGATCTTTTGCTCCTTCACCGCCTTTTCGATTCCCGCCAGCAGGTCGGTCTGGTACTTCATGCGGAGGACCACGATGCGCTCGAACTGGCCGGAGACGGCCAGCACCTCCGGCACCTGATCGCTGTTCGGCTTGGCGTCGTCGGCAGGCGCGGCCGGGCGGGTTACTTCGGTCTTTGACTTTTCCGCCCAGGCTAAGCCGGCGCAAAGGAGAAGCGGGAGAAGGATGCGGGTCATCACCGGGGCAGGATATCAGGCCCGGCGATGGCCTTAGGATTGCAGAGGACGAGGGCGTATGTGGAAAGTCGCCGTTAGCATCGTGGCGGCGCTGGTGGCGGTGAGGTTGGCCGGCGCTTGGCGCTGGCGGGCGGAGACTCGCCAGGCGGTTGCCGGCTTGGGCCGGTCCGCTGGGCCGATGGCCATTGACGAGGCTGAGTGGCGAGATTTGCCCGCGCCGGTGCAACGCTATTTCCGGCGGTCGCTCGCGCGGCGGGGCACGTACATCCGCGCAGTGCGGCACCGGCAGCGGGGAGAGTTTTGGATGAACGGCTGGAAGCCCTTAGCGGCGTCGCAGTGGCACGCCACGGGCGAGCCTCGCTTCGTGTGGGACGCGCGGATCCGCCTGGCGCCGGGTGTCGCTGTGAACGTGCGCGACGGGTACCAGAACGGACAAGGCGCGATGGTGGCTCGCCTCTGGGGACTTTGGCCCGTGATGAACCAGAGCGGTGGGGCAGAACTCGCAGCCGGTGCTCTGCAACGCTACCTGGGGGAAGCCGTGTGGTTCCCGACGGCGCTGCTGCCCAGCCAGGGCGTCCGCTGGACGGCCGTCGATGACCGGGCGGCGCGCGCCGTGTTGCGCCAGGCGAACGTAACCGCCGAACTCGAGTTCCGCTTCAATGAGGAAGGCGACGTGACGGGCACCTACGCGCCGGCGCGCTATCGGGAGGTGAACGGGCTCTATGTGGCCACGCCGTGGGAAACGAGTTGTGGAGAGTGGGCCGAGCGCGACGGCGTGCGGATTCCCATCCAGTCCGAAGTGGCCTGGTGGGTAGAAGGGAAGCGCGAGCCGTACTGGCGGGCGCGGATCGAATCGATTGAATTTGAGTAGAAAGGGAGGCTTCTTATGCGTTGGCTCCTGGGATTTCTCTTTGTGGCGCATGGCGTGGCACATCTGCCGGGGTTTCTGGTGGACCTCCGCTGGAAGGAATTGCCGGAGTTGCCCTATCGCACAACGCTACTGGGCGGCGCGCTTGATGTGGGCGAAGCGGGTATCCGGGTGATCGGCCTGCTGTGGCTGGCGGCGGCGGGCCTGAGCGCGGTGGCCGGAGCGGCGGGCCGCTGGAGCATGGGCTGGGGTGTGTTGGCGCTCTCCACGCTGCTGTGCGTCGCCGCTTGGCCGGATGCGCGGTATGGTCTGGCGATGAACGCTCTGCTGGCCCTGTTGCTACTCTTCGCGCAGCGCTGACACCGGATCGAGCCGCGCGGCGCGCCACGCCGGGACGGCCGACGCGATTACGCCCGCCAGCACCAACAGCAGCGCCATCGCGCCGAAGACGACAGGATCGGCCGAGGGTGTTTCAAACAAAAGGCCGGAAACGCGGGGGCCCAGATAGGCTGAGGCGGCCAGACCCGCGACGAGGCCGGCGGCCACGGGCCATAGGCCCTGCCGCAGAATAAGCCGGCCTACGGCGGCGGGCGGCGAACCGAGCGCGAGGCGAATGCCCATCTCGCGCGTCCTCCCGGCGGCGGTGTAAGCGACTACGCCGTGCACGCCCACGGCGGCGAGCGCCAAGCCCAGCAAGCCGAAGAGGCCGAAGAGCGCGGCCCCCATCCGCGGCGCCCAGAGTCCGCTGGCAAGCGCCTCCTGAGTGGTGGCCGGTTCTTGCAAGGCGAGCGAGGGCGCCAGGGGCTGCAACTGGCGGGCGACGGCGCTCATCACCGCGGCTGGATCGCGCTGGGCCCGGCCCACCAGCGCCAGGCCCGGCTGATAGAACTGTTCCAGCGGCAGATAGACGGCCGGCTGGGGAGTTTCACCAGGATTCTGCCGCGCGGCATTGGCCACTACGCCCACCACTTCGCGGACCACGGGCTCCCGCAGTCGAAAGAAGCGGCGGCCGATGGCGCTCTCGCCCGGCCAGAGCGCCTGGGCGAAGGCCTCGTTCACGACGGCCACGGGCGTGGTTTCGGCGCGGTCAAAAGCGTTGAGCGCGCGGCCCCGGCGCAGGCGGATGCCGGTGGTGGCAAAGAAGTCGCCGCTCACCGAATCGAGCACGCCGAGAAACGGCCGCTCGCCCAGGTCGCCGCGTTGGCCCTCCTTAAAGAAGGTGCCCATCAACGAAAAGCCTCCGAGCGGACGCGAACTCCAGAGCGCGGCCGATTCCACACCCGGCACGGTGCGGGCTTTTTCGAGAATCTGTTGCGCCAGAGGCAACATGGCAGAGGGGGGCTGCCGGAGAGTGGCCAGATTGAAGCCGATCGAGAAGGTGCGTTCGGTGTCGAGGCCCGGGTCGATGCGTTGAGCACGTTGCATGCTGCGGAGAAAGAGTCCGGCGCCGGCCAGCGCAACAAAGCAAAAGGCAACTTCGGCGGCCACCAGGACGCCTCTCAGCCGTCCCTGAGCGCCGCTGGCGCCTCGACTGCCCGCGGCGCGGAGAAGGGAGTTCAAGTCGGGCGTGGAGGCTCGCCACGCGGGCGCCAGGCTAAACAGCAGCGCGGTGGCAACAGAGAGGCCAACGGCGAAGAGCAGCACGCGATAGTCGAACGAAAGATCAATGGCGTCGGCCGAGAGCGTGGCTGGGCGAAAGGACCACAGAATATTGCGACCCCAGAACGCCAGCAGCAATCCCACGGCGCAACCGGCGGCGGCCAGCAGCAGGCTTTCGCAAAGCAGTTGCCGGACCAGGCGGCCCCGGCTGGCGCCCAGCGCCGCCCGCACGCCGAACTCGCGCGCGCGGCCCACGGCGCGCACGAGCAGCAGATTGGCAACGTTGACGCAGGCGATCAGCAGAACCAGAGAGGCGGCGCCGGCGAGCGCGGTGTTGACGAGCGCCAGACGGTCCGGCGGTAGGCCAAGCACGGATTGCGCCAAAGGATTGGCCGTCAGGGTGCGGCCCTTATTGTCCAGAGGAAAATCGCTCTCCAGGCGCGCGCCGATGGTCCGCATCTCGGCGGCCGCCTGCGTCATGGTTACGCCGTTGTTCAACCGGCCAGTGACACTAAACAGGCGGAAGCGGCGCGTTTCGAAAAGATCGGCCACCAGACCTTGGAGAACATCGCGGTACTGCGTCAACGGTATCCAGACCAGTTGAGGCGATCCCGCGATGGCGGTTCCCTTGAAGCCGGGAGGCGCCACGCCCGTCACTTCATAAGGCGCCGAGCTGAGAGTGATCTTGCGGCCCACCATCGCCGGGTCGGCCTGAAAGGAGGAACTCCACAGCGCGTGGCTGAGAACGACCTGAGGATGGGCGCCCATCTTCTCGTCGTCCACGCCGGGGAACAAGCGGCCGAGCGCCGGCTTTACGCCGAGCACATCGAAATAATTGGCCGTCGCGAGCGACGCATTGAGCGTTCGCGGCGGGCCGCCCGCCTCGCCACTCAGCGTTACGGAGAAGCCGGCGGCGGCGGCTAGCCCGCTAAAGCTCTGCTGCGAAGACCGCAGATCGCGAAGATTGGCGAGCGAAACCGGCGTGAGCGCATTGCCGTTGCCCGCGACGCGCGTCAGTGTGTCGACGGTTCCTACACTGGCCAGACGCGCTGGGCCGGCGACGGGCAGCGGCTTGAGGAAGAGCGCGTTGGTGAGCGTGAAGAGAGCAGCGTTGACGCCGATGCCGAGGCCCAGTGAAAGCACCGCCGCGACGACAAAGCCAGGCGAGCGGCGCAATTCGCGCAGCGAGTGCAGAAAGTCGCGCATGCACTTGGCATTCTATTCGGAACGAAGGGCGAGCATCGGGTCCACTTGGGCGGCGCGCCGCGCCGGTGACCAGCAGGCCGCCGCCGCGCAGAGCAAGAGTAGCAGGGGAACGGCGACGTAGACCAGCGGATGCGCCACGGCCAGCCCCAGCAGAGCGCCGTTGATGAGGGGCGTGGCCACCCAGGCGAGCGCCATGCCGATCACCGTGCCCACCAGCGCGATGGCGCCGCCTTGCTTCATCACCATAGTGACAATGCCGCCCTCGTTGGCGCCGATGGCCATCCGGATGCCGATCTCGCGGGAGCGGCGGCTTACCGAATAGGCCATTACTCCATAGAGCCCGATGAGAGCGAGCAGGAGTCCGCAGAGGCCGAGCGCGACTACGGTTTGCACGAGCAAGTTCACGACGGAGATGGTGCGCCGCTCGTGATAGTCCTCCATGGTGCGGACGTTCTGCAGCGGCATATTCGCGTCCAGCCCGCGCAGGGCGTCGCGCATCGGAGTGACCGCGGCCAGGGGATTGCCTTCCGTCCGGAGCAGCAGTTTCAGCGCGGTGCGATTGCGTTGGCCAACAGGATAGTAGACCGCCGGCGTGGGCGCCTCGCTAATAAACAAGTAACGCGCTCGCCGGGCCACGCCCACTACCTCGTAGAGCTGAGTCTCGCCCTCGCGGCGGAAGCGGCGGCCCACCGGGTTCTGGTTCGGCCAAACGCGCTGGGCGAAGACGTCATTCACGATGGCGACGGGCGGTTTGTCGCTTGTGTCGGTGCGGGCAAAGGCGCGGCCCGCCAGCAGCGGGATATCAAATACCTCGAAATAGCCATCGCTCACCGTGGTGGAAAAGACGCTGACACTCTTTTCGTTGGGCCGCAGTTGATACCCCTCGGGGATCAATCCGTCAAAGTCGATGCCGCTGTTGGCCGTGGGCAGCGCGCTGGCGAGCGCGGCGGCGCGCACGCCCGGAATCGAACGGGAGCGCTGTAACCAAAGATCGAAGAAACGGCGCGTTTGGGTCTCGTCGTATCCGGCGATGGAGGGCGACGCCATGGCGGTGAGAATGTTGGCGCGGCGAAAGCCGGGCTCCTGGAGCAGGGACCCGCGCACGCCCGCGATCATCATGGCCGCGGCGACCAGGAGCACGCAGGAAAGGGCCAATTGCCCGGCCACCAACGCGTTCCGGCCAAACCAGCGGGAGCGGCGCGAGGGATCTTCGAGTTCCCCGGCTTTGAGCGCGGCCACCAGATTCGGCCTCAGGCTGCGCAACGCGGGCACCACGCCGAAAAGAACCGCGCTGAAGAGCGACACGGCGATGCTGAACAGCAGGACGCGGCGATCGAGCCACACGTCAACGTACAGCGGGACATCCCCCACTAACGGCAGGCTGGCAAAGACCCGGATCCCGGCATAACCGAGCGCAATGCCCACCGCGCAGCCGAGCAGAGCCAACACCAGGCTCTCGGTAAAAAGCTGGCGGAAGAGGCGGCCCCGGTTGGCGCCGATGGCCAGGCGTACGGCCACCTCACGCGCCCGGGAGCGGCCGCGAGCCAGCAGCAGGTTGGCCACGTTGGCACAGGCAATCAGTAGTACCAGGCCCACAATCGCCATGAGCATCGCCACCATGGCGGCATCGGGTGGCGATTGTTTGACGCGCTCCTCGAACTTGGTGAGCGTGGTGAGGCCGCGCTCCTGGTGGCTGGCCGGAAAGGCACCGGCCAGGCTTCGAGCAAAGGCAGCCAGTTCCGCCTCGGCCGCCGCGCGGGTCACGCCCGGCTTCAGGCGCCCGCTCACTTCCATCTCGAAGCGGTCGCGCTTGTTGAGGAACTGGCGGTTGGGGTGCTTTTCAAGCACCGCCGACATCATCAGCGGCAGGTAGAAGGCGGGCCGGACGAAGCTCTCCAGGCCCGTGAAGGATGCGGGCGTCACGCCGACAACCGTGAACGGATGGCCGCTGAGCCAGATGCGGCGGCCCAGTACACCCGGATCGGAGTGGAAGAGATTGACCCAGGCATCGTGAGACACAATGGCCACGGCATCGCGCCCGGGCACGCTGTCTTCCTCAGGGCGGAAGCTGCGGCCCAGCATCGGCTGAACGCGGGCGGTTTCCAGAAAGTTGGCTGAGACAAGCGTACTGAGTTGCACCTGTCCCGTGTCGCCGGGCTGGGCGGCGTAGCTGAGCATCGCGCCTTGGACGCACATTATGGACTCGAACGACTTCACGCTGGCGCGCAGATCGAGGTAATCGGGATGCGACATGCGCTCAATGAACTGGCTGCCCGGTTTGGTGGCCGTGATGTTGAGCAGGCCGTAAGGATCGGGCACCGGCGCGGGACGCAATACCAAAGCATCGGCCACGCTAAAGATTGTCGTGTTCGCGCCGATGCCAATCGCCAGCGACAGCACGGCCACAGCCGTGAAACCGGGCTGCGCCAGCAGACCGCGGAGGGCATAGCGGAGATCGGAAATCATGGTGACCAAATGCTCCTTGGGCGCGGTTTGCGCTGTATCTTTCAGGACTTCCCACACCAATCGCCGCAGCGGCTCCCGCCGTTGCCGCTCCTGATAGTCGAGCGTCATCTCCGCGCCGTATTCGTCGCGGAATTCTTCCGGGTAGGCCTTCAGCAGCCGGCCGAAAAAACTATGTCGCAGCCAATCCGTGAAGGCGGGCATAACGCAGCGTCTCCTCCAGCCGCGCGGCCTCGGCGCGGGCCACTTGTTGGCCGTATTCGGTGATCCGGTAATAGCGCCGCCGGTGATCGGCCAGCGGACGCACTTCGACGATCAGATCGAGTTCGAGCATACGCTTGATCGATCCGTAGAGTGTGCCGGGGTTGAGCTTGAGCTGCCCGCCGGTGCGCTCCTCCACGTCTTGCATGATGGCGTAGCCATGCGCCTCGCCGGGCGTCAGCGCGATGAGAATCTGAAAGAACGGCGCCGGCAGAGGCAGCAGCTCGTCAATTGTCTTCCTCAGCATTATAGTGACTCTCACTATAATGCCGGGCAGGGTTCATGTCAAGGCTTACTTGGGCGGGGCGGCACGCGCCACAGGAAGAGGCGCCGGCTAAGGAAAGTCTCCTCGTCATCGCCCTCGACTTCCACTTCCTTTTCGGCCTTCCAATCGCCCATGTCGAATGTATTGGAGACGAGCCGCGTACCGGGCTTCAGATCCTTGAGGAGCTTCGGCTTCAGCTTGAGATTGATGTTGGACAACAGAAACATGGTCACCACGGTGGCCTCGCTAATGTTGGCCTCAAACAGGTCGTTTTCTTCAAAACGCACCAGACTCTCAACGCCCGCCTTCTTAGCGTTCTCATTGGCTTCTTTGATGCGCTGCGGATTGATGTCAATGCCCACGGCCTTAGCGCCGTAGGTCTTAGCGGCCGCGACAACGATTCGGCCGTCGCCACAGCCAAGGTCATAGACAACGTCGGACTTAGTTACGCCGGCCAGTTCGAGCATCTTCTTGACGGCAGCCTCGGTGGTGGGGACGTAGGGGACGTCGGGTGCGCGCCGGGGTTGCCTCTCCTGCGCCAGGGCCAAGGTACCGGGGAGGCAGAGAGTTGCGGGAAGGGCGAGGAGATGTCGGCGGGACAGCATAATCGTCTGTCACACTACCACGGCGCGCTCACAAGCGCCATTCGATCTCTGTTCGCCCCGCTTGACGCAGTGCCTCGTTCGCGCGCGAGTAAGGGCGGCTGCCAAAGAATCCCCGGTGCGCCGAAAGCGGAGAAGGATGGGCGGAGCGCAGAATCACGTGGTGCCCGGCGGAAATCAGATCCGCCTTGGCCTGCGCCGCATTCCCCCACAGCAGAAAAACGACGCGCTCGGGCTGCGCGGCTACCGCGTGGATCACGGCGTCGGTGAGCGGCTCCCAGCCTTGGCGCTGATGACTGCCCGCCTGGCCGCTACGCACGGTGAGCACCGAGTTCAAGAGCAGCACGCCTTGACGGGCCCAGGGTTCAAGCAATCCGCTGGCGGGGGGCGGCAGACCGAGGTCGGCATGCAGCTCCTTGAACATATTGGCCAGACTTTTGGGCGGCTTGACGCCGGCGCGCACACTGAAAGCCAGCCCGTGGGCGTGGCCCGGCGTAGGATACGGATCCTGGCCAAGAATCACGCAGCGAACACCGGCCGGCGGCGTGAGTTCCAGGGCGCGAAAGATTTCGTCCGGAGCGGGAAACACGGGCCCGGCCAAGCGCTCCCGCCGCAGGAAGTTTTCGAGCGCGGCAACGTCCTGGCTGGCAAAGGCCGGCGCCAGCAGGTGGCGCCAGGGCCCGGGCACCTGTTCGAAAAGCACTTCCCAGAGTATACTCAGGAGGTGGCATTTCCGCCACGGAGACCCTTTCCCATGGAGGACGATGAGTAAAGAAGATTGCATTGAAGTGACCGGTACGGTGGTGGAAAAATTCCCCAGCGGCCTGTTTAGCGTCCAGCTGGATCAGGAGCGCACAGTGCTGGCTCATTTGGCCGGTAAGCTGCGGCGCAACCGGATCCGCGTGCTGGCCGGTGACCGCGTCACCATGGAAATGTCGCCCTACGACTTAACCAAAGGCCGCATCACCTACCGCCACAAGTAACTGTTTGCGCCGGCGCTCGTCATTCGTATTATGACCATCAGCCGCCGTGCCTCCCTCCTCACGGTTGCAACTGTTCCTTTGGCGGTTCAAGCCGCCGCGCCGGCGTCCGTTTGGAAGGACTTTCCCCGCCAGGACGCCCAGGTGGCAAGGGACGTGGTGATCGCCGCCCACGCCGATCTGGCCAAAGTAAAGTCGCTCATCGCCGATCATCCGGCCGCCGTCAACGCTACGATCGACTGGGGCTTCGGCGACTGGGAGACGGCTCTGGGCGGAGCCGCCCACATGGGCCGCCGTGAAATCGCCGAGTTTCTCCTATCGAGCGGCGCGCGGCTGGATCTCTTCGCCGCCGCGATGCTCGGCCTCACCGGTGTGATCAAAGGCATGATCGCCGCCCAACCGGGGATCGAGGCCACGCCAGGTCCGCACGGCATCCCTCTGCTCGTGCACGCCCGCGCCGGGGGCGAAAAGGCTAAAGAGACATTCGCCTATCTGCAAACGCTGCCCGGCGCCGCTCGTGGCGCGGCCGTCCTGCCGATGGACAACGAAAGACGGAAGGCGTTCACCGGGCATATCAGGCCGAGGACGGACGCAAGGTCGAAGTGAAGCTTACGTCGCCTGCGCAGTTGTCCCTGGTGATGGAGGGCGAAACCCCTCGCTGGATTCATCACGCCGGTGCTGAGGCGTTTTACCCGGCTGGATCGCCGAAGGTCCAGGTGAAGTTTGATCTGGTGGACGGACGCCCGGTCCGCCTGCGCATTGTCGATGGACCGGCCTAGTCTGGTGGCGGCCCGCCGGGGAGTAGCTGTCATCATGGGGACACCCCATGACCCGCCTTGATCAACAGTTTGCGATTTCTCCTTGAGGTCGACAGGCTCAAAGAAATCCTCCGGCGCACGCGCCTACTGGATCCGCCCGGACAGCTTTCGCGTTTTGAAAACACCGCCGAACATAGCTGGCACATTGCGTTGATGGCCGTGGTGCTCCAGGAGCATTCGAACCAGCCCGTGGATCTCCTGCGCGTGGTTAAGATGCTGCTGGTGCATGATCTGGTGGAGATCGACGCCGGAGATACGCCGGCCTTCGGCGATCAGGCGGGGAAGGAAGAAGACGAGGCCCGCGCGGCAGAGCGGATCTTCGGCCTGCTTCCGGAAGATCAGCGGACGGAGTTCCACCAGCTTTGGGAAGAGTTTGAAGCCCGCGCGACGCCCGAATCGCAGTTCGCCAACGCGGTGGACCGTCTGTTGCCCACCTTTCAGAACATGGCCCAACCAGGGAGGCAGTTGGCGCGACTTCAGCGTCACGCGCGCCAAGGCCCACGCGCGCCTCAGCCCCATTGCCGAAGGCTCGGCCGCTCTGTGGACCGTGGTGAACGAGCAACTCGACCAGGCCGAAGGCGCCGGCCTGTTCGCGTAACGCTTTTCGCTTAACATGGTCATTCCGACACCATGCCCTTTGACCATACCGCTAGCGGACTCTACCCTATCGCGCCCACGCCCTTCCACGCCGACGGCCGCATCGACTTCGACTCCATCGATCACCTCACCGGCTTCTACCTCAATGCCGGCGCCACCGGACTCACCGTGCTCGGCATCATGGGCGAAGCTCCCAAGCTCGACCAGGCCGAAGCCATCGCCGTGGCGACACGCTTCATCGCCAACGCCCAAGGCATCCCGGTCATCGTAGGCGTCTCGGCGCCCGGCTTTGCGGCCATGTCCACGCTGGCCAAGGCGGCGATGGATAAGGGCGCCGCCGGTGTAATGATCGCGCCACCGAATTCGCTGCGCACCGACGATCAGATCGTCACTTACTTTCGCCAGGCCGTGGAAGCGATCGGGCCGGAGATTCCCTGGGTCCTGCAGGACTACCCGCTTACGCTCAGCGTCATCATGACGCCGGCCGTCATCCGCCGCATCTTCACCGAGAATCCCTCGTGCGTCATGCTCAAGCATGAGGATTGGCCCGGCCTGGAGAAGATCACCACGCTGGCGCGGTTATCAGCAGGACGGCTCGCTGCGGCCGATTTCAATCCTCTGCGGCAATGGCGGGCTCTTCCTCGATTTCGAATGCGAACGCGGCGCCGATGGCGCCATGACCGGCTACGCCTTTCCCGACATGCTCGCCGACGTTGTGCGCCTCACCCAAGCCGGCCAGCGCGACCAGGCGCACGATCTGTTCGATGCGCATCTGCCGCTGTTGCGCTACGAGCAGCAGCAGGGCGTGGGCCTGGCCGTGCGCAAGTACGTGATGATGCGCCGCGGCATGATCGCGTCTGACGCGCAGCGCAGCCCGCCTCGGCCATCACCGGCCGCGGCGCGGCTGGAAGAGGAGTACTTGCTGGGTCGCCTTGCCCGGATTGATCCGAGAGCACGGCTGGCTTGAGTCGGCTATCCTGAGAGTCCTAGGTTCAGATGCTCGGTCAGACGATCTCGCATTATCGTATCGATAGACTGCTCGGAGCCGGTGGCATGGGCGAAGTCTTCGCGGCCACCGACACAACGCACGGCCGGACGGTTGCGCTCAAGATCGTCTCCGAGAAGCTGCTCGCCGACCCTGAACTACGCCGCCGGTTTGCGCAGGAGGCCAAGACGGCCGCCGCGCTCCAACACCCCAACGTCCGTTGCGATCTTCGACGTTGGCCACGACGCTGGCCAGCATTTCATCGCGATGGAGCTGGTGCCGGGCGTCACGCTGGAAGAAAAGATCGGCCAGCGCCCCGCTGCCCTTGCGCCAGGCCTTGGGCTACGCGATCCAGATCGCCGGCGCGCTGCAAAGCGCCCATTCCTTGGGCATTGTCCACCGCGACCTGAAACCGGGGAATGTGATGGTAACCGCCGAGGAGCAGGTGAAGCTGCTGGATTTCGGCTTGGCCAAGCGCGATCTGCCTTTCGGGGCAGCGCCACCAGCGAGACGGAGGCCCTGGGATCCACGATTTCGCCGATGACCGAGGTGGGCACCATCATCGGCACTGTCTTTTACATGTCGCCGGAGCAGGCCGAAGGCAAGCACGTGGATGTGCGCTCCGATATTTTTTCGTTTGGCGCGATGCTCTACGAGATGCTCACCGGACGGAAGGCCTTTGGCGCGGAAACCAAGATGGCTGCGCTCACAGCCATCATGCATAAGGAGCCCCCGGTGTTGACGGACGCGCCGCGGCACTGGCGCGGCTTGTGGAACGCTGCCTGAGGAAGGATCCGCAGCGGCGGGCACAAGTCCATGGCGGACGTTAAGATCGAGCTCGAAGAGGTACTCGCCGAGTTGGACACGCCCGCCAAGGTCAGTGCGCCGGCGGCGCAACCCACGCGCCGCTGGATTTTGCCGGCGCTGGCCGGCGCCACCTTAGGAGCGATTCCGGCGGCCTATCTGGCGCGCCGGAGCGGAAACCAGCAGTCCCCGCGATTCCAGCGGCAGACCTATCGGCGCGGCGACATCTTTTCGGCGCGCTTCGCGCCCGGCGGCAATCTGGTCTACACCGCCGATGGGACGGTGGCGAAACCACGGTTTACGTCACCCAGCCCGGCGTTCGCGAAGCACGCGACCTGCGCATCGCCGATAGCCGCGTTGCCGCCATCTCCACCAAAGGCGAGCTCGCGCTGCTGCGCAACGGCCTGCTGGCCGGCACAACCGGGCTGCTGATGCGCGTGCCGATCGGTGGCGGCAAGCCGCGCGAAGTGCTGGAGGACGTGGCTACCGCCGATTGGGCCGCCGATGGCGAGCAACTCGCGGTGGGCCGGCTAGTGGGCGGCAAGGCCCGGCTCGATTTTCCCATCGGCACACCGCTGTGGCAGGGCGACGGCCGGCCGCCCTCTTCGGTGCGCATCTCGCCGGATGGCCAACGCATCGGCTTCGTTCTGTTTGACCGCCTCACCGGCGATTTGTTGTGATTGCTCTGGAGGAAGGGTCAGGTGCGCGCTTTGCATGGCGGCTATCGCGCCATGTCGGAGTTGTGCTGGTCGCCCGATGGCCGTGAGCTTTTGATCAGCGCCGTGCATCTGGGGCAGGAGCCGTCGCTTTTTGCGTTGGACATGGCGGGCCGCGAGCGCGTCATCGGCCAAGTGGCCGGCAACTCCCAGCTGCACGACGTGCTCCCCGACGGCACGCTGCTGATTTCGCACGTCTTCACGCAACTGCGCATCCGGGGCAGCGTACCTTCGGCACCCGCGGGCCGGGAGTTGGCCTGGTACGAAGCATCGATGCCGTATGGGCTGTCGGCGGACGGCCAGTCGATTGTGCTCGCCGAACTCTCCTATGGCGTCGGCCGCAATGTGGCGATCTTTCAACGCAAGACCGACGCTTCCGAGGCGGTGCGCCTAGGCTACGGCGGCCGCCCATCGCTTTCCCCCGATGGCCGTTGGGTGGCGTGCCTGAATCGCGAAGGCGCCAGCACCAGCTTGCGGGTTCTGCCCACGGGAGCCGGCGAACCGCGTACGCTGCTGGCCAGCGGGTTCATGGTGGAAGGCGTGGAATGGGTGGATGGTGATCGCTTGCTGGTGGCCGCGTCGCGCGGCCCGGAGCCCTTGCGCTCGTGGCTGGTGAATGCCGTCTCGGGCGACGCTCAGCCAGTGACGCCGCCCGGCCAGCGCGCGCAGAATCCCGGACCCGGCGATCGGGTAATCATTCGCCAGGGTAAAGGCTACGCCGTTCGTCCGCTGGCCGGGGGGGATCCCACGCCGGTGCCCGAGCTCACCACGGGCGACACCATCATGCGCTGGGCCGACAGCGGCCAGCACTTGCTGGTGCGGCGCGCCACGCCGGCGCTGCTCCAAATGGCGCGGGTGGACGTGCGCACCGGCCGCCGCGAGTTGCTCCATGAAATTCCCATTCCCGAGCCCGGCGCGTCCTTCGCTTCACAAGCGCATGTTACGCCCGATGGCAAATGGTGGATCTGCGCCTATCAGCGCGATCTTTGTACGCTCTACACCGTAAGCGGAATGTCCTAAGGCGCGCCCTTGTGGCGGCATCGGCGGCGTGATATCTTGAACAGTGTTCAATGAAGATCGGCCACCGCCGCCAAGAGTACCGCGAAACACTTCGGGAAGACATTCTCGACGCGGCCCGGCAACTCTTCGTCCGCGACGGCTATGAGGCCACCTCCATGCGCGGCATCGCCGCCAAGGTTGGCTGCTCGCCAGGCATTCTCTATCACTACTTTGAAGACAAACAGGCGATCATGGCGCGCCTGGTGCGCGAGACCTTCGGCCTGATGCGGCAACGGCTCACTGCGATTCGCGACGACCAGGCGCCCATTCGCGACCGGCTCCGGCGCGGCTTGCGCGCATACATTGAGTTTGGCCTGGAGCATCCGCATCATTATGCGCTGCTCTTCATGAAGCCGCACGACCTGGAAAGCATGCCCGATCTGCACCGCGCCTTCTCGGAAGATGGCAGCGCCACATTTGCCTGCCTCCGGGCGATGAGCAAGGAGTGCATTGCGGCAGGTGTGCTGCGGCCCGAACTCCGGGATGACGACGAAGTGGCCCAGGCGTTGTGGGTCAGTATCCATGGCTTGGTGAGTCTCCAGATTCAAGCTAAAGGCTTCCCCTGGATCGAGCGGTCGCGCTTGATTGACCGGCTGGTGGACGTGCTCTATTGCGGAGTGACGGCGTAACCAAATTTTCTTGCATCGGAGTTGAACGTTGTTCAATCTACTGAATCAGGTTCTCGCAAAGGAGGCTCGCAAATGAGATTCGTCGCCTGGCAGATGCTCACCGGTGACCGCGCCAAGTATCTGGGGCTGATCTTCGCCATCGCCTTCTCCACGTTTCTCATGTCGCATCAAGTCTCGATCTTTTGCGGGTTGATGAACCGTACCGCTTCGCAGATCGACGACGTTCGCGACGCCTCGCTGTGGATCATGGACCCGAAGACGCAGTACCTCGACGAGGTGAAGGCGCTGACCGATCAGGATCTCTTCCGCGTCCGCGGCGTCCCAGGCGTTGAGTGGGCCGTGCCCCTCTTCAAAGGCACGTCGCGCGCCAAGGGTCCGGACGGAAAGTTTCGCGGCGTGATCCTGCTGGGGCTCGACGACGCCACTTTGATCGGACTGCCGCGCAAAGTCACGCTCGGCCATGCGGAGGCGCTCTCCGAACCCGAGTCGATCGCCGTGGATCGCGTGGGATACAAGTTTTTCTTCCCCGACGAGGAGCCGCAACTCGGCCGCACGCTTGACCTGAACGATCACACGCTGCGCATCGTCGCCATCGTGGATTCGTCGGCGCCCTTCGTCAATCTGCCGGTTTTCTACACGCGCTACTCCCAAGCCGTGCAACTGGTGGGCCGTGAACGCAACCAGATGTCGTTTGTGCTCGCCAAGGCTTCCCCCGGCCTCACCGACGCGCAAGCGATTCAGGCCATAGTCAGCCGTACTGGCCTGAAGGCACTGACCGCCAACGCCTTCGGCTGGGAAACAATCTTCTACTACATCAACAACACCGGCATCCGATCAATTTCGGCATCACGGTCTTCATCGCCTTCCTGGTGGGTAGCGTGGTGGCCGGGCAAACCTTCTATCTCTTCACAGTCGAGAAATCTCAAGCAGTTCGGCGCGCTCAAGGCAATCGGCGTCACCGATTGGCGCATCGTCGGGATGATTCTGATGCAGGCCGTGATTGTCGGCGCCATCGGCTATTGTCTGGGCATCGCGATGACCGCCACGTTCTTTGAAGCCACCAAAGACAATTTGGATCTGCGCGGCTTCCGGCTGCTGCCGCAAATTATGCTCGGCACCGCGGCGGCGGTCTTCTTCATCATCTTCCTGGCCAGCGCTGCCAGCGTGCGCCGCGTCATCGTGCTCGAACCGGCCGTGGTGTTCCGAGGCTAATCGCATATGAAAGTCGCTGTTCATTGTCAAAACATTTTGAAAAGCTTCGGCTCCGGCGACGACCAGGTAAAGGTGCTCCGCGGCGTTGACCTACAGGTGGCGTTAGGCGAGATGACTTTCTGGTCGGCCCTTCGGGCTGCGGCAAAACTACTCTGCTCAGCGTGATTGCGGGCTTACTCAACGCCACGGGCGGAAACGCTCGAAGTGCTCGGTACGCCCACGGCGGCGTTGAAGGGCAGCAAGGCCGTGGAGTTCCGCCGGCAGAATCTGGGCTTCGTCTTCCAACAGTTCAACCTGTTGCCGGCCCTCACCGCGGCGCAGAACGCGGCGGTGCCGTTGCTGGCGGCGGGCTGGAACCGGCGCAAGGCCGAGGAGAAGGCCAAGGCGCTCCTGGACGACCTGGGCATGGGCGCCCGCGCCAACGCCACGCCGAACCAGCTTTCCGGCGGCCAACAGCAGCGGGTGGCCTTCGCGCGCGCGCTGATTCACGAGCCCAAGCTCGTCGTCTGCGACGAGCCGACCTCGGCGCTCGACGCCGAAACCGGCCACCATGTGATGGACTCCTCCGCAAGATCGCCGTCCGGCCGGACCGCAGTGTGCTCGTCGTCACCCACGACAATCGCATCTTTAATTTCGCCGATCGCATCGCGCACATGAACGACGGCGTCGTCACCCACGTAGAAGCCACTCAAGCACTCGCCCAAGGAAGCAGGCACTAATATGTTGATCCGTTACGGACTCCCCATTCTCGCCGCGCTCGCGCTGATCTTCGCCCTCACCAGCACCCAACGCTTCACGCCCAGCGCCACCGCCGCTGAGCCGCCGCAAGCGCCGCCCCGCGCGGCCTTCGCCAGCCAACTCGGCGCCGTAGGACTCGTGGAAGCCTCCAGTGAGAATGTCGCCATTAGTGTGCCGGTGCCCGGCCTGGTGATGAACGTGGCCGTGAAGCCTGGTGACCAGGTGAAGCGCGGCCAGGTGCTCTTCACCCTCGACGACCGCGACTTGCGTTCTGAGCTGGCCCTGCGCCAGTCGAACGTGGAGGTGGCCCAGGCCCGGCTGGCCAAGCTGGAAGCGGGCACTCGGCCGGAAGAGCTTCCGCCGGCCCGCGCCCGCATCAGCGAGGCGCAGGCGCAATTGGAAGATGCGAATGTGCAACTGCGCGCCCTGGAGGCGGTGAAAGACCAGCGCGCGATCCGGCAGGAGGATCTGCTGCGCCGCCGCCGCGCGGTGGAAACGGCGCAGGCGCGCGTGGAACAAGCGCAGGCCAGCTTGAAGCTGCTGGAGGCGGGCACGTGGCGTCCCGATATCGATGTGGCGCGCGCCGATCTGTCCCAGGCGCGCAAACAGGTGGAGCGGGTCCAGGCCGACCTCGGCCGCCTCACCGTCACCGCGCCCATGACCGGCACAATCCTGCAATGCAAGATCCGCGCCGGCGAGTATGCGCCAGCCGGCGTGCTCGCCAACCGCTCATCCTGATGGGCGCCACTGAACCAATTGCACGTCCGCGCCGACATCGACGAGAAGGACGCCTGGCGCTTTGAGGCCGGGCGCAAGGCGACGGGCTCGGTGCGCGGCAATGCCGCCAAACGTTATGACCTGACCTTCGTCCGCACCGAACCCTACGTGGTGCCCAAGAAGAGCCTCACCGGCGACGCCACCGAACGTGTGGATACGCGCGTCCTTCAGGCCATCTACGCCCTGCCCAAGGATGCCCGGCTCTATCTGGGCCAGCAAATGGACATCTCGATCGAAACGGGAGCCGCGCGATGAACGCCCTGCTCTGCTTGATGCTCGCCGCCGATCCGTCCGCTTGGTGGCAATCCTACGGCGACCCCGAACTGAATCGCATCGTGGAGAAAGTCGCCGCCGGCAATCTCGATCTCCGGGCCGCCGCGCAGCGGATTGCTGAGGCGCGCGCCATCACCGGCGAACGCAAAGGCGCTCTCGGCCCGCAGGTGAATCTCACCAGCGGCACGCAGCGCCTCCGGGAGGCTTTGCCCAGGGCATCGCTCGAATCCCTCAGGCCCCCGGCGCGGCGCAATCGGGTTCCTTTGTGTCGCCATTTGAAACCGGCCTCTTCCAAGGCGGGCTCGACATGAAATGGGAAATGGATCTGTTCGGCACCAACAAGGCTGCTCTGGCGGCTGCTCGGGCCGACGTGCAAGCCGAGGAGCAGCGCCGCGCCGACCTGCTCATCTCGCTCACCGCGAAGCCGCCCGCAACTACGTCGAGTTCCGCGGCCTGGAGCAGCGGCTCGCCATCACCCGTGAAACGGCGGCGACTCAAAAGGAACTGCTCGACCTAACGGCCGATCGCGCGCGGGCGGGTCTGGAATCGCAACTCGATGTCGAGCGTCAGGCGCTGCTGCTGGCCAATACCGAAGCCGGCATCCCCACGCTCGAAGCCGAGCGCGCCGTTCGCCTTCACCGTATTGCCGTGCTCACCGGCGACTTCTCCTTCGCCGTAGCGGCCAGCACGGCTACTCTCCAGCCGCCGCCAGTTAGCGGCCGAGATCCCCGCCGAACTCGTCAAGCGCCGGCCGGATGTGCGCGCCGCCGAACTGCGCATCACCGCCGCCGCCGCGCGCGTCAAGCAAGCCCGCAGCGAACTCTATCCCAAGATCGCCCTCAACGGGCTCTCCGGCCGGCAAGGCACGTCCCTCACCGGACTCTCCTTCGGCGGCGGCAACTTCTTCAGCTTCGGCCCGCAGCTTCAGTTGCCGATCTTCAACTACGGCCGCATCCGCTCGAACATTGCCGCCCAGGACGCACGCTGGGAACAAGAGCGCACCGCCGTCGAAACCGAGTTGCTCACCGCCCTGGAAGAAGCCAGCAACGCGCTGGTGAACTATCGCCGCCAAGGCGAGCGCGAAGCCAAGCTCGCCACCGCCGAACAATCGGCGGCCGCCTCGCTGGACCTCTCGCGGGACCTGCGCCAAGCCGGACTTAACGATTTCCTCTCCGTGCTCGATGCCCAGCGCAGTCTGCTCGACGCCCGGTTCCAACGGTCTCTGGCGCACACCCAGGCGCTGGTGGAAAGCGTGGCGCTCTACAAGGCGTTGCCGGCGGCTGGCCCACTCCGCCGGCGCCCTAATACGGCTGGTCCAGTACCGCTGGCCCAAAGCCAAAGCACTACCACCACTCAGGCGAATCCCCTCTGCGCCAGCGCTTCCATGCGCCCGATCATTATCTGAGCAATCATGCGCGGCGCGCTCGATCTGGTGCAAATGCTGTTGTGGGCGGAGGGGCTTTTCTGTCTCCTGGGCGTTCCCGCGCTTCTGCGCCTGGCGTACACCCAAGGCTCGGCCCCCTGGTTCGATCATCATCTGGCCTATGCCATCGCCGTGGCGGCCACCGCGCCCTTCGTCGCCTGGGGCATCCATCGCCGGCGGCGCTGGGCGTGGCCACTGGGCCTGATCCATGGGCTACTGCAACTTCCCGTACTGCCTTTTCTGACGCCTTTTGGTTTCATCCAATTGGTGACGTTTGCCTTCCCCGCCTCGCGCGCCCACTTTACCGAAGTAGCTCCGGCGGCGCCTAGTGTTCGTTGGCGCAAGGCGGTTCTCTACGCGGCCGGCTTGGCCTGGATCGGCCTTTGCGCCTGGGCCGGCGTGCGCTTTCTGGACCTCCACGGGCTGCCGGTCTGGCAACCCGCGGCGCTGCTGTTCTCTTACCGCTGATCGTTTTTACCGACATCGCCGTGCATGAGTTCGGCCACCTGGCCGCCGGCTGGGCCGTGGCTTCCGGCTTTGAACGCCTGTGCGTAGGCCCGCTGCTGGTGCGCCGCTTTCAAGATGGCTGGGGCATTACGCTTCATCCGGCGCTCACCTGGGATGGCGGATTCGCCGCCGCCCTGCCCTCTGACGCGCGTCAGATCCGGGCCAATCTTCTGGTGTTCTTGGCCGGCGGCCCCGCCGCCTCGCTACTGCTTTCCTGCCTTTGCGTGATTGCGTTCTTCCAAAGCCCGAACACGGGCTGGGCCGGGTGGGCCGAACCCATTGGGCTTCTGGGCGCATGGTCGGCGTTTACGTTCGTCGCCAATAGCATCCCGATGCGTGCCGGCACGGCCGTGACCGATGGGGGCTGGATCGCTGAACTAGTGGGCGGCACTCCGGCGGGGCAACGCTATTGCGCGCTCTACGCCATGGCGGCCTCGGAGCATAATCAGTGCGCCCCGCCGATTGGCATCCCCGTTGGATCGAAACCGCGCTGGCCATTCCCGATCCGACGCCGGAACGCATCTCCGCCCTCCTGCTCGCCTATGCACACCACCTGGACCGCGGCAACGGCGACCGCGCGGGCGCCTGCCTCGACGAGGCCGTCACCATCCAACACCGGCTGCCGGCCAGCATGATCACTCGCCATCTCTGGCTGGAACGGCG
This sequence comes from Ottelia alismoides, assembly GCA_037367405.1. Lineage (NCBI taxonomy): Eukaryota > Viridiplantae > Streptophyta > Magnoliopsida > Alismatales > Hydrocharitaceae > Ottelia > Ottelia alismoides. Next base: position 114,009 of record JAZKJV010011431.1, read on the forward strand.
CCTACTTTCTGGCTCATCACCGGCGCGACGCCATCAATGCCCGCGAGGCGTGGCTGCGTGCGCGCTACGGTCTGCCGGTGGAACGCTCACTGCTGCTGCGCGCCGAGTGCGCCCTGCGGGCCGTGGAAGGCGACACGCGCTCCGCCTCCGATTTGCTGACGCTCGCCGAGGCCCTGGTGGAGAGAAGCCGTCCTTCCGGCATCACCGTCTTCGAAGGCGACCGCCTGGAAGCCATCGCCTCCGGCTCTCCCGCCGTTGCGTCGCCCCCCGCCTCCGTGTCACGCTAGACGGTACCGTTTCAGTCGTTTTCACGGAGGACTCCCCCCATGTACATCGTCAGTTGCCGCCGCGGCTTCGATTCCGATCGTCTTCTCGCCGCCGAAAATGCCTATCGCAACTACACCAACCCGGCCAACGCCACGGTCTTTCAGGAGTTGACCAAGACCAAGATTCTGGAGCAGGCCACCAACAAACACGTCTGCATCCTGGTCCATGGTTATAACAATGAAGTGCCGGAGGTGATGGCTTCCTACTGGAAGTTGGTGACGCAGATGGCCGATACGGGCGTTACCGGTCCCCAGGGCTACGGTCTGGTGCTGGGCTTTACCTGGCCCGGCTTTTCGACCCGCGCCGGTTACTTCACTGCGGCCATCAACGCGCGCAGGCCGGCGGCTTCCTGGCTGATCTCATCAACGCCGTCCGCGGCGTGGCCCACAGCGTTGACGTGCAAACGCACTCGCTCGGCGCGCGCGTCGCCCTGCAGGCGCTGAAGGATCCCAAGAAGATCTTCGTCGACAACCTGCTGTTGTCGGCTCCCGCCGTGGACAATCACGTGCTTGAGCCCGACGAAAGCTTTTTCTCCTCCACCCAGAGTTGCAACCGGCTATTTGTTTATCACTCCCGGCACGACGGCGCCTTGAAAGGCCTTCTTTCTGGGCGACATCACCGACGGCATCCACCCGGCGCTCGGCCTGCGCGGCCCGCGCAGCAAGCCGGTCACGCTCGCCAAGACGCCCAACGTTTACTCCATCGATTGTTCGGCGCGCGTCAAGGGACACAGCGAGTACAAAAACACCCGGCAATACTTTGAGCACTGGGTCGAAGTGCTGTCCGGCACCGCGATGGGCCGCTACGGCGAGCTGTCGTAGAGTTTACTTGCGCCCCCCCAAGCGATCGGCTAGACTCGATGGCACGGACGGCTTCCTCGTGTTTTTCCCCGCAAAGCGCGCAGGGAACCAGCCGCATTCGGCGTTCTTTCGATTAGTCGTTGGAGAACGTTCCACACAGCCGGCCTAAGCCGGTTCGCTTCGGGTGGAGGAGCCCGCAATGCGCAACAAACTCGATCCCCAACTGCTGGATCTGGTCCAGCAGGCCAAGTCCCGCAAAACGGCGGCCACCACCACGGTGGATGTCCTGGTGGGCCTGAACGCTTCCCTGGACCCGGCCCTGCGCCGGGACCTGGAAGTCCGCGGGCTCAACCTGCGGTCGGAGATCGACACCGTTTTGACCGGATCTATCCGGCTGGCCGATGTCAGCCGCTTAGCCGCCGCTTCTCAGGTGGTGAAAATTGAAGCCAGCACCTCTCTCTATGCCGAACGTCGATCCATCCATCGAGAAGCTTGGTGGTGGCGAAGGCTGATTGGCGGGGCTTTCTCCGAAAGTACGCTCAACGTATTAGGAGGAGTTACAAATGGGAAAACTGGATCCGCAACTGGAGTACCTGATCAACGAAGGTACTGAGCATCTGGCGTCCACCGGAGACGTCGGAAGCCACCTTTGAACGCTTCGGCATGCCACGGTCGGCCGCGCGCAGCGCCAAGGCCGCCAAGGGAACTAAGGCCAAGAAAGGAGCGCCGCCACCGGACGTCGAGGTCACGGTCCTGGCGCAATTCGCCGGCGACCCCGATGATCTGGAAAAGGCCGGCCTTAAGGTCCGCTCGATCGCGGGAGACGTTGTCACCGGCACCATCAGCCTGGCGGACCTGCGCAAGCTGGAGGAGATTGCCGAGGTGGAACGCGTGGAAGCGGCCCGCGCCATGCACGTTGAACTCGACTTGTCGCTGCCCGAAACGCGGGCCAACCTCGTTCACACCGGCCCTCCCGGCCGCCGTGGCGCGGGCGTGATCGTCGGCATCTGCGATTCGGGTTGCGACTTCACGCACCCCTCGTTCCGCCGCAACGACGGCACCAGCCGCATTCTCTTCATCTGGGACCAGGGGCCTCACCCGCGTCGGCGCCGAGACCTCCCCGGCGGGCTTCGGCTACGGCGTTGAGTACACCAACGCGCAGATCAACGCGGCGCTCGCCACCGCGAATCCCTTCGCCTCGGTGCGCCACCGCGACCCGGCTCCGCGCCACGGCACGCATGTCACCGGCATTGCCGCCGGCGACGGTTCGGCGGCCGGCCAGGGCCGCCCCGGCGGCACGTTTATCGGCGTCGCGCCGGAGGCCGACATCATCATCGTGGCCAACGCCTCCAATGGCGCCGAAGGCCTGGGCACCTCGGCCAGCACGCTGGACGCGGTGAACTACATCTACCAGAAAGCCGCCACGCTCAGCCGCGCCTGCGCCGTCAACATGAGCCTCGGCGACAATCTGGGTCCGCACGATGGCACCAGCCTGCTCGAACGCGGCCTGGATAATCTCCTCGGTGCGGCCGGCCGCGCCTTTGTCAAATCGGCGGGCAACGCGGGGGCTTCGCGCTGCCATGCCGAAGGCACCGTCGCCACCGGCACCACCCAGAACGTCCGCTTCAATCAGCCCGCGGCGACAACGGCGCCAACCAGATCGACCTCTGGTACCGTGGCGCCGATACGTTCCGCGTCCTCGGTGATTGATTCCGGCGGGCAATGCCACGGCGTCGTCAACGTCGGCACCGCCACCACCTTCACACTGCCGGGCGGCAATACCGTCCGCATCGACCATCGCAACAACGATCCTTCAACGGCGATCGCCGCGCCTTCATGACCTTCACGCCCGGCGCCGCCGGCACGATGCGAGCCGGCAACTGGACCATCCGGATCTTGAGCGTCGCCAGCCCCGCCGGCGGCCGCTTCGATGCCTGGATCCAGCGCGGCAATGTCGTGCCGGAGTTCCTGGCGCCGCACGAATCGAGCGCTCGTACCATCTCCACGCCGGGCACGGCGCGCGAGGTGATCACGGCCGCCAGCTATATCACTCGCGGCGCCGGCGTGGGCAGCCTGGCCAGCACCTCCAGCCGCGGCCCGACGCGCGACGGACGCAACGCCCCCACGCTCGCCTCGCCCGGCCAGGTGATCATCTCGGCCAACGGCGAAAGCGTCGGCGGCGATCCCTATCAGCCGATGAGCGGCACCTCCATGGCCGCGCCCCACATCACCGGCACCATCGCGCTGATGTTTCAAAAGAACAAGACCGCACCCAGGATCAGATCAAGGCCTGCCTGGAATCCACCGCGCGTACCGACGCGCAAACCGGGCGGGTGCCCAACACCGCCTGGGGCCGCGGCAAGATGGATTCCAACGCCGCGGTCAACTGCGTGCCTTCGCCCGGGCCCACCGTCTCGGTCCTGGTGGCCTGTCCTCCGCCGCGCAGCGTTCTCACGCCTTGCGTTTCGGTACCGATCGTCACCTGCACTGTCGTCTCGGTTCCCGCCACCTGCCCCGTGCGCTCCGTCACCGTCGTCTGCGGCGGACCCAGCGTCGTGTCGGGTTGCCCGAGCCTGGCCGCCTGCCCCTCGGTGATCGATGGCTGCCCGTCGGCGCCCGGCGGATCCCGCCCGGTGGCGGCGTGATCAATCCGACGGTCGTCGTCAATCCCGGTGTTGTCGTGAACCCCGGCGTCGTCCGCGGACCGTCAGACTCGGCGAGCCGCAACCGCTACCCGAGGGCTGGGGCGCCACCGAAGCGACCAAGCCCGAAGTGCCCGCCAGGGCTACTTCGACTACGACGAAAGCTGGTTCGACTAGGTCATGACCTGGCAGGGAGCCGGGCTTGAGCCCTGGCAGGTAATCCCGGCTGCATTGTCGGCTGGCGCACTCGCGCCAGCCGACGTGGTTCGCTCCGGCGTCCTGGTGGATCCGGTGGGCCGCAGCCATACGGTCTACCGGGTCACCGTCGGCACTGAACCCCGTTTTTTCTTGAAGCTTTTCGGCCCCTCCCGCGGCGCCACCGACGGCTCAGCCGGGCGCGAACGCGCCGTTCTCGCCCTCGCCGCCGAACAGGCCGCCGTCGCGGCGCTGGTGCCGCGGGCTTGGCCCTGGCACACGCCTTCGACGGGTACTTACGAATTGGTCGCCACCGCGGCCGTCCCCGGCGCCGAAGCCTGGAAGCTCGAAACCGCCGGCGGCGGCACGCGCACCGTGGACGAAGCGTGGCGCGAACTCGTCGCCGCCCTCGCGGCGCCGCTCACCGCATTTCATCGCGCCACGCGCCACCTGGCGCGACCGGGTGCCACCGTATTGCCGGCGCTCCAGCCCGTCGAGCCTTGGCCGTTGCGCCTCATGGATGGCGACGCGCCCCCCGGAACTCTGGGCCACCCCTGCGCTGGCCACCCTGCTCCGCGAAGCCGCCGCCGACACCGGGCTCGTCGCCGGCCTGCGCGCCGCGCGCGCCGCCTGGAAGCCCCTGGCCGTCATCCACGCCGACCTCAAACATGACAACGTCATGCTCGCCGCCGATGGCGCCGTCCGCGTTCTCGATTGGGAAATGGCCCGCCTCGGCGACCCGCCTGGGATCTGGCTACGCTCACCGCCCGCCTCACCATCGCCCGAGGCGATGGGCCACCCTGGGTCCCGGAAGACGTCGCCGCCGCCGCGCTCTTGCTGCGGCACTACGCCAGCCGCCAGCGGACTCACCGTTCCGGCCCTTGCCCAACGGCTCATTCGCTACGTCGGCGCCGTCTTGCTCATGACGGCCTTGCAGCACGCCTCCACTCTGGCCCCTGGCGCCGATCTCGCGCCTGCCCGGCAACTCGTCCTCCGTTCGCGCGCCACTTTCGCGCGCGAGAATGAGCTAACCAATCTCGTAAGTGCAAAAACAGAGAGCCTCCCAGGATGAACCCTAGAAGAGGCGCGCACCCTGGTTCAGGCGGGCGCCAACGCCGACACTCTCTATCGCCACTGGTTCCATCGCGAAACCGGAGTACTCATCTCTTGGCCCACAGCGGCTGCCTATCGCGCCGCCATTCTCACCCCGGATCGCCTGGAAGGCGGATGGCGCGTTCTGCGCGCCGGCCTCCCCGGAGAACCAGCGGGCGCCGTGCTGGCCATGCGGGGCGGCCGCCAACGCCTGGTGGCGCCGCCCGAGATGACTCCGGAAGATCCCCTCGTGCTCGCCCCGGCGCTCGGCGCCAACGTCCGCATCGATCCGCTCATCTCCGCCGAATCCGGCGGCTTCTGGCATCTCTGTCCGTGGCCGTGGCAACGCCAGGCGCCCGCGCATTTCTACCGCCTCTATTGCCGCGTCCAACCGCGCCATGCCTTTGCGTTCGTGCAAGCCGTGACGCGCATCGCGCCGCCCCGGCCAAATATGGGCAGCCAAGATTCTCACCGGCCCAAGGACGACGGCCGCCGCGATGGCGCCCTCCTTTATCTCGACAGCGCCATCCCTTCGGCCGCTGGCTGGGTAGCGGAGCTTCTCAACACCGTCGCCGCCGGTTGCGCCGGTCCGCCGCCACCCTTCGTCGAGCCTCTCCGCCCCGGCATCGGCCGCGCGCCCGACCCGGGCGGCGGCCAAAGCTTCGGCCAAGCCGTCTGCGCCGCCATGCTCGCCGCCGCCGCCCACGCCGCAGACCCGGCTCGCTTCGCGGCCGCCGCCCGGGCCGCCCTTTGCGCCATCCCGGGCCTCCACCTTCCGAGCGAGGATCGTGTCGCATGACTAGCGCTCCAAACACCAGCGCAATGTGCCGCTTGACCTCATTGCCCCCCGCCCGCCTTCACACGCTGCGATCATCGCCGCCGCACCTTGTCATTCTCACCGCCGCCCCGGCACGCCGCCCGCAGTGGCAAACATCGCAACCGGCACAACCGCCCCCGCCCCGGAGGCCGCCGCATGAGCCAACCTCGCGAGGCCGCTCTGGTCATCGCCCATGAATTGGCGGCCAGCGCCATCTGGTCCGGTGCCGAATGCGCCTTTCAAGGCGCCACGCCCCCGACTCCCTCGGTCAGCCACCGCGCGCCCGCAGTATGCGCGGCGATCTCTACGAAGGCTCGGCCGGCATCGCTCGCTTCCTCGGCCAAGCCGCCGCCCTCACCGGCGACGCCACTCTTCGCCGCACCGCGTTGGGCGCCCTTCGTCACTCGTGGCACTCCACCGAAGATTGGCCACTTTTCACCGGCGCCCTCGGGCCCGCGCTCGTCACGTTGGAACTCGCCGAATTGCTCGACCCCGCGCTCTACCCCGAAGGCATTCGCCTCGTCGATCAGGCCGCCACCCAGGCCGAGGACCACGCCCAGCGCGGCACCGCACCCTACGACTTTCTGGTGGGAATGGCCGGCGTGGTCGCTGGCCTTGCCTGGGCCTCACCGCTGAGCCTCGCTGGCGCGAACGAGCCTCGGCGCTGGGCCGCAAGCTTCTGGCCGCCGGCGTGCCTGAAGAAATGGATTCGGCCGATGGCCTGGCGCTCTCCTGGCCGCTCGCCCCCGGGTCGCCGATGCGCTTATGCGGACTGGCCCACGGCGCCTCCGGCGTTGCACTCGCCTTCACGGCCCTCGACACGGTCGCGCCCGGTGGCGGCTGGGCGGCCGCCGCCCGCCGCGCGCGCGCCTTCGAACGGATGCACTACTCACCAGAGCACGGCAGTTGGGCTGACCTTCGCGAGGCAGCGGGCGGCTATCCTCACATGTGGTGCCACGGTTCCATCGGCGTTGCCGCCGAGCGCCTGGGCGCCCTCCGTGAAGATCTCATGGCCCGGGCCGACGCCGTGGGCGCCCTGTCCGGCGTGCGCGCCTACGTGCACCGGCTGCTAGCCGGCCCCGTAGGCCCCGGCGGCAGCGACGCCCTCAACGCGTCGCTCTGCCATGGCCTGGCGGGCGTGATCGATCTCTTCATCGACACGTGGAAGGCCACCGGCGACACCGGCTGGATCGCCTCGGCCGAAGAAGTCGCGGGCCTCATGTGCAACGATGCCCGCCGCGATGGCGGCTGGCGCAGTGGCGTCCCCGGCGGCTGGCCCGCCCCGGGCCTCATGCTTGGCCGCGCCGGCACCGGCTGGGCATTGCTGCGCCTGGCCGAACCAGATCGCCTGCCCAGCGCATGGCGCTACCAGTTCAAACGCAACGCCAATTGAACCCGCCGCGGACTCCGCGCTGAGGTCGGCTCCAAAAACAACGGATCGATCTGCGTGCCCAGCGTGTCGTAGCGCGCCGTCGTCGACACCGCGCTGAACTGAGTGTTGGTTGAAGGTGTTGTACGTCTCCAGCCGCAGTTGCGCCGTCAACTTCTCCACTTTCACCTGCCGGAAAATCGAAATGTCGAAATTCACAAAGTGCGGATGGCGCAGCAAATTCACACCGCCGTTGCCAATCTGGCCTAGCGCCGGCGGCGCGAACCGCTCCTTCACCGGAGCCTTCGGATCCACCACCTGAATGCGCGCCGTCTCGTTCGGGGTCCCCGTCGTCTCATAGCCGGAGACCAGCGCAAAGCCCGGCGTAAACAACCCGCCGGATTGCGACCGCATAATCGAGCTGATCTGCCAGCCATCGGCCGCCCGGCCCAGCAAGTTCTTCCGCCACTCCTTGGCCGGCCGCGGCAGTTGATAGTTCAGCAGCACATTGCCAATATGCGGCCGGTCAAACGCCAGCCGGCCATAGTTGCGCATCCGCGGATCAAAGAACGAAGAAACCACGTAATTGTCGTTATCGCCCACGCCCAAGGTCTTTGAGAACGTGTACGACGCCGACCACATCAAGCCCTTTCTCCAGCGCTGATCGAACTTCACCAACAGCGCATTGTAGTTCGCCGTCGCCGCGAACTCATACATGTTCACGTTCCCCAGCCCTTGCATCGGCCGCAGAAAGTTATCGCCCAGCACTGATGCCGGCCGCTGCGGATCGCGATTCTGCGGATTCAGCGAAAGAATCCGCGCGCCCAGCGGGACCGGGGTTGATATTGCGCTGCCACAACGCATGCCGCGTCAGCGAACCCAAGTACGAAATGTCCAGGAAGTAGCTCTTGCGTATCTGTTGTTGAATGCCGAACGAGTAGTTGTAAACCGTCGGCATGGTGCCCGGTCCACTCAACACCGTCAGCGTTGTCGACGGCGCCAGAATGCCGTTGCCGCCCGATTGCGCCAGCGTGTCCAGAGTCCCATATAGCACCTGCGGATTGTAAATCGTCGGCGGATTGGCCAACTGCGCCATCGTCGGATTGCCCTGAATGCGGTCATAGAAAACGCCCCCGCCACCGCGAATTGCCGTCCGGCCATGGCCTGTCGGGTCCCAGGCAAAACCCAGGCGCGGCGCAAAAAAGAGCGCCTTCTGCTCATAAAGCCCGCGCGGAAAGCCGCGCGTGCCCGCGATCACCATGCCGTTCACCGGATCGCCCACCCCAGGCACGTAGACGCCGATATAGCCTTCCGGATAAATGCGATTGTTCACCGGATCATGCGCCCGCCGCGCGCCGTTCACCCCGATGGGCCGCATCAACACCGTCGCTTTGGCCGGATCCCACAGCCCCGGAACAAAGGTCGCCAATTGATTCCGCGCATCGTACTGCGGAGCGTTCGCGTAGAAGCGAACTCCGTAATCCAGCAGCAGCCGGGGCTTCACCCGCCAGGCGTCCTGCACGAACCATTCGAGATTCGTAAAGCGATACTGCCCCTGCGGCCGCGCGTTCGCCTCCGAGTAGCTCGTATAGGAACCCAACAGCGCATTCGCCCACGCCCAGTTCGTATCGTAGGGATTCAGCACCGTCCGTCCAAAATCGAGCGTGCCCCGCGTATTGGCGTTCGCCAATTGATCCTTGCGCGTCCGCTCAAAATAGAGGCCAAACTTCAGCGAGTGCGTCTGCACGATCTTCGAAAAATTCTGCACCAACGAAAAGATCGTGTTCGAGTTGTAATAGGGCAACCCGTTGGACATCGACGGATTGGCCGCATTCTGCACGCCGCCGAACGTCATATTCGGAATGTATCCCTGCGGATTCACCTCCGGGTTCCACTGCGCCAGCGTGATCCCTGTGCCAGTGCGCGTCATCTTCGTATCATCCTCGGGATAGTAAAACAGCTTGTTCTGGCTCACGCCAAAAATCGTCTCGCTGAAAAACGACGGGCTCAGCGTCGTTGTAGTATGCAGCGTCGCCCCCCGGCCCGGCCGCTTGAACACAATCGGCGTCATCGGGAAATTCACACTGCCCGTCACCCACGAGCCATACGGCGCATGTTGCTCATCGAAGTTATTGGAAAGCCGCAGATAGCTCTGCACATTCGACCGCGGCTGAAAGTCCAGCCGCAGAATTTCCGTCCGGCGCGGATAGGAATCGCTCAACGCCGAAACATAATTCCATTGCAGCGCCCGCGACGGATTGGGATCCACGAAGTTCGGCTTCGGGAACAAATCCAGAATCTTGCGCCCCACCGGATGAAAGCGGCTGGCGGGAATCTGGTTGTCGGGGAACGGAATCTTCGCGCCCGCCTCAGTAAGGTTGTAGGGATCGCTAATCACCTGCACGCGATTGTTCAAGTCGCGTGTGTTGGAAAAGTCGCCCGCCCGCTCCAGCAGCGACGGCACGGTAACGGTGCGCGAACCAAACTCGATCTTCTGCCGCTGAAACTCCTGCGACCAGAAGAAGAACAGCCGCGACCGGTCGCGGTTAAACTTACCCGGAATGTAGATCGGTCCGCCAATCGTATAGTTCGAAATGTTATACCGGTACGGCGGCCGCGCCACCCCGCGCTGATTGTTGAAAAAGTTATTCGCCGAATAGCTCTCGTGCCGGTGAAACCAACTCGCCGACCCGCGAAACTGCTTGCCGCCCCCGCGCGTGATCACGGTAATGGCGCCGCCGGAATTGCGCCCGTACTCGGCCGCGTAGTTCGACATCAGCACCTTCACCTCGCCAATCGAATCCATCGACGGCATCGAATGCACGCCGCCGTTTGAGCCCGTATCAAGATTCGTTACGCCGTCAATCGTCATGTTCTTCGAGTTCGAACGTCCGCCGGCCACAAACACGTTGCCAATCGAATCCGGCGCCGGAGCATCGCGTGACTCCGCCAAATCGATTACCCCCGGCATCAATCCCACGGCGTCCATAATGTCGCGCCCGCGCAACGCCATGTTCTGAAGCATCTCCTGCGTAATCGAGCCGGACTTCTCGCTCGATCCCAATTGGACCGACACGGCCTCCGCCGTCACCGTCACCGTGTCCGACGTCGCCCCCACGTCAAGCCGAATGCGGCCCACCGTGCGCTGCTCGCCCGAATTCAACACGATGCCCGGCTGCGAGTGGCGCTTAAACCCCTCAGCTTGCACCGCCAACGTATAGTCGCCCGGCGTCAAATCGGGAAAGCCGAAATAGCCCGATTCATTCGAGCGCGTCTCGCGCTGAAAACCGGTCTGCGCGTTGCGGGCCGTCACCTGCGCGCCCGCCACCACGGCATTGGAAGAATCTACCACGGTACCGGAAAGGCCGGAAGAAATGTTCTGGCCCAAACAGGAGGAGAGAACAGTAAGTACGAAAATCCCCAAGCGCATCGGGGAATTCTATCGCGAACGGCGCCGCGTCAAAGCCGCCTTCTCCAGTTCCACCGCCAGGTAGACCGTCAAACTCAGCCCCACCGTCAACGCCAGGTCCCCGCCGCCCAGCGCCACCGTCCGGAAGAACTCCTGCAACCAAGGCACATAGATCAAGGCCAACTGCAGCACACACGTCAGCAGCACCGCCGCCAGCAGCGGCTTATTCGAAAACAAACCCAACGCCCACAATGGCTGCCGCTCCGACCTGATCGCCATCACATGCGCCATCTGCGCAAACGTCATCGTCGTAAAGATCATCGTCTGCCAGGCCGCTTCACCGGTCCACCAATACCAATACCCCACACCAATCGCCAATAGGCCCATCAGCAAGCCCACCCACAGCACATGCCGCCCCAACCCGCGCGCAAAGATGCTCTCGCCCGGCCGCACCGGCGGGCGCCGCATCACATCGGCCTCGGCCGGCTCCACGCCCAGCGCTAACGCCGGCAAGCCGTCGGTCACCAGGTTCATCCACAGCAGTTGCAGCGGCAAAAGGGGGATCGGCATACCCAGCAAAGGCGCAACCAGCATCAGCCAGATCTCGCCGGAATTCGTCGCCAGAATGTAGCGGATGAACTTGCGCACGTTGTCATAGATCACCCGGCCTTCTTCCACCGCCGCCACCATCGTGGCGAAACTATCATCCAGCAGCACCATGTCAGCCGCTTCCTTCGCCACATCCGTGCCCGCCAAGCCCATCGCGATCCCGATATCGGCGCGCTTCAGCGCCGGCGCGTCGTTCACGCCGTCGCCCGTCATCGCCACCACCTCGCCGCGCCGCTGCAATGCCTCCACAATCTTGAGTTTGTGCTCGGGCGACACCCGCGCATAGACAGCCGTCGCCGCCACTGCAACATCCATCTCGCGGGCGCCCATGCGGTCCAGCTCAAGCCCAGTCGCCGCCGCCCCCGCAATGCCCAACTGGAGCCCAATCGAACGCGCCGTCGCCGGATGATCGCCGGTAATCATCACCACGCGAATCCCCGCCGACCGGCATCGGGCCACCGCCGCAGCCGCCTCCGCGCGGGGCGGATCCACTATGCCCACCATGCCCACCAGCGTCATGCCGCTTTCCAGCGATTCCTCGACCGGCTGCCCATCGTCAAGCTCCCGGTAAGCCAACCCCAACACGCGCATCCCCTGCCCCGCCAATTCCTCATGCGCCGCCACCACGCGCGCCCGCGCCGCCTCGTCGAGCGCCACCACACTGCCGCCGGTCCACAAGGAAGACGAAATGCCCAACAGCCCATCTACCGCGCCCTTCGTAAAGGCCAACCGCTCCGCCTTCGGCCAGCCCGCCACGGCCACTCCCATCGCATGCACCGTCGTCATGCGCTTGCGCCCGGAGTCAAACGGCAACTCTCCCACGCGCGGCATCCGCCGCTCCCACTCGGCTTTGTCCCAGCCGGCCGTCGCCGCCGCCACCGCCAGCGCCACCTCCGTCGGATCGCCCACGGCCGCTTCGCCCGCGAGCACCGCGTCGTTGCACAGCGCTCCGCCCACCAGCAGCAACGCCGGAGACTCCTCCTCGCCGAACGCCCGCACCGCGGCCGCCGTCATGCGATTCTCCGTCAACGTCCCCGTCTTATCTGAGCAGATCACCGTCACCGAGCCCAACGTCTCCACCGCCGCCAGCCGCCGTACCAACACGCGGCGCCGCAGCATCCGCTGCGCTCCCAATGTCAAGGCAATTGTCACCACGGCCGGCAATCCCTCCGGCACCGCCGCCACGCCGATGCTCACCGCCGTCAGCAGCATCAGCTGGAACTCTTCTCCGCGCGCTAGGCCCAACGCAAAGATCACCGCCACAATTGCCAGCGCCGCCAAGGCCAGCCGTTTCCCCAAATGCTCCAGCCGCTTCTGCAGCGGGGTGGCCTCCTGCTCCACCGTCTGCAGCATCGCCGCGATCCGCCCCAGTTCAGTCCGCATCCCCGTCTCGGTCACCACCACCACGCCGCGGCCCGCCGTCACAAACGTTCCCCGGTAAGTCATGTTGCGCCGGTCGCCCAAAGGCAACTCCGTCTGCGCGATCGCTTCCACGCTCTTTCGCACCGGTTCGGACTCACCCGTCAACGCCGCTTCTTGCGTCTGCAATCCCGCGCACTCCACCATGCGCCCATCGGTCGCCACAAAGCTCCCGGCCTCCAGCAGCACCACATCGCCCGGCACTAGGTCCAACGACGAGACCTCGCTCACCGCGCCGTCCCGCTTCACCCGGCTCAGCGGCACCGAGAGCTTCTGCAACGCCGCCATGGCCTTCTCGGCGCGATACTCCTGGAGAAATCCGAGCAGTGCGTTGAGCACCACAATGGCACCAATCGCCGCCGCATCCTTGTAGTCGCCCAACAAGGCGGAAATCACGCCGGCGGCCATCAGCACCACCACCATGAACGCCGAGAGTTGCTCCCAGAGAATCCGCCAACCGCTCCGGCCTCCCCGGCCATCCAGCTCATTGCGGCCGTACTGCAACAACCGGCGGGCCGCCTCCATCGCGCTCAACCCGCCCGCCAGATCGCTCTCGATCTCACGGGCAACATCGGTCGCGTCCATCCGGTGCCAATGCATGACTTGGGTGTACCCCCAACCATTCTGCAATTTGGCAACCACCGCGCGGAGTGGCGGCAATGAGACAATCAGTCCCAGCTATGCGACTCGTCCTCGCCCTTCTCCTGCTCGCCACGCTGGCTCCCGCCCAAGCGCGGCTCCGGGTGGCCATCCTCGGCCTCACCCATGGCCACGCCGGCGGCTTCTTCTCCCGGAACCTGACCCGGCCAGACCTCGAGATCGCCGGCATCTCCGAGCCCGACGCCGCCGTCCGCGACCGCTACCTCAAGCGTTACCAGCTTGACCCCGCCAAGCTCTACACCAGCCACGCCGAAATGCTCGACAAAGCTAAGCCCGACGCCGTGATGGTCTTCACCAATACGTTTGATCATCTCCATGCCGTCGAACTCTGCGCCCAGCGCAAGCTCCACGTCATGATGGAAAAGCCGCTGGCCGTCTCTAATGAGCATGCCCGCCGCATGGCCACCCTGGCCAAAGCCGCCGGCATCCACGTCATGGTGAACTACGAGACCACCTGGTACCCGGTCAATGCCCCCATCTGGAAGATGGTGCGCGAAGACAAGCAACTGGGCGCCATCCGCCGCATCGTCACTCACTACGGTCATCAGGGCCCAAGGAAATAGGCACCCAGCCCGAGTTCTTCGCCTGGCTCTCCGACCCGGCTAAGAACGGCGCCGGCGCCCTGTTTGACTTCGGCTGTTACGGCGCCAACTTTGCCACCTGGCTTTTTGACAACCAGCGCCCCGTCTCGGTCTTCGCCATGACGCACACCAACAAGCCGGCCATCTATGCCAAGGTCGATGACGAAGCCACCATCCTCATTCAGTACCCCGCGGCGCAGGTGATCGTCGAGCCTTCCTGGAATTGGCCCTATAGCCGCAAGGACATGGCGATCTACGGGGAGACCGGCCTTCTCGTCACGTCCAACCCGCGCGACTACGCCTTCCGTACCGGCAAGATGAAGGCGGACGAAGCTGCCACCGCGCCGCCGCTGGCCGCCCCTGAGGACGACGTGGTTCATTATCTGGCCGCCGTGGTAGGCGGCCGGTTGAAACCGTCCGGCCTCACCGCCATCGAGAACAACCTGATCGTCACCGAGATCCTCTCGGCCGCCCGCGAGTCCGCCCGCACCGGCCGGGCGATTCGCTTCTAAATCAGGTGCATCACTGGGCGGCCCATCATGCCCGAGATGTTAATCGCCACCATGCCCGGATTCTGCATCGCGCCCTGCAGGTAAAACGCGGTCTGCTGTCCGCTGACATTCGCCCACAGAACCGGATAATCGTAGGTCGGCTTGCCCGGAAAGACGATCTCCATCGCGCCCACCCGCAGGTTGAAATCGGCCGGATTCAACCCCACGCTCTGTAACGCCTCGCCCACCTGGCGAACAAGCTGCGCGTTCGGATCGGGTGCCGGCGCCTCTTCAGCGCGTGATGTCGTCGTGGAAGTCGCGCTGGAGGGAGCGGCGTTGCGCGTCGCGCCAACTCCGGTCGTCCCAGCGGAACCATTAGAGGATGTCCCCGTAGATGCGGCAGTGGCCGAAGGGGACGGCACTCCCCGGCTCCCAGACCCCACGCCCGTGCCCGCCGGCGACTCCAGGGCGCCGGAAGACGAAGAAATGCCCCGCGATCCCGACGAAATCGTGGCGCCTGGCAAATTCCTCACGCCACCTCGAACCGACCCAGCCGCCGATGCTCCCGCCGCCGGAGTAGCCATTGAACCAGCCGGACCAGCGGGAGAGGTCACCGGCGCAGGGGTCCCGCGAAACGCGTCCCAAAGGCTTGGCGCCGGGGGGGCGCCACTGACACTAGCACTGACACCAGCACTGACACTAGCACTGACACTATTCCCGCTGGAAGTGGCCACCGGAGGCATCACAGCGGGAGCTGGAGTGCCGCGAAACGCATCCCAAAGGCTACTTTGAAAGGCCGGAGAAGTCGCGCCCGCGCTGTTTACCCCACCGCTGGACGCTGCGCCGCTGGTGGTAGCCCGTCCGCTGCTCCCGGAAGCGCTGCGAAAGCCTTCACGCGTTGTCGAGCGGAAGGCGGGAACGTTTGCTGGCCTGGCCGAATTAGCAACAACAACCATGCCCCGGCTAGAGCACGTCGCCTGCCAAACCCTACGGCTTCAGCATCACCCGCAACCCCGCCGAGCGATGGAAGGGCTCCACATAAAGCGGCACCACGATCTCGCGGTTCTTGGCGATCTTGACGTCCTTCTTCACCCGCACAATTACTGTAGCCGACGAGTTCGGCTTCACCTGCTGCTCGGCGTTCACCAACTCGATCTCCGGATCGCTGAATGGCTGTAGGTACTTCAGCGAAACGTAGCCCGGCATTCCGTTCTTAAACGTCAATTCCACTTCGCCGCCGTGGGTCATCTCCAGCATGTTCCGGTCAAAGCCGAACTCGCCCTCAAACTTGCCCGCCGAGATCGCCGTGATCTTCTTCTTGATCTCCTCGGCCATCTTCGGATCGGCCGCGCCCCCACTCGACGGCACACACCCAAACGGCGTCGATTTGCAATCGCCCTTCGGAATAAACCAGCGCCACTGCCCATCGGCCTGCTTCCAGTGCGACTCCATCGGAATCTTCATCAACTGCATGCCGCCAAACGGCACCGCCACCTCGCGCTCGGCCAGCACCAGCACCGCCGCTTGCTGAAAATCCTTCGAATAGGTAATCTGCTGGATCTCGAAATTCAGCAGCTTCGGCTTCTGCATATCAAAGAACGTATCGGCGGACTCCTCGGCCACCAGGCTCATCGCCTGCCGCGTCTTGCCCTCCACATGCGCCTGATAAAAGGCCGTTGCATTCTTGCGCAACGCCTCGTCCTGCGCCGGCGGGGCCTTCTGAAACACCGCCGCGCCACCCTGTGCGCATAGGCCCGTGGCCGCCACGGTCAAGCTCAGGCAACTGGTTAGAAAAAAAGCTCTCATATCGCAACGGAACCGCCCGTCTCTATTGTAGACGCGGCACTGGCTATTTTCGTCTCAACGAACTTTTTGGTAGACTGAAGGGAGTCCACCAACCTTCCTTGCTGGGACGTCGTTCAACGGTAGGACAGCAGATTCTGACTCTGCTTATCGGGGTTCGAATCCCTGCGTCCCAGCCATATCCTCAAAAAAAACTTCAAGGCCTCCCGTAGCCAGGCGATGAGCTTCATGAAGAAACAGGGGAGAGACTGAGCCAACTCCCCGAAGCAACAAGAGGAGTATTTCATCTAATGAAGAAGTTCATGACCGTTCTGCTGGGCCTGTCCCTTTCCCTGGGCATGGTCGCCGCCTCCGACGACAAGCACAAGGACGACAAGCACAAGGAAGAGAAGCACGACAAGAAGGACCACAAGAACGACAAGAAGCATTAATCGCTTCCCCCAGCGCGAATCGACGCGAACCAAGTGACGCGCCCGCTCCGCGCGGGCGCTGTCTCCCCTCCCTAAGCCACCGGATACCGCCGCAGCCACCCAACCGCCGGCCATGCCACCAGCAAGATCGGCACCACCAACCCCAACACGTCCGCACCCAAACGCCCCGCCACCGCCGCCATCGGCTCTTCCGCAAAAACAAACCCAGGGATCGAACCCACCTCCTGGGCCCCGAACCGTTCCTTCCGCAACGCCCGCGGAATAAATCGCGCCCGCCACTCCCGATGAAACCGGTCCGCTTGCTCCAAAAAATGCCGGTACCGGTGCGCACTCGCCCCCGCTAAATCGTTGAACGCCGCCTGCGCCACCACCGCCGGCGAAAAGAACCGGAACCGGTCCACAAAGCCCTGCTGGCTCGTCACCTGCCGGTCAAAGCGATCCAGCACCGGCTGCACTTTCCGCTCCACACTATCGTTCACCGCCACGCTCAACGTCGCAAAATCCGGCGCCGCTGTGCCGGCCGGCGCCGCCGCCGCCAGTTCCGGATGATCCTCTAAATACCTCGCCAACAACTGGCTACCCTGCTTGGCCGCCTCGTCCGACGCTACGCGCATCGCCTGGATCATCTCCACCCGCGACGGTACCGGATAGAGCGTCTGCACGGCCACGCTCAATAGCGACGGTACAAACACCACCAGCAACAACCACAATCCAAACAGTGCAATCGCGTTGGTCGCCGAACTGCGCCCCAGCGCGTTAACGCCAATCGCCAGCGCAAACCAGAACGCACCGTAAACCAGCGTCACACTCGCCCACCATGCCAGCCGCGCCCACGCGCCCGCCGCGTTCAGGTCCGCTCCGCCCATCAGCACCGCCGCCGCCGCCAACGCCACCACCAGCCCCAGCAGAAACAGCGCCCGCACCGCCGCCTTGGCCACCACCACCTTGCGCAACGCCACCGGCTGCGACATCGTCATCGCCAGCGTCCCGGCTTCTTTCTCGGCCGAAATCAAATTGTAGGTGAACGCGAGAATCACCAACGGAAGCAGGTAGACCACTACAAACGCCAAGTCGAAGCGCCCGGCCAGCAAATGGACCGGATTCTCGATCTCATCGTTGTTCAGAAACGTCTGCTTGCTCTGCGTGGAAACCCGAAAGTAGTACGGATAGAGATCGCTCTGCCCGATCGCCAGCGCCGCCAGCGGCCCTGGCGGCATCACCGCGTACTTGGTGCCCGCCGCCCGGCCTACCGTCGAGGGCAGCCGCGGATCGTTGAACGTCGAAAACTTCTTCGCACCCGTCTCGGCCAAGCCAATATCGCGCCGCAACTCTGTCAGCCGCTGCCGCTCCTCGGCCCGCGCCGCCTCAATCGTCTCCTGTTGGAACCGCACCCAGGCCGCGCCGTTGTAAGCCCCGTAGCAGATCGCCAGCGCCAGCAGCACGGCCGCCCCCAGGGGGGTTTTCTCCGCGAGTAAGTTGCGCCACTCCAGGCGCATCACCGTCCAAGTCACCTACGCTACCTCAACCCGCCGCGACGTCCATACCGCCAGCGCCAGCGCCACCGCGCACCACAACCCCAGAATCGCCAACCCCGCCGCTTGCCGGGAAAACACCCACCCCGCGTCCGGCGCCGTATATTGAAAGGCCGGCACTCGATTCCACAGCGAGGCGTCCGCCAGATAAGGCCCTTCCTTCACCACACTCCGCGCGATATCGTCGTTCATCGTCTTCTGGATCCGCCGCCGGTATTCCTCGGCCGCCCGGGCAAAATGGGCATGCTGCGAAAAATCCGTTCCCGCAAAAGCCATCGAGGCCGACCGCACCGCCAGCGCCGGCGCCGCCAACCCCAACCAGCCGTGCACAGCCTCCTGCCGTTGATAGGTCGCCCACAACTCGCCAAACGCCCGGTCGTAAATCTCGTTGCCGTGCTCCTCGCCATCCTGCAACCGGATGCCCTGCAAGTTCACCGGCAGATCCTCGGGCTTGGCCACGTTGTACTGCTTCAGTAGCCGCGCAATCAACTGCTGGTCGCGGCTCCCGTCCGGTTCGGCCATCGCATCCTGTATGCCCTTGGCAAACGCAAAGGCCGACGGCGTGGGATGCGCCGCCTTCGCAATATCCGAGGCCGCCCGCGGCGCTACCAAACCGTTAAACATCCAGAACCCCAACAGCACCAGCAGCGCCGCCCGTGGCGACTTCGCCCAGGCAGACACCGCCAGCGAAATCCCCAAGAACGCCGCAAAATAAAGCAGGTAGCTCAGCGTCATCCCCGCCAGCCGGGGCCCGGTAGCGCCCAACTCCACGGCATCGGAACTGAGAATCAACGCTCCAGCGCCCATCACCGCCGCCGGCACCAGCAGCGCCGCCAGCGCCCCCGCAATACCCAGCGCCTTGCCCGCCGCCAGCGTCGACGGCTTTACGCCCAGGCTCATCAACTGCCGCAATGTTCCCAATTCGCGCTCGCCGGCAAAGGCATTAAACGTCAACAACACGATCAACAGCGGAATCAGCAACTGCAACACCATCGCGCCCGTCAATTCGCCGAACCGCTGCACCGCCGTCGCGTCCTGCGCCGCCCGGTATCGGAACTCGTTCATCTTATGCGCTTCCAGCCATACCGCCTGCCCCGTATAGGGATCCGTCCCGCGATCCACCAGCGACAACGGCACCTTTGGCTTAAACGCATAAACGCCATAGTGCGCCGCCGAATGCGGATTCTTCTTGCCTTGCCCCAGCCACTGCTGCCGCGTCGCCTGCTGCGCAAACTCATGCTGCGCCCGCAAATCCCGGTACTGCCGCCAGCCCAATAATAGAGCTCCCACCAGCAGCGCAAACACCACGCCCGCCGCCCACCGGAAGCGCCCGTCGCGCCACGTCTCGGTCATCTCCTTGCGCGCAATCCGCGTGATCAAGCTAGTCATGCATGTGCTCCAGGTAAATCCGCTCCAGATCGGCATGCCCCAAATCTGCCGTTTTGTAAGCCGCCACCAGGTGGCCGTGCTTCATAATCCCCACGCGCGACCCGGTTTCCTTCGCCCGGAATAAATCGTGCGTTGCCATCAGAATCGCCGCCCCGTTGCGGCTCAGCTTGGTCAGAAGCTCGGAAAACTCATTGGAAGCCTTCGGGTCCAGTCCCGAGGTCGGTTCATCCAGCAGCAACACCTTCGCCTGTTTGGCGATCGCCAGCGCAATGCCCACTTTCTGGCGCATGCCCTTGGAATAAGCACCCACGCGTTTCTCCACGTCTTCGCGCGCCAAGCCCGCCTCGGTCAGAAATCCCACCAGTTGCTCGCGCCCATGGGTCGCCCCGCCCAGTGCCGTAAAGTATTCCAGATTCTCCAGACCCGTCAAATTCCGGTAGAGCATCACCGTCTCGGGAATGTACGTCAGCAGTTTCTTGGTCTCCAGCGGCTGCGCCGTGACATCCATGCCGCCAATCTTCGCCGTGCCGCCCGACGGAGCGATGAAATTGAGAAACAGATTGATTGTCGTCGTCTTCCCTGCTCCGTTGGCACCCAGCAGGCAGAAGATCTCCCCCGGCGACACTCTAAGATCAAGCGGATGGAGCGCTACGGCCCCGTCATAACGCTTTGTCAGTTGATGTGCTTCGAGCATGTTCCTCTCAGATGGATAACCCTACCGCTCCGAGCACCAATTCGTCAAGTACTCTACCGCCAACGGGCACCACCGCCGGGCGGAACGGGCCTGCTGAGTGTACGAACGGCCCGCGCCGCTGGATTTGCCGAACTCGCTACTTCGGAGATCCCCTCGAACTTGGAAAGCCAGCGCTGCAGCGCCGGGGAAAGCCAGCGCCGCAGCGCGGGGGGAACAGAACAGAAAGTCGCGACGTTGCATCGCGACTCGATATGGCCGGCTTTAGCCGATCTGGTACAAACCGCAACCGTACTGCGGATAGAACTCGCCGTTGAACACCTTGCGAATCCAAGGCTGCCCCACCACGGCCGCGTCGAAATGCTTGTGATTGAACGCAATCACAAAGCCCTTCCGAGGGTGCGCCGCAAAGGAAGCGCGGATCATCTCCACCGTCCGCAACATCGTCTCGCCATCAAACGGATTGAACATATAAAACACGTTCGCCCCCGGCGGAATCTGGAACGAGAGAGCATCGATGTTCAGCACTTCGGTCACTGCCGCTCTCCGCCCCTTCATGCCTTCCAGATTGCGCCGCGCGTCGGCGGCCAGCGACGCCGAAAGCTCGATGCCCGTCACCCGGCGGTAGGGCCGCGTCGCGGCCGCGATGATCGCCCGGCCCTTCCCGCAGCCAATATCCACAAACTCCACCTCGCCCGGCGGCAACGGCACCCGGTCCAACGCCCAGAAGATATGCTCATATCCAATCGGCGCGTACGGCTTGCCATCCGGCGACGTATAGTCCAGATCCTTTTCCAGAATCCACCCGGCGGTATCGACGCCGAACCGACGCTCGAAGTACTTTGAGTAAGCCCGGTGCCGGATCTCCTTGAGCACCATCACGGGTCCCCGGGCGAGGGCGATGCGAAAACCGCGGGCCGGGTGAGTCTGGGTGGCAGCGTCCATATTCGTTTGATCCTAGCGGCAAGCACCCACTGGCGCAAGTACTAACTCGCCAAGAAAGTCCTATTAGTGCCCCAAAACAAAGGCCCCGGGTTCAAACGAACCCAGGGCCTGCGATGAAAACCAAATACAAAAGCGAAGACCAAGGTCTTCCCGCCGAACTACGTCTTCAGGAACGTGAACAGCACCAGCGACTCCATGAACGCCAGGCCGATCAGCGCCAGCGTACGAATCGCGCCGGCCGTGCCGGGGTTACGAGCAATGCCCTCCGCCGCCGAAGCGACGGCCTTGCCCTGGCCCATCGCGGCCAAACCGGCCGCCAGACCCAGGCCCACCACGTTCGGGACGAGCGAACCATTCGAGGTGCCCGTGCCCTGCGCGAACATCGGAGCAGCCATCACCAGGGTGGCCACCAAGATTTTCTTCATAACTGCTTTTCTCCTTGCCGAATCAAACTACCAAGTCAAACTATGCCCTCAGGAGGTGGTTGCACAGGATGCGTTGGGACGCTCCGGCCTCACACTGAAAGCCCACTGCAATAACTCTTCTAGTGCTCGTGCTCCACCGAACCGGCCACATAGGCCATGGCGAGCACCGTAAAAATGAACGCCTGCACAAAGCTCACAAACGTATGGAGGCCCATGAAGATCACCGGTACGCCCAGCGGCACCAGCTTCAAGAACGCGATCGTCACTTGTTCGCCCGCTAGCATATTGGCAAAAAGACGAATCGTGAGCGACACCGGCCGGATGAAGACGCTGATGATTTCCACCACGAACATGAACGGCATCAACCACCACACCGGGCCTGCAAAATGTTTCAGGTAGCCCACGCCGTTTTCCTTAAAGCCCCAGAAGTTGAAATACAGGAAAACGATGATCGCGATCCCCGCCGGCACATAATAGGACATCGTCGGCGATTCCAGCCCGGGAATGATCCCGAGCAGATTCGAAATCAGGATGAACACAAACACGCTCGAGAACAGGTAAACGTGGGGTTTATAGCCATGCCCCACCACGTCGTGCGCCAGGTCGTACAGCGACTGCCACAACATCTCGAACATCTGCTGCAGCGTGCCCGGCTTATCCACCGAGAGGCTCGACTTCACCACCGCCGCCAGCGCCACAATCACCAGCACGGCGAGCAATTGCATCACCATCCAATTCGTCCAGGGGCCGCCATGCGCGCCTTCGCCGTGATGAGCCATGCCCACCATCTCCAGCAAGGCGTTGGCCGGTCCAGCCAGGTAGTGATTAAATTGCGCAGTTAACCAGAGTTCGTGCTCGTGCATGATGTACCAAAGGGGGAGGGCCCGCGGGCAGAAATGCCCGAAAACCTTTCTCTAGGTTAACACGGCCTTAGCGGCCGCTTTTTACTTCGTAGATTTCCGAGAGCCGGTTCCCGTCCGACAGGGAGACTTCCAACCGGAACGCGGCGTCGCCTTCCATGCGCACCAGCACGCTCCCCGATTGCAAATCGGCCGCGCGCAACCGCACTTCCTTCGACTTGTCCGTACCCTCGTTGATCCACAACGTGCCGCCCGACGCCTGCCGGATCGCCGGCAGCGACCGGTCCCACGTCACGTGCAAAGCGCCCGGCTCCCGCTTCACCGCCAGCGCCAAACGGTATACGTCGGCGCTCGTCGAGTTCAGCACGCCCTTCCGGCCGCCCATGGCGAAGAAAAAGCCCGCCAGCACGCCCAACATCAGGAAGATAAAGGACAGAGGCAGCCAAACCCAAGTGCGCTTAAACCGTGCCGACGGCGCCGGATCGCTCTCAAAGTCATCTCCTGGCGCCCGGGCTTCCAGCCCCGGCATCTGCCCAAACATCCCCGCCCCGCCACTATGCGCCGCTCCGCCCGTAGCCGCCGAAAGGCCCGCCAGTCCGCCGCTGCCGGCCGAAAATCCCGCCGGCATCGAAAATCCGCCCGCCGCCGCAGCCTGCGACCGGATCGGCTCCACTTTGCGATAGTCCATATCGCGGGGCGTCGGCTCCGCCGATCCACCACCGAGTTCCTTGCGCCGGAACGGAAACTCCAGCGCCGATTTTTCTGGATGGATCTGCCCGTGCTCCTCAAAAAAGATGCCCGCCATGCTCACCCGCGTAGCAAACGGCCGCACCAGCAGCACCACCGCGTTCGGATCCGGAAAATAACGTGCGAAAAACTGCAAATCCTCGTCGCTCAGCGACAAACCGTCTCGCGTGTGGCTGCGGAAATAGCCAATCGCGTGCCATCCCCGGTCGTTGCGCTCCCGCAACCGCTCCACCGTCTGCCGGTAGACGGCCTCGTCTTCCTCCGTCAACAGGTACGAAGGCCCGCGCTTGTGCGGGCACGGCACCGTCTCAAAATCCTGAATGTGGACCACCAGTTTCTCACCGGCTTCCACCGTTCCCACCAACACGCCACCCACCTCGGCGCCTCTCCGCGGCACCGCTCCAAACCCCCGCATCACATCCTGCGACAGACGATCCACCACCTCAAAATCGATCAAGACCTTGATCGATTTGCCCTCCGGCTCCCATGTGTAAAAACGATCCATTGTCGCCTTTGTCGTAGAGGACTCTTCTCGCCCTGCTCGCCGGGAGCCCAGTCCCCGCGAGGACTGATCGGAATCGGTTAAACCTAGATCTAATGCCATAAGGCCTTGCGGCGCGAGCGCTCGCGGGACACTGCCCGCAAACTCCTCCCCAATCATACCTTCATAGGCCAATTGACGCTGGGCCAGCCCAAGCGCCTCGAGCGCTTGCGCCATCCAACGGCTTTGGGCCTCCCTCCCATAGTAGTCCGGTAACTGTACAGGACTCAAGGGCTGTTGTTTCACATTGTTGCGCATCTTTATCCGTAGCCCCCATGGGATAGGAGCCTGAGAGCCAGAGGGATACGGTACTATCGGCTGATGGCCGGGACACTTTACGTGGTTGCCACCCCCATCGGCAACCTCGAAGACATCACTTATCGCGCCGTTCGCCTGCTGGGCGAGGTCGCCGTTGTCGCCTGCGAAGACACCCGCCAAACCCGCAAACTCCTCGATCACTACGGGCTGCGCACCCCCGCCCTCAGCTATCACGATCACAACGAAGCCGCCCGCACCGCCGAACTCTGTCAGCGCCTGGAGGCCGGCGAGAGTGTCGCACTGGTCAGCGACGCCGGCACCCCCCTCATCTCCGACCCCGGCTACCGCCTGGTCCGCGAAGCCTCCGCCCGCGCCATCCCCGTTGTCCCTCTCCCGGGAGCCTCCGCCCCTCTAGCCGCCCTCACCGCCTCCGGACTCGCCACCGATAGCTTCCGCTTCACCGGCTTCCTGCCGCCCAAGTCCGGCGCCCGCCGGAAACTTTTCGAGTCCTGGGCTTCGGCCCAGGAAACCCTCATCGCTTTTGAAGCGCCCCACCGAATTGCGGAAACCCTCCTAGACCTCGCGGCCATCCTCCCAGGCCGCCCCATCGTTGTCGCCCGCGAACTCACCAAGCTTCACGAAGAGTTCCTCCGCGGCCCCGTCGAACAAGTGGCCGCCGCCGTCGCCCAACGCGGCGGCCTCCGCGGCGAAATCACCCTCCTGCTGGGTAAAGCCGAAGCAGCCGACTTCCCGGCCGCCACTCCCGCCGGCCTCCGCCGCGAAGTCGCCGCCCTGGAAGACGCCGGCATCCCGCGCGCTGACGCTATCAAGGAAGTCGCCCGCCGCCGCAACCTCGGCAAACGCGAAGTCTACCAAGCGGTTCATGGCTGAGACGCCATAATGTGAATATGACCCGCCGGACCCTTCTGGCCGCACCCCTGGCCGCACCCGCAGCAACCGCGGAACCCCTAGTCGACACCCACATCCACCTATTCGACCCCGCCATCGTCCCCTACCATCTGCAAGCCACCTATCAGCCTCCCGCCGCCCCGCTGGCGCCCTATCTCAAGGAAGCCCTCGCCTACGGCCTCACCCACGCCATCATCGTCCACCCCGAACCCTACCAGGACGACCATCGCTATCTCGAACACTGCTTCGCCGGTGAACCTCGCAAAGGCTTTTTCAAAGGCACCTGCCTGTTTGATCCCCTGCGCAACGACACGCCCAAGCGCATGGAAGAGCTCCTCAAGAAATGGCCGGGCCGCATCGTCGCCCTGCGTATCCACGCCACCACGCGCACCCCGCAACTGGCCGGCCCCATTCGCGAGCGCCCCCTCGATCATCCTCGCGTCAAGTACACCTGGGCCGCCGCCGCCCGCCTCGGCCTCGCCATCCAGATGCACATGATACCCGCCCACGCCAAGGCCGTCCGCCGGCTGGCCGAAGGCCAACCCAAAGTGCCTGTGATCATCGATCACCTCTGCCGTATGGCCCAAGGCACGCCCGCCGAGTACGAGGACGTCCTGCGCCTCGCCCAACTGCCGCAGGTCTACATGAAGTTCTCCGGACTCTCTTACTCCTCGAAGCTTCCCCCGCCCCACGCCGATCTCGCTCCCGCCATCCGCAAGATCTTCGACAGCTTCACCGCGGAACGAATTATTTGGGGCGGCCTCGGCATGACCGTCAAGGAGTATCAGTCACAGCGTCTCGCCTTTGACCAGCTCTTCAGTTTCACCACTGACACCGCTCGCGCGCGCATTCGCGGCGGCAATGCCCAAAAGCTCTACCGCCTCGCCTGACGCAACCTTCTAGGCGCCGCCCAGCGCCCACTTCACTCGCGTGTAGGCGATGCGAAAACCCAGCCGTTCGGCGTTCCGCTGGCTCGCGCTACCCGGCGCCGCGCACATCATCGCCAAGTCGCAACCTTCCCGGCGCGCGTCCTTCATCCGAGCCGCCAACAGCGCCTGCTGCGCCCCGCGCCCCCGCGCTTCTGGCACTGTCGACGCCCCGCCGAACAATGCCACCCCCGCGTGAATCCGCAACACGCCCGTCGCAATCACTTCCCCCGCCAACTCCGCAAAGTAGGCTCGCATCCCCAGGCTATGCGCCATTAGCCGGCCGGATTCTCGCAGAAACTCCCGGTACTCCGGATGCTCCCCAATCCAGCCCCGCAGCGCCGTCTCGGACCATTGCTCTTCCTCGCCCGGCTCCATCCGCCGCACCTGGATGGCCCTGCGGTCCGCCGTCTCAACCTCCCCCACCGGCTGATAGAGCACGCTCGTCAACTCTACCGGCCGGTACCCGCGCGCGCACAACCGGCTGAACAGCTCTACGCCCGCCAGCGGACTCACCTCATGATGCACCGGAGCCTTCCGCTCGGTAAAGAATCGCTCCAGTTCCCCCAGCGCCTCCCCGGTCACTTCGCCAAAGAGCCCGAGGCCAAACGTCTGCGTCATCGGCGAATCCGTCGTGTCGAAAACCGCGCTGGCGCCCCCGGCCGTCAGAAACGCACACGCCGCGCCGGGGTCAAGCCGCAGGCGAGCCTCCGCGTACGCCCGGCCACCCTCCATCTCCACGCGCTCCAGCCGGCGCGCCAGTTCCAGATCGGCATACAGCATACCCGCTATCGTAGCGCCCACCCTCATCGCGCACCAGCCACACCCACGCCGCAAATCCCAAAATCGCCAGCGGCATGCTCAAGACGTTTACCCACATAAATCCCTGGTGCAGCAAGAAAAGCGATCCGGCCACCACGCCAAAATGAAACACCAACAGCCGCTCATGCAACATCGCGCTCCGCCGCCGCTCCGGATTGATCCACGTCAGCGCCGCCGACATCGCCAGCCCCGCAAAGAAGAGCGCCGTGCTCACCGCCTGGTCCGCCTGTGAGATTGCGCCCAAATGCGTCTGATGCGTCTGCAGGTCGTGGATCCACGTCGCCATCACCACCGCCACCGCCACTGCGCCGAAGAAAATACCCTTTCCCACGCCTTGAAATTGCGCCAGCGACCGGTACGCCGATTCTCCCGCCGCCAAAATCTGCATCGGGATCAGCAGGATGAGCGTCAGTGCCCAAATCCGGAAATACTCCGGATCGGCCGGATCCAGAAAAGCCAGTCGAATCTGCCGCACCATCAACACCACGACATATAGTGAAAAAAACAAGAAGGGGCGGACCAGCCCTCTCCGCCAGAACGCGGTTAACACCGCGCCCTGCGAAATAATTAGTAAACTGAGCTGGGCCGCCCGCATGGAAACCTCGCCGAAATCATCTCATCGGCGAGTTTTCCGATCATTAGAACATCGGGGGGATCGTAGGGAGTTCCATCTCTCTTCTGCCTCCTAGTGTCTGATTTCCGCATCCCTGCGGATGCTGCGATTCTCCCGTACCATGAAGTAGCCTAGTGGCCCGCTCCGGGACTTTTCCGGCTCCCGGAACGCCTCAGTCGATTTACATATGCAACGCTATTTGTGTGCCCTTCGTGGGATAATTCCTCCTGTGCGCACTCTCCTCCTCTGCGCGGCTCTCTCCTCCCTCCACGGCGCCTCCACCGCCACCTGGGAACTTAACTCCTGGCAGGATTTCTCCAAAGGCAAGTTCACGAACGTCGCTCTTAGCCGCGACGGCCGCCTCTCTGCCGCTCCCGCCCTCTCCCTCTTCGCCGATTCGACCCAACCCGCCATCTGGGCCACCGCCCCACGCCCCACCGGCGCACTCTACCTGGCCACCGGCCATCGTGGCCACCTCTATCTCGTCGATGCCCGCGGTCAAGCCACCCTTCTCTGGACCGCGCCCGAACCGGAAATCTTTGCCCTCGCCACGGACGCCAAAGGCACCCTGTACGCCGGCACTTCCCCGGATGGCAAGGTCTACCGCCTAGACACCACCAGCCAGCCCGCCAAGGCCACCATCCTGTTCGATCCCAAGGCCAAGTACATCTGGTCGCTCACCGCCGCCCCCGACGGCACTCTCTTCATCGGCACCGGCGATCAGGGCCGCCTCTACGCCTTCCGCAATGGAACCGGTGAGCTCTGGTACGACACCGGCCAGGCCCATATCACCTCCCTCACGCTCGACACCCAGGGCCGCTTGCTCGCCGGCACCGAGCCCAACGGCATCCTCTATCGCATCACCGCCAAGGACAAAGCCTTCGTCCTTTACGACTCCACGCTGCCGGAAATCCGCGCCGTCACCGTGGCGCCCGATGGCACCATCTTTGCCGCCGGCCTCGGCGGCGCCGTCAGCAAGCGAACCACCAGTATCGGTGCCGCCGCAACTGCCGCCGCCGGAGCCGGCGCCGTCGCCGCGCCCGGCACCACCCTCACGGTCACCGATAGCGCCGCCGCCCAAGCCGGACTCGAAGCCAAACCCAAAGGCGCCGCGACCTCCACCTTCACCACCACCCCCGCCACGCCCGTCCTCACCCCCACCATCGAGGTCGCCGGCGTCGAGAAATCCGCAATTTACAAAATCGGTACCGACAACACCGTCGAGACGCTTTGGTCGTCAAAGGAAGAGAACATTTTCGATCTCTACGAAAGCGGCGGCGAGCTTACCTTCGCAACCGACTTACAGGGCCGTATTTACAGATTTGACCAGGAAAAGCGCCTCTCGCTCCTGGCCCAAACTCAGGACGGCGAAGTTACTCGCCTCATCCCCGCCCGGAACCAGTTACTCGCCGCCACCGCCAATCAAGGTAAACTTTACAAATTATCCGCCGCGACTCCGGCAACAGGTGTGTACGAGTCCCCCGTCCACGACGCCAACACCATCGCCCGCTGGGGCAAGTTATCCCTCCGCGGCACCCCTGGCGTAAAGCTGTTTACCCGCACCGGCAACTCCGGCCGACCCGATCGTACTTGGAGCGACTGGGAAGCTCCCTCCGCCGCCCAGCAAATCGCCAGCCCCAACGCGCGCTTCCTTCAGTTCAAAGCCGAATGGACCACCGCCGCCCCCACGGCCACCCTCGAAGCCCTGCGCGTCGCCTATCTGCCGCAAAACACGCCACCGGCCGTGAAGTCCATCTCCGTCGTCGGCCAGACGGTCGCGTCCACCTCCACCACCACCAAAACCGGCACCCAAGCCACCAGCTCCGCCAGTGCCATCTTCTCCATCACCGTCACCGACACCGGCGAGGCCACCACACCTTCTACCGGCACCCCCACCCAAACCGTCACCCGCACCGCCTCCCGCCAGTTAGTCATCTCCTGGACCGCCGAGGACGCCGACTCGGACCCTCTCCTCTACTCCCTCCACTATCGCGGTGAAGGCGAAAAAAAGTGGAAGCTACTCCGCGCCAACACCGCCGAGACCTCCGTCATCGTCGATAGCGAAATCTTCGCCGACGGCCGTTATCTTCTCCGCATCACCGCCACCGACAAAATGGCCAACGCCGCCGAATCGGCCAAAGAATCCGAGTTAGTCAGCGCTCCGGTCCTAGTCGACAACACCCCGCCCGTCCTTACCACCCCGCGCCGCTCCGCCAACCTCGTCGAACTCTCCGCCACCGACTCCACCAGCGAACTGAAGCGCTGCGAGTACTCCCTCGACGCTGGCACCTGGACGCTCCTGGAAGCCGCCGACGGCGTTACGGACTCGCTCACCGAAACCTTCGCCCTCGCCCTGCCCAAACTATCGGAAGGAGAACACGTCCTCGTCTTCCGCGTCACCGACGTAGCCGGCAACGCCGCCGTGCGCAAAATTATCCTGGAGCCCTAGCCCCCGCAAAAGCCCATGACCCGCCGCACGCTCCTCACCCTCACCCTGCCCACGGCGGCCGCCGCCCAGGAGCCCCTTGATGCCGAGCCCGAGTTCATCTGCCCGATGGACAAAGACGTCCGCGCCAAAGGCCCCGGCAAATGCCCCCGCTGCGGCATGGCTCTCGTCGCCGGCCTCCCCAATCCCATTGAATTTCCCGTGGCCCTGCGCGTCTCCCCCCGCCGCCCCCGTCCCGGGCAACCCACCGACTTACACTTCCGCGTTCTGGACCCCGTCAAGCGCCAACCCGTCTCCAAGTTACTCGTCATGCACGAGAAGCTATTTCACTTATTCCTCATCAGCCAGGACCTCGCTTACTTCGCCCACGAGCACCCGGACCCTCAAGCCGACGGCAGCCTCACTTATCGCGCCGTTTTCCCCCGCCCCGGCACTTACCGCCTGGTTTGCGACTTTTTTCCCGATGGCGGCACCCCCCAACTGGTCACCAAGACCCTGATCGTGCCCGGCGCGACCTCGCCGCCCCCGCCACTTACCGCGAACCTCGGCCCCCACACCGTCGCGGGCGTCGACTTCCGCCTCGTCACGGAACCAGCCGAGCCCATCGCCGGCCGCCGCACGCTGCTCTTCTTCGAACTCACCGGCCTCCATCGCCTGGAACCGTTCCTCGGCTCGTGGGCCCATATGCTGGTTGCCTCGGCGGACCTCCTTGACCTGGTTCATCTCCACCCCGTAATTGCCGAAGGCGGGCCGAAAATGCAATTCAACGTCATCTTCCCCCGCCCCGGCGTTCACCGGGTCTGGCTCCAGATTCAGGACGCCGGCCGCGTCCTCACGGCTCCGTTTGATATCCCCGTCAAGGTTCTCTCCTAGTTCCGTCACCAGCCGGTTAGCCGGCGGCACCGGCACCGCGCACCAAGCCGTCGCAGCGCTAGCCACGCCGGTGATAATTCACCTGCCCCCGATGCCAGTTCAAGTGCCCGTACAAGTGAATCAGAAACTGCTGAATGGTCATCTCGTAACCCAGCACCTTGTCCGGATAAGTCGCCGTAACTTCGTGGGGCATCGCCAGCACCCGCTCCAGCATGGCCATGGTTTCCCGCAGCCGCGCCACTAATTCCGTCTTCGGCAGGCCGCGCGTGGAAAACTCGGCCTCGCGATCGCGCACATAGCCAGTCCCGCCCAATCGCGCGCCGATAAAGTGATTGAGATTCCCTACTAAGTGCAGCACGAGGTTCCCCGCCGGATTCAGAATCTCGCCCCGCAACACCCAGAGCGATTCATCATCCGGATAAGCCTCCACGTCCTCCACCAGGCGCTGCAAGTCGCGCCGCAACAGCGTGCTCAAGTCGTTCAGCATGGCTATAGAATAGCGGGATCCTCATGACGCCCTCCACCCGCGCGGCCATCCTCGTCTGTGCCTTCCTCGGCCTGGTCTTCGACGGCGTGGAGCTCGGCCTCATGCCGATCGCTTCCCTATCGGTCTCCCGGAGCCTGCTGGGCGCGGCCTTCACACCCACCGCCGGCGGCGACTGGTTCGCCCGCTTCACCGCCGCCCTTATGTTCGGCGCCGCCCTCGGCGGTGTGCTCCTCGGCAACCTTGGCGATCGCATCGGCCGCACCAGGGCGATGGGTGTCAGCATTCTCTTCTATTCCGTCTTCGCCGCTCTCGGCGCTCACGCCCAAACCCAGGCTCAGATGCTCGCCCTCCGTTTCCTGGTCGGCCTCGGCGCCGGCGGCATGTGGCCCAACGGCGTCGCGCTCGTCTCTGAGTGCTGGCCCGCCGCCTCCAAGCCCTTCGTCTCCGGCGTGATGGGCGCGGGCATTAACGTCGGCGTCTTACTCCTATCGCAACTCGCTCGGCTCTGGCCCATTACTCCCGATAGCTGGCGCTGGATCTTCTACTTATCCGGCCTCCCCGCTCTGCTCGGCGTCATCGTCTTGGTGGCGCTTCCGGAGTCGCCTCAATGGCTCGCCGCCCGCGGCGTGGCGGCCAAACCCACCGTTCCCATCGGCGAACTCTTCCGTCCGGCCCTCCTCCGCACCACGCTTGCCGCCATCGCCGTCAGCGCTATCCCCATGGTCGGCGCTTGGGCCGCCAGTAAGTGGATGATCCCCTGGGCTGACAAGCTGGCCGGCACCGCCAACGCCGATTACAAAGCCGCCACCCAGGGCTGGTGGGCCATCGGCGCCACCATCGGTAGCTTTTGCGGCGCCCAACTGGCCGGTTGGCTCGGCCGCCGCGCCAGTTACGTACTCATCAGCGCAGGCGCCACCATCCTCACCGTAGCCATGTTTCAGCTATCGGCCCCCTTGCAGCCCGGCTTTCACGCCATCGTCTTTGCCCAAGGTCTCGTCGCCACTCTCTTCTTCGGCTGGCTCGCCTTGTATCTCCCGGAAATCTTCCCCACCCGCGTCCGCGCCACCGGCAGCGGACTCGCCTACAACGCCGGCCGCTTCGCCACCGCTCTGGGCGTACTCGCCGCCGGATTGCTCTTCACCTCCCTCGGCGGCGATTATCCACGCGTCGGCACCATCTGCGCCACTATCTACGCCTTCGGCCTCGCGGGCCTCTGGCTCATTCGCGAGCCCGCGTCAAGCTCATAACCGAAACCGGAAAGCCACTCCGCATCACCCGTAGTCCGAGTAACTGATAAAACTCGATACCGTGCCGCATCTCGCCAATAAATAAGGTCACGTAAGAAAATCGCATCGCCCCTTGCCTCTCCGAAAAACTGCGCAGCGCTTTGCGAGATAATACGGCAACATGCACAGCGAGATCATCGCCTCCCTGTTCCGGGTATTGGAGACGGAGCCTCACAACGTCTCCTTGCGCGAGCACTTAGCCGAATTGCTTGTCGCCGCGGGGCGCCATGAAGAAGCGCTGGAACAATGCCGCGCCATTCTCGACACTAAACCCGACTCGATCGCCTCGCTCGGCTATGCCGCCGCCGCCGCCGAGGCGCTAGGCCTTCCCGAAAAGGCCGCCAGCTACCGGCGTCTGCATGAAGCCCTTTCCGGCGCCCGTCTCACCGCCCCACCCATCGCTCGCTCCGCCGCCGACGAAGGCGTCGTCAAAATGCTCGCGGATTCTTCCCGCGGCAACGATGCCGCCGCCTTCAGCGAAGAAACCACCGCCATCACCCTCGCGCAAGTCGCCGGCATGGAGGCTGTCAAACGCCGCCTGGAGATGTCCTTCCTCGGCCCCTTACGCAATCCCGAACTCATGCGTATGTACGGTAAGTCCGTCCGCGGCGGCCTCATGCTCTATGGCCCTCCCGGCTGCGGCAAAACGTTTCTCGCCCGCGCCGTCGCCGGCGAACTCGGTGCTCGCTTCCTCTCGGTCGGCATCGCCGAAGTGCTCGATATGTACCTCGGACAAAGCGAAAAGAACCTCCAGGGCATCTTCGAAGCCGCCCGCGACGCCTCGCCCTGCGTCCTGTTCTTCGACGAAATCGACGCCCTTGGCCGCAAACGCAGCCTGCGCCGCGAATCCGCCCGGCCGCGACCTGGTCAACTTACTCCTCTCCGAACTCGACGGCATCGGCCAACGCAACGCCGGCGTCTTCGTCCTGGCCGCCACCAATCATCCCTGGGACGTCGACGCCGCCCTCCGCCGCCCCGGCCGCTTTGACCGCATGCTGCTCGTACTCCCGCCCGATCACGGCGCCCGCCTTGCCCTCCTCCGTCAAACCCTGGGCCAGCGCCCGCAGGAAGGCCTCGACCTCGACTGGATCGCCACGAAAACCGACCGTTTCTCCGGCGCCGACGTCGTTCACCTCGTCGACGGCGCCACCGAACACGCCCTGGAAGAATCCATGCAAACAGGGAAGCCCCGCCCCATCCGGCAGGACGATTTCAAACGAGCCCTCAAGGAGATCAAGCCCAGCACTAACGCCTGGTTTGAGACCGCCCGTAACTACGCCCTCTTCGCCAACGATGGCGGCTCTTACAACGACTTACTCGAATACCTCCGCGCTACCAAGATCCTCTAACCCATGTACGAACTCTTTGAGTTAGGCCGCTATGCCGAAGCCGAGCGGGAACTGCGCAAACATTTGGCCGAGGACCCCGACGACGGCCACACCATGGCCGTGCTCGCTCTCTGCCTGCTCGAACTCGACCGCCCGGACGACGCCGCCGAGACCGCCCAGAAGGCCGTCGCCCTCCAACCCGACAACCCATTCCCCCACTACGTCCTTGCCCGCACTTACTATCACCTCGACCGGCGTAAGTTAGCCCTCCCCGCCGCGCAGGAGGCCCTCCGCCTCGACCCCGCCGAACCCTCCCACCACGCTCTCCTCGCCGCCCTGAATTTCGACTTTCGCAACTTCGACAAAGCACTTGCCTACGCCGACAGCGGTCTTGAGCTCGACGCCGAACACGCCTGGTGCCAGAACATCCGCGGCCTCGCCCTCGCCAAGCTCGGCCGCGCCGAAGAGGCCGCCGAGAACATGAATCAGGCCCTCGCCCTCGACCCCGAGAGCCCTGACGGCCATGCGAGCCGAGGCTGGGTCCTCACCCAGCAGGGTAACTATCGCGAAGCCGAGCCAGCCTTCCGCGAAGCCCTCCGCCTCGACGCCAGCAACCAGTGGGCCCGCGATGGCCTGGCCGAAATCCTCAAAACCCGCAATTGGTTTTACCGGCTGGTCTTCCGCTGGAAGCTCTGGATGTCCGCCCAGGATTCCACCCGCACGTGGATGATCCTCATCGGCCTCTATGTCGCCTCCCGCGCCCTCGGCGGCTGGTTCCGCCTCGCCTACTTACTCTTCGCCGTAGTAACTTGGTTCGCCGACCCCATCGCGAACCTATTGCTCCGCCTCCACCCTCTTGGCCGTCACTTACTCAGCCGGTTCGAACTGCAGGCCTCCAACGCCTTTGCCGCCCTTATGGCCGCAGCCCTCGCTACCCTCGCCGGCTTTTTCGCCACCGGCTCCCCGCGCCTGCTCATGGCCGCCTTCGTCGCCGCCGTCCTGGGGCTCGTGGCCGCCTCCGGACTCTCCAGCCCCCGCATGCGCAACTCCCGCCTCATCCGCGTCTTTAGCGCCGCCTTGTCCCTGGCTGGCCTTACCGCCATCCTGTTGCCGCAGAGCGACGCCCCCATGCTCTTCGGCATTGGCTTCTTCCTCTTCGGCTGGATCGCCAGCGCTGTCGCCCTCCGCGCCTGAAAACGAAAAGGCGGGACGGCCCTCCCGGCCGTCCCGCCACTGGTGATCCCAGAACTAATTCGACTGCGGCGTCGTCACCTGCAGATTCGCCACATTCGACCGGCCATTTGGCGTCGTCACGAACACCGGGAAATTCCGCACCGGAAAGCCGCCCAGCAGCAAGCTCGCCGGCATCCGCGCCACAATCGACGTCGGCGACACCGACACAATCTGGGCCGCCACGCCGCCAATCTCCACCGCCGTGCCATTCAGCGACGCCGGCGCCGTGTCCTCGCTGGCCACGCCCGGCCCGCCAGCCAGCCGCGATCCCGCAATGCGGAACAGCCCGCCGATATTCGCAATGCGCACATCGCCGCCGCCAAACCGGCCGAAGACGTCGCTAATCTCCGGCGCATCCGTCACCAGTGTGCCCAATTGCGCCCGCACCGCGCCACCCGGATTCACCGCCGTGTGCAGATTGAAATAGTAGTTCGCCGGATTCTGCAACAGTCCATTAGCCGCCGCCAACCCGCCGCCGCCGTAATCGCATTGATCCGGTAGATGTTGCCTACGCCGCTCTCTGACACCAGCGCGCCCCGCAATCCCGAATCGATCCGCACCGGGCCGTTCTGGCCCGCCGCCGCTTCGTGAATA
>JAZKJV010011432.1:0-385482 GCA_037367405.1 Ottelia alismoides
TCTCATGTTCATCCCATGTATTGGTGAGTTTGAAAGTGTGAAAGAGGGTCTTGATTATAAGTCATGGCCACTCCCCTTCCCTTTCTTCTTTCTTGCTTTTAAACAGATAGGGAATATGCCTCGCTCTTTTCTTGCAAGGGCTCACCCCCATCCTCGGCCGTTCTTCTCATTAATGGACCTAGTTTGCCAGCCTATATATACTCGCAAATTGCTCACTCAATTCTTAGGTGCAGGAATGGTGAGTCATGATTGACCCCAATTCTGTAACAACCTCGTTTATGTTTATGATAAATAATATTAGATATTATAATTGATTAATTGGGTGATTAGTGGAAATTAAAAAAATAAAAGGGGATAACGGTTGCAGGGGACGTGGGGAAGGGGATATGAATGGTTGACCCTCTCCCTCTAACCGCCTCTAAAAATAGGATCCGTCACTATTAGTATTAGAGAATTAAAGTGGCGTCCTTCTCCATTGTGATTTCAACCGTGACCACCAAAACTTACATCATCCATGTTATAGTCTTAGAGGATAACGACCAGATATCAGACCATTTGACGACGTTGGAGACGGAGGGGGTCCCTGCGACTAAGGGGCCGGATCGATGATATATAGCATCATTGAGGACAACGCATTAACGGGTATGTGTTACTCTTTGTTCGTATCAAGTATTCATCTCCGATACAATGTCTATTGCATCCCTATGCATCGATTGACCTCTTTGAAAATGTCATTATTATATCTACTTGCAAATCATTCATACATGGATTCCTCTTATATCCATATCGTGTATGGAGATTTAATTTCGTATATCAGTTATATTCTTGGAATATTATGTTCTTGTGTATGGAAGTATTTTCGTATCATACTCTACGCTTGACGATGATCATTCCTAAAGGCTCATTCTTGATCATCAACTTTGAAGGGCAGTCGTACCCTTGATGAAAGTGATATCTTTCCGTTTAATTTTGTATATGATGGAATGGTATAAATGATGTTCGAATCATTGTTGCAGACGGAAATGAAAACACAAAAATGTGCAACTACCCTTAACTAATGCTTTTATCAATGTTTATATATATAGGTGGAAGCTGTGAGTTGCAACCTAAGGATGTCAATAAAATTTTTTATTATTTTGAAGAGTCACGTTCTGGTCTCACGTAATTTAAAATGAGAGATGCACTTGTTATAACTTAACCATATATGTGTTGAATTGCCATCCAATGAAATCCACGAGAATGACCTTATAATTTAAGCCCAGTACAATACCGTACATACACCCCATCAACTTTTATATTTTGTCTTCAATATAACAACCGTGCATGAAACTACACATAGGCACCTGTCAAATTACTAATTATATAGATGTAGAAAATTGAGTCACTAAGAACAGTAAAATTCTTACCTGTCGAGCAATGATATTTTGGAAGAAGAAAAAAGAGCTCAGGATATTAACCATCCACAGTTAGTATATAAATGTGCATTCATAAAACTCCACGGTTGTATATTTCTTAATATGTATTGTTATCCTTTTCTTAGTGTGACTATATGTCACATATCTAAATGGGTAGTTTAAGGATTAGTATTTACAAAGGATTATACTACTAACAAACAAGTTATTTTACATATGAATGAGTGGAACTTAATAACAAGGGCACGATAACGGTAAGCGGAGCTAAGTGCTACGCCTCGTGATGGGAGCCACCTCTAGAGTCCGATTACCGGGTCCTATACGGACATCAATGGCCTAAAGGGCAACACCTTCAGGGGGTGTCTGGTTCGGTAGAACCTCGTGGAAAGTCCACATATTGACTCAGTTGATGTCATCACGAAATGAATACAAGTGATTGATCGTAATTTTATGGGAAAGCCGCTAGTACCAGCGGTAGTTAAAAAAAGGCCTACTATATGAAAAGACTGAGTATAAGGGTATGCGTGCAACTTTAGAGCACAATTATTGAGATTATGAAATCCTCATATGTTATGGATATAACCGTATCGTCATATTACTTAGTAATTTTATCAAAGTATTCTTTCGATTTTGTATCCCTCTTATCGCATGCTAAGCTGTTTGGCTTACGAGCATTCTTGTCGCTCCTGTGGTTTGCCCTGCTGCAGATTCCTCGGAGGAGTAGCACATTGGAGTTGTTGATTGGCTGACGGAAGAGCTGACCTTTTCATCTTGGTAGTGCTAGTTTTTCCCTTTGTTGTCTTGTTGTTAGATGTACCCAAGGAACATTATGAGTTGTTCTTTTCTAATTATTTTCCTTTGTCAATAAGGTCTCTTAAAAGGATGTGATTTGATCTTTGATTATGTTAAACGATCAAGTGATGTTATGCGATTATTTGATGTATCGCAACTGATTTCCTTACATATCTTTTTCGACCATCTTCTTGATTGTAGATTTGGTATACATTAGTAACCCTCGGATCCGACGTGTATGTATTTTATCATGCTTCCGTTGGTCACGTGGATCCGGGACGTTACAAGTGGTATCAGAGCCAATTTCTCTCTGATAGTGGAAAGGGCTACCCGAGAGGTGGAGCCGCCCCTACAAAGAGGTTGGAGGAAAAGGCTACCCGGAGCGTGCAACCGTCACTATCACTGGGAATAAGTGATGTGTCATGTCGCAACGAGTACGTTGCGAATATAAGTGGGGGAGGTTGTAAGACCCCAACCCAAACATAGTACCACATGGAAAACTCACAAAGTGTGGGTGTGGTTTATAAGTGGTGGGGTTTACTACTTGACAACTTGGGCTTAAACATTTTGGGTGGTTGTCAATGGGTCCCATTTGGGCCCGAACCCAACAAGTTGTCAGGGCCAGTTTTCCTCGATAACGGACCGGGAAGCTAAGCCCGGGACGTTACAAGTGGTATCAGAGCCGAAGTTCTCTTGGGAACAATTAGGATTTCCTATTTTGTCGATGTGCTCATACGTCGATATCTGAATCTCGATCTTCTCTCATGATTTTAGATGGCTTCTGGACGTGAGCTCGTGCCCGGTGAAGGGGGGTTTGAGGACCCCCAACAACAACAGCTACATCTTATGTCTGAGATGGGGCAGTGACTCCGCGAAGAGCGAGAACGTGCTCGAGTGGAAAGAGAAGCGGCACGCGAAGAAAGAGAACAAGTCCGCAAAATTTACGATAATGCGAAGGTGGAGAGTCTTACCTTGCGTAAGTTTTTGTAACATGACCCACCCATATACAATGGAGAACCTGAACCAGAGAAAGCAGAACATTGGCTCAAGGAGATCGAGTTGGCGTTTAGTGCCTTGGATTGCCCTGAGGAAAAGAAGACCACCTTTGCTATGTTCAGGCTGCGAGATCAGGCAAAGGATTGGTGGGAGACTTGCAGAGGTGTGCATTTCAAGGAAGACCAAGATGTGACATGGGAAGATTTTGTGAAGCACTTCAAGGATCACTTCATTCCTATGCGTGCAAGGAGATCAAGAAAAGGCAGAAATTCATTGACCTGCAGCAGAATGAAGTGAACATTGAGGCATACACTGCTCAATTTTATCATCTCGAGAAGTACGGTAAAGGAATTTATGAGACTGAATTGGAGAGAGCGAAGAAATACGTAATGGGTTTGAGGATTGGCTTGCGAGCTAAAGTCTTAGGGAGCATGCCTAAGACACTTGCTGATGCAGTAGATGCTGCGGTAGCTATTGACGGAGAGCATCAGTTGACCCAAACTCAACTGAAAAGACATGGCAAGGGGAGTGGAAGCCTCGGTGTTCGCCATGATACGTTTAAAAGCCCTAATAAGAAGATAAAGACTGGTTACCATGGCAAGGAAGAAGCTAGATTCAAGCATGTTGATAGACCAGGTGCTCCTGTTTGCCCTCATTGCACGAGAAGCCATCGGGGTGAATGCTACAAGATAACTGGAGCTTGTTTGAAATGTGAACAGAAGGGTCATTTCATCCGCGATTGCCCGAAGATGAAGCAGGCAGATGATAGGCAGAGGAATGCAGATCCAAAGAAGAAGATCATGGGACAAGTGTACTCCATCACAGTTGAACGGTCAGAGGATCCTACTCAGGTGGTAGAAGGTACACTTCTCGTCTCAGGTTTTATAGCCAGAGTACTTTATGATTCTGGAGCTTCTCATTCGTTTATATCAAGTAGATTAGCTAGAATGCTCGATTTACAACCTGTTGAGATGACATTTATGTTATCTATTTCTTCACCTGTCGGGGAAAATAATACTTGTGGGTCCTTCCTGCCTCGAGGTGCCAATTGAGATTGAGAATAAACAATTAGTTGCAAATCTAGTCCTCCTAGAAATGACAGATTATGATGTCATTTTAGGAATGGATTGGCTCTATGAGAACTATGCACATGTTCCTTGTAGAGAAAAGAAAGTCCTACTATGTAGGCCAGGGGAATCTGAGTTCCGAATCAAGGGTTTTAAGAGACCCATCAAGCAGATGTTTGTCTCCTTATTGAAGGCAATCCGAATGTTGTCAAAAGGCTGAAAGGCGTTTATTGCCAGTGTGGTGAAAACAGAGGCTCAACATGTTCCTATTGAGGATGTGCCCATTGTTCGGGAGTATGTCGATGTTTTTCCTGAAGACCTTCCTGGTTTACCTCCCTCATAGAGAGATTGACTTCACTATTGAAGTCATGCAGGGATCATCTCCCATCCCTAAGCCACCTTATCGCATGGCTCCGGCAGAGTTGGCAGAGCTTAAAAAGCAGTTGGAAGAACTTCTTGATAAAGCTTTATTCAGCCTAGTGTCTCTCCATAGGGTGCTCCTGTACTCTTTGTCAAGAAGAAGGATGGGACACTTAGACTGTGCATTGATTATCGAGCTCTGAATCAGATCACAGTCAAGAACAAGTATCCCTTACCTCGAATAGATGACATATTCGATCAATTGCAGAAGACTGCTATGTTTTCAAAAATTGATTTAAGATCGGGTTATCACCAGCTGAGGGTCAAGGCAGAGGATTCTCCAAAGACTGCTTTTAGATCAAGGTATGGACATTACGAGTTTCGAGTAATACCATTTGGATTAACTAATGCTCCTGCAGCATTCATGGGACCTCATGAATAGGGTGTTCCATGATTTCCTGGATAAGTTTGTCATTGTTTTCGTGATGACATTCTTATCTATTCAGAAGATGAGAAGCAACATGAGGAACACTTGAAGACAGTGTTAGAGACTCTAAGACATCACCGTCTCTATGCTAAATTCTCAAAATGTGAGTTTTGGCTTGATAAAGTGACATTTCTTGGTCACGTCATATCGAAGGATGGGATATATGTTGATACATCAAAGATTGAGGCAGTTTGAACTGGAACCAACCAAAGACACTCACTGAAGTTCGTAGCTTTTTGGGTTTGGCTGGTTATTACAGGCGTTTCATTCGGGACTTCTCAAAGATAGTTTACCTCTCACGAAACTGATGAGGAAAGAAACTAAATTCATCTGGAGTCTGCAATATGAAGAGAGCTTCCAAAAGTTGAAGGGGATGTTGACTTCAGCTCCAATTTTGACACTTCCTTCGGGTACTGGAGGTTTCACAGTGCATACTAATGCTTCAGGATCTGGACTTGGTGCAGTTCTGATGCAACATGATAAGGTCGTGGCTTATGCATCGCGACAATTGAAAATTCATGAGAGAAATTATCCTACTCATGATCTCGAGCTAGTCGCAGTTATTTTTCCCTTGAAGTTATGGAAGCATTATCTGTACGGGGAGAAATTTTCATGTGCTTACTGATCATAAGAGCCTCAAATATCTTTTATCTCAGAAGACTTGAATATGAGACAACAAAGATGGCCGGAACTATTGAAAGATTATGATTTTTCTTTATACTATCATCCAGGAAAAATTAATGCAGTAGTAGATGCACTCAGCAGGAAATGGGAAGCTAAGTTTCTTGCATGAAATTACAACGGAAGCTTCTCGAAGATTTTATTCAGTGGAAGCCTTTTATAAGTGGGAACCATGATGTTTTTGTTGCTGGATTGAAAGTTCACTC
The DNA here is from genome assembly GCA_037367405.1 of Ottelia alismoides. Taxonomy (NCBI): domain Eukaryota; kingdom Viridiplantae; phylum Streptophyta; class Magnoliopsida; order Alismatales; family Hydrocharitaceae; genus Ottelia; species Ottelia alismoides. The sequence goes on from JAZKJV010011432.1 coordinate 6,002, forward strand.
TGCATTGATAGAGAAGGTGTTGACAGCTCAAAAAGTTGATCCGGAACTATCACAGATGGTTGAAGCATCGAAGAAGCCTTCTAGCGAGTTGTCGATTGCAGTCGACGGTGGATTGAGATTTAGGAATCGTTTATGGGTTCCTAATGATCAATAGATCAAAAAGGAGATCTTGGAAGAAGCACATAGCTCTATGTACTCTAACCATCCAGGGAGTACAAAAATGTACAAAGATTTGCAAAGGACCTTTTGGTGGAAAAATATGAAACGAGAAATTGCAGAGTTCATTTCGAGATGTTTTATTTGTTAGCGGGTAAAGATTGAGCATCAGAGGCCATCTGGAGGATTGCAGTCGTTGGACCTACCAGAGTGGAAATGGGAGCACATCACAATGGATCTTGTAGTGGGTTTGCCTCCTACAAAGGCTACCAAATATGATTCCATTTGGGTGATTGTGGATCGATTAACTAAATCGGCACACTTTTTACCTATACGGTGTGGTCAGTATACAGAGAGTCTGGAAAAGTTAATGTCCATGAGATAGTGAATGTTGCATGGTGTACCTGTGTCCATTATCTCTGATCGGGATGCACGTTTCACATCCAGATTCTGGAAGAGCTTGAATGATGCATTGGGTACGAACCTAGAGTTTAGCACATCCTTTCACCCACAGACTGATGGAAGAGCTTGAATATGCTTAGATCTTGTGCATTGGACTTTTTCTGGAAACTGGGAGTTTCACCTTCCACTTGTTGAATTTGCTTACAATAACAGTTTCCATTCTAGCATTGGAATGGCCCCGTACGAAGCTTTATATGGTAGACCATGTCGTTCTCCCTTATGCTGGGATGATGTTGACGAAAGAAAAATCCTAGGACCAGAGATTATCCTGGATACTACAAAGAAGATCGATATTATTAAGAAGAGATTGTTAGCTGCTCAAAGTAGACAGAAAAACTATGCTGATCATTGGAGGCGCGATCTTAATTTTGAAGTGGGTGATCAAGTTTTTATCAAAGTCTCTCCTATGTGTGGAGTCGTTCGATTTGGTAGAAGGGGAAAGCTGAATCCAAGATACATAGGTCCTTTTATGATCACCAAAAGGATTGACGAGGTCGCTTATCAGGTTGATCTTCCTCCTCAATTCAAGAATATACATGATGTATTTCATGTTTCGATGCTACGGAAGTACATAGCTAATCCCTCGCATGTGATCGAGTATGATATTCCTGAAGTACAAGCAGATCTTTCTTATGTGGAAGAACCAATCAAGATCATTGATCGGAAGAAAAATCAATTGCGTCGTAGGATGATCCCAATGGTCAAGGTCTTATGGAAACATCAGAAGCATGAAGAAGCGACTTGGAATTGGAGGAGGAGATGCAAGCCAAATATCCTGAACTTTTTGGTGAGTTCTTAGACTTATAATTTCGGGACGAAATTCTTTTTAGATGGGTAGATTGTAACAACCTCGTTTATGATAAATAATATTAGATATTGCAATTGATTAATTGGGTGATTAGTGGAAATTAAAAAATAAAAGGGGATAACTGTTGCAGGGACGTGGGAAGGGGATATGAATGGTTGACCCTCTCTCCTCACGTACCCCAACATTTGCAAATCGAGAGGGGGGGGGGGTGTGCGCTCCCTCTAACCGCCCCTAAAAATAGGATCTGTCACTATTAGTATTAGAGAATTAAAGTAGCATCCTTCTCCATTGTGATTTCAACCGTGACCACCAAAACTTACATCATCCATGTTATAGTCTTAGAGGATAACGACCAGAGACAGACCACTCGACGACGTTGGAGACGGAGGGGTCCCTGCGACTAAGGGGCCGGATCGCTGATACATAGCATCATTGAGGACAACGCATTAACGGGTATGTGTTACTCTTTGTTCGTATCAAGTATTCATCTCCGATACAATGTCTATTGCATCCCTATGCACCGATTGACCTCTTCGAAAATGTCATTATTATATCTACTTGCAAACCATTCATACATGGATTCCTCCTATATCCATGTCGTGTATGGAGATTTAATTTCTATATCAGTCATATTCTTGGAATATTTTTTCTTGTGTATGGAAGTATTTTCGTATCGTACTCTACGCTTGACGATGATCATTCCTAAAGGCTCATTCTTGATCGTCAACTTTGAAGGCAGTCGTACCCTTGATGAAAGTGTTATCTTTCCGTTTAATTTTGTATATGATGGAATGGTATAAATGATGTTCGAATCATTGTTGCAGACGGAAATGAAAACACAAAAGTGTGCAACTACCCTTAACTATGCTTTTATCAATGTTTATATATATAGGTGGAAGCCGTGAGTTGCAACCTAAGGATGTCAATATAATTTTTAATTATTTGGGAGAGTCACGTTCTGGTCTCACGTAATTTAAAATGAGAGATGCACTTGTTATAACTTAACCATATATGTGTTGAATTGCCATCCAATGAAATCCACGAGAATGACCTTATAATTTAAGCCCAGTACAATACCGTACATACACCCCATCAACTTTTATAGTTTGCCTTCAATATTACAACCGTGCATGAAACTACTCATAGGCACCTGTCAAATTACTAATTATATAGATGTAGAAAATTGAGTCACTAAGAATGGTAAAATTCTTACCTGTCGAGAAATGATATTTTGGAAGAAGAAAAAAAGAGCTCAGGATATTGACCATCCACAGTTAGTATATAAATGTGCATTCATAAAACTCCACGGTTGTATAGTCTTAATATGTATTGTTATCCTTTTCTTAGTGTGACTATATGTCACATATCCAAATGGGTAGTTTAAGGATTTACAAAGAATTATACTACTAACAAACAAGTTATTTTACATATGAATGAGTGGAACTTAATAACAAGGGCACGATAACGGTAAGCGGAGCTAAGTGCTACGCCTCGTGGTGGGAGCCACCTCTAGAGTCCGATTACCGGGTCCTATACGGATATCAATGGCCTAAAGAGCAACACCTTCCGGGGGTGTCTGGTTCGGTAGAATCTCGTGGAAAGTCCATATATTGACTCAGCTGATGTCATCACGAATGAATACAAGTGATTGATCGTAAATTTATGGGAAAGCCGCTAGTGCCAACGGTAGTTAAGAAAAGGCATACTCTATGAAAAGACTGAGTATAAGGGTATGCATGCAACTTTAGAGCACAATTATTGAGATTATGAAATCCTCATATGTTATGGATATAACCGTATCGTCATATTCCTTAGTAATTTTATCAAAGTATTCTTTCGATTTTGTATCCCTCTTATCGCATGCTAAGCTGTTTGGCTTACGAGTATTCTTGTCGCTCATGTGGTTTGCCATGCTGCAGGTTCTTCGGAGGAGTAGCACATTGGAGTTGTTGATTGGCTGACAGAAGAGCTGACTTTTCATCTTGGTAGTGCTAGTTTTTCCCTTTGTTGTCTTGTTGTTAGATGTACCCAAGGAACATTATGAGTTGTTCTTTTCTAATTATTTTCCTTTGTCAATAAGGTCTCTTAAAGGATGTGATTTGATCTTTGATTATGTTAAACAATCAAGTGATGTTATGCGATTATTTGATGTATCGCAACTGATTTCCTTACATATCTTTTTCGACCATCTTCTTGATTGTGGATTTGGTATACATTAGTAACCCTCGGATCCGACGTGTATGTATTTTATCATGCTTCCGCTGGTCACGTGGATCCGGGACGTTACAAATTCACTCCCTACTTCGAGGTTTGACTTGTTTGCTTTTTAAAAAAGGGCCGAGTCGTAATAGAGTGAAGACAAGGTTTAAGAGTAAGAGGAAGGCAGAAAATGTTTGAGATGCGCATGTGAATCGACGGTGATATGCTTTGAGTTCCTTCCTCTTCCTATTTTGACATGCATTGTCAAAGAGTATTTTGACCCTTGGAACTGTTCTCAAACCCTTGACTTGTGTCCATCGGTAGAAGTGAGGTTGGGACCTCTTCACCATCGCTCCTTTGCCTAGTGCGAGGATGAGTTTTCTCCACCGGTAGTTCTACCCCCATGCCCTTTAGTTATCGCTCCAATTCTTGTCTCTATTGGCCCACTTGAAAGCATCAAGGAGAATCCAGTTCTTACCTAGGTCGACTTGGTCGAGGGTGCACGCCCCATCCCTTGTGGTCCTTCTGGACCCTTATCATTTGTACAAGGGTCCACTTTCCCGACCTACTATGTGGTCACTTGTCATGGGACTATCTTCAGGATCCTTATTGCGTAAATCAGAACAATGGGTGGTAAGTTCTTCAAGCGGAACTTGACTTCTCATCGTTGTTCCTACAAATGGTGCCAAATGATGGGGACCGCTCGATGACCGAATCCAACCTAGCACGGAAGGGAACTTGGTTCCGTCGCATCCCGTCCATCATCGAGCATTTGTTTAGGGGAATCCATGCATGCCAGATGCTCAGACAACATGATCTATTGGCGGGGTATTCTCGCAGAGTTGGCTTGACTAACCGCAACCGAATTTCTAGGTTCAACATGTTTATCCTTTATGATAGAAGGTTACAATCATCTATAAGGCGGAAAAGTAAAAAACAGATTAGCTAGCTTCTCCCAAATCAGTATCAACCAGCTCCCAATAATCAAATAACTTTTGGAAGTATTACATCAACAAAACAAAAGCATTTTTGGGCGTTGATGATTATATGTGGAATAACTTGAAAATGGCATTCCAATTACCATGTTCACATTTATTTATCTATTTATTTATTTGGGAAATTTAATGTGACGTCTAAGAATTGTAGTTTAAATCGTATCGCTCAAGTATCAAACAGTTCACACTCTCGACTAATTCTATGATTATCCTATGGAATCTACCAGAAAATGTTACACAATTTCGTTTATATAGTAAAAACTAACTGTAGCGTGATTAGATATTTCAAGGGACTCAACCGAAAAAACCAGATCATTCTCTCCTATGAATAATTTTCTCCGGAGCAATTGTTTTTAAATGCAACCGAACATTTAACTGGAAACCTTATCGAAATGGTTGGATCATGTTGAATCATGTAATCAAATCGGTTCAACCGGACGATGATATCATCATTATTTAAAATCAGATTAAATCTGAGCGGTGGGAAAAAAGTGGTTGAATTGGATAATCAAATCGAAATGAAATAATATATATATATATATATATGATGTGCACTTAAATAGTTGAAATATAATAAAATACATAAACAATGTATATATTTCACATGCATAAAATATTTTTTCGTAAACACCATCAAATGGCATACATTCATACATACATACATACATATATACAAACATATATGAGGGGAGGGAGGCTGTTTTGAGTAATAGCCAAGTTGGTTGTTACACAAGGCAGTTCCCCCTTCCCCCCCCCCCCCCCTTTTTATTTTTTTTTGAAAGTAAAATTATGTATATTCATCTATATGTCCCTCCTACGTGTCATTCATATTTCGTCAGAAACGGAGACTCATATGCCTCCATCTAGAACAGGTCGATTACAGCAAATTTCAGACCGTTAAAAATTATCTGTTCTAGATGGAGGGCATACGAGTCTCCGTTTCTGATGAAATTTGAATGACATGTAGGAGGGATATATAAATGAATATACATGATTTTATTTTTGAAAAAAAAATAAAAGAGGGGGGGGGGACTGCCTCGTGTAACAACCAAGTTGGTTGTTACACAAAACAGCTTCCTTTTCATTCACATATATATATATACATACACACACATTATTTGGACTAGTTGCTTTATAATGTAGTTGTTTAATAGTATTTAAAACTCGTTACATGCAAAAAGTTATGTTAGAGTAGTTGGTTATAAGATTACTAACATTATTTTTAAATAAATTAAAATTTAAATACAGTTTAATTTGGTTGATTCTGATTAAATTGGGTTAAAAATAATAATTGAACGTATTATTTAAAATTTAAAATTCGAACCAAACTGATTAATCGGACTGATTCAGGCCCGATTCACTGATTGCACTGGTTGAATGGATTTCAAAAACACTGCTCGGAATTACCTATCTAACACACTGTTATTTAATAATGAGATTAAAAAGTCAACACTGTCTTGAAGTTTAATTTATGCCCAATCTGACACAACTTGAAATAAGCTAAGCATAATTTGCAGCAAAATTACATCTTCTGGACCGAAACAAAATATATTGAATGACGTAAATGATCTATCGAGTGGTTGACAGTAAAAATAAAGACGCAACTCTTTAGACGATGCTTAGCTCACAATCAACGAGCGCAAACCACCGGCAGCCGGACGCCCTACTGCCGCGCAATGATCTGCGCGGCGGAGACGCCAGAGGCGTCCCTCCCCGTGGCGACGGCGATCTGCCCCTGCGCCACGAGGGTCTTGTAGATCTCGACGAGGACCCTATTGTCGTACTCCTTGTCCGGGAGCCTCGCGAAGCCACCGCTCGGCTGGCCGCCGAGAGCGCCGCTCGAGCCAGCCAGTCGGAGCATCATGCGCACGTACCCGTCGCGGATCCGGGCCAGGATCCGCAAAGGGTGGCGAAGCGCACGGGTAAGGATCCGGATCTTGGGCTTGATCCGGAAGAAGCGGCGGCGACGACGGTTCACGGGCTCATCGCCTATGCGGTGGTATGCGCGACGCGTCCACTGGAGCCTCACGCCGGCGGTCGGAGCTTCCTCCGGCATCGTGGTTGTGGGGAATTGTGTGTGTGTGTGTTTGGTTTGGGAGAGGTGTTGAATTGGTGTGATATAAATCGCTTAGAGAAATTTCTCATTGATCCTTTAGAGATTATGATTATGATCGATTTAGTCCCTTTTTTATTGTTCTTCACAAGTCGATATCAGTGTTTTTGAAATCGGACCGGACCTCAGGTTTAATTTTTAAATCATTTAAAAATCTTGTTGGTAGTGGAAGTTGAATACATGACCTTTGGTTACCTATTTCACAAATCTAACCAACTACACTAACACAACTTTTTGCATATATTAGGTTTTAAATATAATTAAACTATTATCAGGTTATAGAGCATCTAGTCCAAATAATATATATATATATATATGATATGTATGATATTTGATGGTGTATAAGAAAATACTTTACATATAGTGTGAAATATATACATTATCTATGTATTTTATATATATTTCAAGTATATTAAGTGTTTATTATATATATATATTATTTCATTTCGGTTTGATTAGCCGGTTCAACAACTTTTTTTCATCAGTCTAGTTTGATTCGGTTTTAAATAATGATGACGTCATCATCCGGTTGAATCGGTTTGATTACATGGTTCGACCCGATCCAACCATTTCAACAAGATTTTTGATTCGGTGTTCGGTTCGATTTCAAAAACCTTGATCGATATACTCTTTATATTTATGTAATTTCTCGAGATTGAGATTAGGAAAAAAATATGCATGATTATGTTTATGTACAATACTAGTTCTGGATTACCATTTCGAGCTGTTGATGGGTTACTCATTTATGTTTTGTTGAAGGGTCACTTTAATATTTTACCACGAAGATGATCTGACTTCATAAATTGCACGGCCTCACGGCATCGCACTAATTAGGATTTCGATTGAAAGAAACGTGAGATATCATATTTTGCCCGAAATTAACTTCGATAAAAAAGATTAGAAAGCAGCATTTGCGGGATGATTAATAATTGGGTGATATATACACATATGATGTCACACCGATTTTAACCCTTTTTTGTATAATTGCGGATATTGGAGCATTTATATATGTAATCCTGTATTTGTTTAACGTCGTGTGATGGTTGATCTCGAGATTCGAGAAAGAGGACAGATATAGAGCTACATTTAGCTACAAGTATTAATGCTGTGTCTCAATAAATAGCAGAGACAAGGGGTCGATGGGATGTAAACGTGCAGACAGGAAGATCAGAATTCATCTGAGCCGTCCCAATTCATCTGAGCCGTCCGATTCATATTGTTTACATAATGGCTGCTAATCGAAATGAACATTATGTTGGAACTCAATTAATGGAATCTAAATCGATTAGTGTGATTTGGGTGGCAGTTATGATCGAGGTCCAATGTGCATGAGGAATGGAGCCCCACACGAGGGTCGTGAGGGGTCCTTTATTATATAAGGGCGGAAACGGATTTTATGATATTGAAAGAAAATATATACTTGGGTTTACAATTTTCAATATCAATATACATATCTTTAAAAAATAAAATTGATATCCTTATTCACGTATATGTCTATATAAAATTAAAATTAATTTCATTATATCTATATTACCTCTGAAATAAAAAAAACATATTCCTATCCACCTAAAACAAATACGATAGCATATGGATACAAATTATCCAATTGCATCTAGGGCTGGCTAACGATCCAAGCCAGGGCTGGACTCGAGCTCAATAAGCTCACTGGGCTCGGGCTCGGGCTCGAGCTCGGTGGGCTCGAGCCTTATCGAGCCAGCTCGAGCTCGATAAGTTTTGAGCTGAGCCCTTTATCGAGCCCAAGCCTCTTATCGAGCCTGGTCTGAGCTCAAGCCTATTCAGGCTCGTTAAGGAAATAATGTTTTTTTTGGTGAAAAAGTGTTTTGCCTGGGCTCGAACCCGAAACCTGTTTTTTATATCGTCCACCTTACTAGTAGGCCACCATCCGAGTTGTATATAAAAGTTAAATTATAATATATATTGTAACATTCTGCTTGTTAATAAAAAAGAAAAAATACTAAATATCTAACTATAAACTAGATTGACATAGATAAAAGGTAGAAAATCCAAGTCTACAACATAGCCCACCCAACATTATTGTTACATAAACAACATAAACACATAATCCACCATTAACAATGTTGCAAAACTAATACAAATAAAAATAAAAATCATTGTAGTTTCATAAATAGAATATATATATATATATATATTCCTTATCGAGACCGTTATTGAGTTATCGAGCGGAGCAGGGCTCATCTCGGGCTCGGCTCGATAAGCTATCGAGCCCAAAAATCTAGCTCGGACTCGGCTCAATAGCTTAATGAGCCAAGCTCACGAGCCCTTATCGAGCCGAGCCCGAGCCTTGCTCATCGAGCCGTGACTCAATAGCCAGCCCTAATTGTATCGCTATGATAGGTTAATAGTCATAAATGTACCTGCAATTAATATTTATTCCTGTGTCCATATATAAAAAATAAAAACAATATCCATATATATCTGTATCTGCAAAAGTAATTCGAACGCATATTATGTTACGTATATGCATTCATCAAAACAAAACTACATGTTCATATCTATAAAAATAAAAAGGGATTTTATCACTTGTGCCCCTCCTAGATATCGCAATATCAGTTATGCCCCTATCTTTTCGGTAATATCAGTTGTGCCCCTCACTTCTTTCTCCGTCATCACTTGTGCCCTTCCGTCAGATTGACCGTCAAAAAATTAAAATAACCATGATTTATTCAAACCATAGTGTGATTAAGAGGGTATTATGGTCAGAACAAAATCAAGGGCGAAGGAGGGGCTCGAGGGAGGAGCTCGGGGCGGACCGCGACGGAGGGAGGGGGAGGCCCAGGGGGCGGGAGCGGCGGGGAGCACGGGACGGGGCGGGGCAGGGGAGCGCGCGGGGAGCACGGGGCAGGGCAGGGGGCGGCGCGGGGAGCACGGGGCGACGAGGGAAGGGGAGGGGCGTCCCAGGGGACGCGGGGCGGTGCGGGAGAGGAAGTGTCGGGCGTAATCGAAGGTGTGGAACCCGGCGAGATCACAATTCAGGAGTGTGCGGAGGATCTCCTCGCGCACGGGCATCGTGAGATACATCTCGGAGGAAGGTAAGGGGGAGTGGAGGAAGAAGTCGAGCTTGATGCGGTGGGAGCGGCGATGAAGGAAGGTGGGGAGGGCCATGAGGTGGTAGTCGTGGACCCAGACGTAGTCATCGTCGGGGTTAATGACCTCCATGATCTTGTCGGCGAAGGCCAGAGGTAGTGCTTGCAGAAGTCGTGGTAGAAACGGTCGTGGACGTCGGAGGGGACGAAGACGGGGACGCAGCGGAAGGCCTCGAAGAGGTGGAGGGCGACGTCGTCCTGGTGGGCGGGGTCCATGCCATTGGGGGTGCGGAGGGCGCCCACAAAGATGGTCTCGGACGGGGAGGGGAAGGCCAGCTTCAGTTGGAGGATCAGGGCGTCGGGGTCCCACGAGAACGACCACCTGTGGAGGCTCAGGCTCGACGACGCGTCGCGGCTCGACCGGATGGGGAGATGGTGCGCCACGATGATGCGCCGCTCTAGGAGAGGGCTCGGGGATGACGTCGACAAATCTGGGCCATCGAAGAAGTCGTGGATGGCTCCCGGAACGGTCATGATGTGCGGGAGCCAAGGAGGAGGGTTGGTGAAGTCGGAGCTCGGGGAGGAGCTGGGGCAGGCTGGGGCGGAGAGGGAGGAGTAGGAGGTTGGAGGAGGAGGAAGAGGATGGGGGAAGATGAGAAAGAAGAAGAGGATGAGAAAGATGGTGTCAAAATGACCACTGAACTATTTTTTTTAAAATAATTCTGCTTATGTCCCCAAAGTTAACTTCCGTTTGCATTGTGGATGGACGGCAACTAACCTAAGGAGCACAACTGATAAAACGGTAAGAAGTGAGGGGCACAACTGATGTTACCAAAACGATAGGGGCATAATTGATATTGCGATATCTTAGAGGGGCACAAGTGATAAAATTCCAAATAAAAATACATATCAATATCCACCTAAAAATAGATAAGATAACAAGGATATACAAATCATATGATATCATTGTTATGATAAGGGCTAATGGTGGGAAACTTTCATGATCTGCGGTTCATTGAGAGAAATCTTAGACATGTAAATAATTCAATCGCCTCGCTTATCTTCAAAAAAGGGGATTCCTGCGAAATTGAAAATTATAAGCCAATTAGCCTTATTAATATTCTTTTACACGTAATCTCTAAGGCCATTGCAAATTGATGGTCACCTTTCCTCTCGTCAGAGATCCCACCATCTCAGTTTGCTTTTTTACGAAATCGTTCTGCGGTGGATGCCTTTACCATAACCTCGTTGATAATCAGTGTATGGGATCGTTTGGGAACCAAAGGAATCACTATCAAGATTGATTTTCGTAAGGCATTTGATACACTGCGTTGGCCTTTCATTTTGGGGTATTGAAGGCGGCAAATTATCCACAGATATCCATCACATGGATCAAAGGACTACTAGAAATCACGGGGATCTCCTTCAAAGTTAATGGCTAAGCTGTGGGATTCATTCACCCGGAACGTGGGGTCAAGCAGGGCGACCCTTTGTCTCCTCTACTTTTTATTCACTCCCTTTCGCTACTAGATGTGATGTTAGCTAAAATGGCTGAGGGGGGATTATTTAAGGGTTATATCAAGGGGGGCATGAAGTCAATGATCACCAACATCCAATTCGCCGATGATCTTTTATTTTTTGCTGAATTTCACCAGGAAGATTTAAAAAATATCAAAACGGCTCTTAAGATTTTTAGTGCACTCTCTGTGTTAGAAATTAATAAGGAAAAAACCGCCTTCTATGCATTGAATATCTCCTTAGAAGAAATTCAACTGGTGGAAAATCATCTCGGTTGGAAGCATGATGTATTTCCGATTAAATACCTTGGTTTTCCTTTATCAAATAAGAATTTGCTCTCCAAGGATTGGACGAACATAATATACAAGTTTACAATAAAATTACAGTGTTGGAAGGCAAAATTTCTTTCGCTCCCAGCTAGGGTTTCTTTACTTAACAGCTCGTTAACCCCATTAGTGAAGCATGTTATGTCTTGTTTGAAAATACCAATAGGAGTTATTAAAAAGATTGATCAGATTAGGCGTAGATTCCTTTGGGCAGGAAACTCCGGACTGAAGGTCAACTCTAAGGTATCATGGTCGAAGGTCACTAGACCCCGAGATAATGATGGATGGGAGATTATCAACCTGAAATCGTTTAATGAAGCCTTACTCACCAAATCAGCTATAAGTATAGCAGATCATAAGAAGCCTTGGCTTTCTGAGGTAATCAGTGAAACCCACAATAGAGGGGGTCCTACCTCTATTTGTTCCGGTGCGAAAGCTTCTCGCTCGTTGGTATGGAAAAATCTCCTAATGGGGGCTTCGTCTATTCTCCCGGTGGTGACTAAATTACTAGGCGATGGCTCAAGTGCGTCTCTGTGGCTTGATCCTTTGCTTGGAAGGCCTCCTTTGTGGATGAAATTCCATATCCTTCGTCCGTTTATCAAGAATTGTTTTGTCCAGGTTAAGGAGGGTGTAAAAACGTGGTCTTCTCATTTTAATTTGTTTAAAGGTTTGGAAGGGAGGATACCATTGTCTTTATGGAATTGGACTACTAATCTCAAAACGTATCTACAACAAATTCATGAGTCTATATGCGTGGGAGGAAGGGACACCTTCTCATTCCCGTCAATGAAGAGTCAACGTGAAAAATCAACGGTAAATCTTCTTTACACACTCCTGGTGGATGGGGGCTTAAGGTCCTTGGTAAATCCTAGATTTTGGCATAAAGCTTTTGATCCAAGAATCTCTTTTTTTGTTTGGATGTTGGCACGGGAAAATTTTAACTCAAGATCTTCTTGGTATTTTAAACATCACCACAGTTAATCGTTGCCACTTGTGCAAAAGTCATCTTGAAAGTTATCGACATTTATTTCAAGACTGTACCACGACACGAATGATGTTTACTTATTGTGGTTTGGAGTCCAATTTTGAAAATTTTATGGCTAATTTCACGAATCTTGATAATGTCTCATTCGCAAAGGTAGATTGGTCCATCATGGTGATCAAGATCACAATGTGGTGGTCAATCTGGAAGGGGCGTTGTAACCTGGCTTCAAACGGGATTCCCTTTAACTATAAAAAATCTTTATCTGAAGTTTCAACAATTTGCTCTATCAGGATTGGATGGTTATTTGATGTAATTCTTGGAAAATTTAGGGAATGTTCGATTGAGGAGAGTAATTCTTTCACTAAGTGCTTCTTTATATTCATCTATTAATGCTCATATGTTTTAGAGGTTATGGCACATGGGGCTGCTCCGTCTCTGCAAGTATGTCAAAGATGAGGACACTAACTATCAAGGAGCCCCATAACTTCTAAGCGATTGGCGGGATCTTCGATCTCTCAGTGGGATCTCCGGCTTGAGACTATGGCGTTGCTGGATTTTTGGACTCATTTTGGAATTATATATGTGTTGGGTGTTTAGTTTTTGTAATCATGTTATCTTCCCCCTTTCGGTTGCGGAGATACCCTGTTCACGCTAGTATCATATCCCAGAGTGCATATCTATAATTGTAAGCCATGGCTTTTTGTGGAATGAAATTTGAATCGTTTATCTAAAAAAAGATAAGGGCTAACATGCATAAAAGGAACCTGCAACCAATATTTAGATCAATATACATATAAAAAAATGAAAATAAAATCTATTGTTTATTTGTATTCGTAAAAATAATTCAAATCAATATTATTTTATGTATTCACATTCATAAAAAATATACATATTCATATCCGCCAAAATATAGGTATATGATACTCGATTACATCCCCACGATACATGCTAACATGTATAAATCGATAGTCAAAACATTAATGTTAATTATCATAATCATGAAATTGAGAACTAAGTATTTTTAGTTAAGATTATGAAAATGAATATATGAAGCAAAAAATACGACCCTTTAATAGTATAAATGAGAAGGTTATTATAATAATTATTATTTTGAATAATATAGAGATGCAAAATGTTTGGATGCAAGTGCAAAAAAAAACCTAGGTGCCAACTTTGGCTTTCTCCCCATATCATATATAGCTAAAAAATTTAAAGCTTAGATTACATATATTTTTAATTAGGATTGAATGAGTATTTTTTTTAAAAGAACCCTAACGTAGTAGTCCATACCAACACATCTTGTTAGTTATGCGCGTGGATCGTCTGTTGTGGTGTTGTAGTGCACCACAACCGCTCGAGCTTGATCGAGCGGCTGTGGTGCGCTACTGCACCACAGCAGAGAACCACCTCCCGTTAGTTGTACCTAATTTTGATACCACTTTTAGCACTTCCCTCCAACTTACTCTCCCCTCCGCTCTTGCATTGAAAGCAGAAAAAAATGAAGGTTTTTTTAGATCACGATCGAATAACAAATGTAATCCAATCAACACAGAAGGCAACATGAATCACTATCATATCAATATTAGTAACATTATTATTATTGTTACTCATACCAAATAATAAAGTTGCATACCAAAATTAAAAATCCAACTTGTTTTGATCAGTGACGATTTAGGTTCCTCAAGTATGCACCACCTAATTTAATCTATGTTAATCTAGGTTATAGTTAGATATTTAGTATTGTTTTTTCTTTTTTATTAACAAGTAGAATGTTATAATATATATTATAATTTAACTTTTATATATAACTCGGATGGTGGCCTATTGATAAGGTGGATGATCCTTAAAAAGGAGGTTTTGGGTTCGAGCCTAGGCAAAATATTTTTCATCAAAAAAAAATACCTATTTCCTTAAGCCCAGATCATGCTCGATAACAGGCTCGGGCTCGATAAAGGGCTCGTTTCAAGACTTATCGAGCCCAAGCTGGCTCGATAAGGACTCGAGTCCGTCGAGCTTGAGCTCGAGCTAGCTCGGCTGGGCTCGATCGAGCCCAAGCCCAACCCTGGCTCGGCTCATAGCCAGCCCTATCCTTGAGGCCGACGGCGGTGGACGAGTGGCTCGGCTCGTTAGGCTCGATACAGCCCTATCCTTGAGGCCGACGGCGGGGGACGAGTGGCCTTTGTGGAGAACAGTGCTTGGATGCAGCAAAAAGGGGGATGATTGATGTCCGTTGCAGTCATTCCAAATTGTTAGATTTTATTTTCTTAAATGCAATTTTTCATAACTATTTTTTTAACTGTGATTCTATTAATAATTATTTTATTAAAAGGTCCTAAATAGTAATAAAAGTAAAAAACAATGAAAAAATTACAATCGTCCCTTGCCACGCAAACGCTCATTTTGCAGGCTTTTGGAAAAGCTCAAGGACATCTGTCTTCTTCAGTTCGCCATGCACAAGAACTCAATTCCGCCATTTTGGCGAGAGGTTTTGTAACGTTTCAGACTTAGGTTATCGGTTTGTTATCGAGGAAAACTGACCTTAACAACTTGTTGTGTTCGAACTCAATTGGATCCCTTGACAACCACTCAAAATGCTTAAATCCAAGTTGAAGTAGTAATCTCCGCCACTTATAACTTACTCTCAAACTTTATGAGTTTTGGATATGGGACTATCTTTGAAGTTATGCGTGTTACATGTTTGGTATATTTATTTGATTTTCCGGGCACGACGCTACTGTCGTGTGAGGTGAACATTCGAATGATATGATGGTGATGTCATTTCAATTAATGGTGGCGTGAGGTGACGTGGAAAATTAAGGAAATATGATACGCTGGTTGTGTGTAACGCCTTCTGGTAGAAACTTAAATCGGGCGAAGGTGACGACAGTCGGATCCGATTAGCACTAGGCCAATAAAAACCGGCTAATGAGATTTGGATCCCGACCGTACACTCTGATATGAATATGCGAAAAACATTAAAAAGGGAAAATGGTTCTCGAGCCCAAGAACGCGTCCAAAATCTCACCCACTCTATGTGGCTTTCCATGTCAGCAGGTGAATGGGATGCTTACTTAGACATGGATGAGTAGGGATGCAAATGATTACGGATATATCTGTATCTGATAAGTCGCCATATCCATTTTATATAGATTTTGATATCCATATCCGTTTTAAAATGGATACGGATATGGATATCATTTTGATATCCGCAAACATCTGTATCCGTATCTGTATATCCGTTTTTGTATATAAATATAGCTATATATTTATTTTTAACCATATATAATATAATTATATACCTTCTTTTACCATATTTGTATAATTTTTATGATACAAATATATATTTAGTAAAATTATATCATGTGTTTCCTATCTAATTCGTATATATTTAAGTCGATTTTATAGAGTTTTTCTAACATTACCCATATGCGATCAATATTCTTTTTACATATGTATCAGTTTTTTAAGAATATGATAAGATAGTTTTAATATTCGTCAATATATGTATCTGCATCCATATTCGTATTCAAAAACGGATAAAAATACGGTAATACCTATATCTGTATCCGTATCTGTCGCGTACAACCTTTCTTCTTCGTCTCGAATATATAGCAATGTTTGACTCTTGCCAAGACGGATAGAAAAGGAACCTCCTCAGAGAACGGTGCAGCATACCTCCTTTGTAATCTCTTTCGCAACAAGCCGCTATCTTTTTTAATAGGGATTTTTACTCATCAGACCCTATAAACTTTTTAAATTACTTCTACGATTTTGCACAACGTAATTACCCTATGGACCTTGTAAATTACCCCAAGAACCCCACAGTCTTGATACAGATTACTCGGAGGGTTCATGTGGTAAGAGTTGGCAAGTTTACGGGGTTGAGAGGAGAATTAGGTTGTTTCAAAGGTTGTGGAGGTAATTGTCAAAGTTTAAAGAGTCTGCCGGGTAAAAATTCCTTTTTAATAATCTAATATTTTTTATTGAACTTTACGGTATTATATAATTACGAAGAATGCTATTTTGAATGTGTGAAGCAGGGGGTTTAGTATTTTTTATGGTTAGTCTTCATATACCAGTCATTTTTTATTTTGATGGTAGATTTTTAGGAAACTATTCTGATGATATGTTCCCCTTTCTCCCACTTACGATCTTCTCTTTCCTATCACCTGACATCATCACCATCGAGATTTTTTCCAGACAAGGTATAGCTCTGTCCGTAATTCTCGATCAGGACATCGCAGGAAAGTTTTTCCCAATCAGGATATGATTCGGTGAACGGTTCGTCGATCGACAAACCGTTTGCCAATCATACATAAAAATAATATATAATATTATTCCGAAAAACTTTTCAATTTTATATTATAAAAATAATACTAAATATTTGGAATTGAGAATCGACAAATCATTTGCCGATTCTCAATTCAAAATATTTTTATATATATTTTTTATAATATAAAATTGAATCGGCCAACGGTTCGCCGATCGGTGAATTTTCTGCGATGCCCTGACCAGGAATTACGGATAGGGCTATGCCCTGTCCGGGGAAAATCCCTCACCACCTTCTTACATATGATATGTATCTTCGACACGAATCACGACAAAGCTTGTATTAAATTTCGTTGTACTCATGACAAGTCGACCTAAAGCAGGTTTAGAGATCTATCATGCAATATTTCGAACTCATCCCAAATACTAAGGCCCCGTTCGGCCAGCGGGTTACCCGCGGGTTAGGGGGTTTACCCCCCTTAACCCACATTCCCCTCTCTCCTCGTGGGCCCCACTTTATTTTTTTAAAAAAAAATTAAATAAATCAATTTTACATCATCAATCCTATAAAAAAATAATATATTATACCATCATATCATATAAAAATTATAAACTACTCCACTTCTACTCACTTTTCCAAACTTCAATACAATCACATCACAATAACTACTCACTTTTTCAAACTCCAATACAATCATATCACCCCAAACCCACTTCTAACACACCCCCAGATTAACCCTCTATCCAAACACCAAAACACAAAAACGGGTTACCCTCTACCAGTTTAACCCGCCTTAACCCGCCAACCAAACGCACCCTAAAGGATCTACCGTGTAATAGTTCATTTTGATTGCAAGTCTTCATGCTATGTTATCAGTTTGTTTTGATTGCAGGTCATCGGAGATCTTCACGAGTTCGTTCATTTTGATGGCAACGGGCAAGTCTTCACCGACATGGCATGTGTTTATTCAGCTTGGCGCGCTCCACTCAATTATCATTTAGGACTACGGATGAAAACAGATCAGATACAGATCAGATATGCCTAGTTTCATATTCATATCCGCTTCATCTCTATCGAATACAGATATGATTCAGATATGCATTAAGGAAACCATAACCTTAAAAATATGGATACAGATTCGAATCAGATATTTTTCGAATACGAATACGGATCGAAGAAAGAGACAATCCGAATATGAATTGTATAAAGATTCAATCCAAATATGAACCAAATAAACATGGTATCTGAATACATATCAAATAAAGACCACATACAAATACGAGTTGAATATTTATCAAAGTTAATGATGATTTTAAAAAATGGAAACGAAATATAAATAAATTGCATCATGACAAAAGGGAGTGTCGACATGACATATGTTCTTGACCGAAAGCAAAAAGAGGATATAAATATGAAAAATAAAAAAATGATATGTGCATAGACTTGATGGAAGTTGTTCTAACTAATGGAGTTGGTTACTATCTATCCCAATGAGCCATATATCGAATAGTTGCAATTGATGTTCGATCCAGTTTCGTAACTTTTGTTCCCGTCCATCACCAAACAACAAAAGTTTATTAATATATTGTATTGTATAATATATAATACTAATATAATAACATAAGATTGTAGCTTATATTATATTAACAAATATAATATATAATGTTAAATGTTGTTTTCAAGTCATTACCATATCTATATCCATATCTGAGAAATTTTTACAATCCATATCTGATCTGTATTCAATTAATATCCAGATACAGATATCCATATCCGTTATTTTTTCGAATACGTGGATATTCGGATATATCCGTATCTGTTTTCATCTCTAGTTAGGACGCTCTAAACTAGGGCTTGGTTTTCTGGAGTAGGGAGAGAAGTTAAGATGTGATGCTTAATGCCCATGTAGATTAGGTTGTGTTAATCATATGATAACATTTTGGACCTAGAGGTTTCGCATATTAATGATAGTTTGAATATGTGCAGGATGTGAGTTTAAGCTTGATATTAGTTAAGAATGAGCTGGATTTAGTGAATGTTGATTAAACTCTTATGATTCTCTTGGTTTTGAGGTCAGATTGAGGTTCAATGTGAGTGACGATAGTTTACTTATAATTGGTAAGCTAATTTGATAAATAACCAATGAATGATATTAGCTACATAATGATGCTACCCAGATTCGACAAATAACCAATAAATCATGTTAGCTACGTTATAGTGCTACAAAAATAATACAATTTACAAAATGCAAAAATATCCATTGCATTTTTCTAATTAAATTAAAAACCTAAAATATATCTTTTTTATATTAGTCACGTACAATATAATTTCAAAAAAATCATAAATTGCATTTATTTAATATTATTATATATCATTAATGTAATTGATAAGATTTATTATAATAAAATATCGATAAGATATTATTATTGTTCATTAAATACATTACATATTATGCAATATAAGTGGATGAAAAAATCAAGTTAAATGATCCATAATAAGACTTACTAACAAATAAAAAATACATAAATAAATTTCCTTATTTTCCAAGTTAAATAGTTGGAAGTTTTATTAAGGATCAAATACAAAATACAACCTCTTAAAATTTAAAGGTTTTATCACTTGTGATCCTTTGAAATATTGCAATTTCAGTTATGCTCCTCTCTTTTTGAAAATATCAGTTGTGCCCCTGACTTCTTGCCATTTTGTCACTTGTGCCCCTCGATCTATCCCCAACGGAAACAAATGTTGTCTATGAGAATACATTATGAATTAAATTTTAAAAAAAAGTCTGAAAAGTGCATCCCTTTCTTCTTCCTCCTCATCCTCCCCATCCCCTCCCCCCCCCCCCCCCAAATCTTCCTTCCTCCTCCTCCTTCCCATCCTCTTCATCTTCCCCCACCTCCCCCATCATCTTTCTCCTCACCTGTTGCCCTGCTCCTCCGCCCCCGCTCCCCCTCCTCCCCTACTCCCACTCCGCTCTCAGGTCCTCCCTCCACTGCCCCCGCTCCTCCCCCGCTGCCCTAACTCCTCCACCCCCGCTCCTCCATCCGCCCCCAGCTCCTCCCCCTGCTACCCTAGCTTCTCCACCCCCATTCCCCCTCTACCCTAGCTCCTCCTCCCCCCGTTACCCTAGCTCCTCCACCCCATTCCCCCTCTATCCTAGCTCCTCCTCCTCCGCTTCCCTAGCTCCACCACCCTCGCTCCCTCTCCGCTCCCAGCTCCTCCCCCTCTACTCCCACTCCTCCTCCACCTCAACGCATCAAGCATCGGACTGCAGACTACATGCGTAGAGAATCATCATGGTATCTAGCCAACCACTTATTGTGTCGTGCGTGAGCAGTTCCTACCTCCCCTACATCATCTTCGTCGAGGAGAACAACCCCCATAGCCCCCTTCTCGGCCTCGATCTCGACGCCATCAACTCTGACCCTAGGTTCTCCCACTCGAGTTCCAAGCTTTCCGGAGATGAGTTGTGCTCCATCTGCCTTTGTAAGTACATGAAAGGGGAGGTACTTCATATGATGCTTGAGTACCCGGCACTACTTCCACGCATCCTGCGTCGACGCCTGACTTTGACTTAATGTGCCTGGCATGTGTGTGGGTTGGGGGAGAAGAAGAGGATGAAGAGGAGAGGTGATTGGGGTATTTCGATGGTTATGCCCCACTTAACCGTACAATGGTTTGAAAAAATCATGGTTAAAGTTCATCTCATTGATGGTTAAAATAACAGAAGGGCACAGATGATCAAACGACAAGAAGTCAGGAGCACAACTGATATTTTCAAAAAGAGAGGAGTATAACTGAATTGCAATATCTCAGAGGGGCATAACTGATAAAAATCCTAAAATTTATCTATAAATGCTATAACACATATAATATAAGAATTTTTTACTTGCACCCGCAAAATACTTTCAGTTACATTATTAAATAAAATAAATAAATTAAATGTCGAGCTTTCCATGGAACATTGAATTACATCTCAAATCGAATACAAAAAGTTAAAAAGTGTAATACGATTGTTTCTAAAAATCAAATCAAATAAAATTGAAATTGTAATATATTAAAAAAACAAGAGTTTTTATCAGTTGTGCCCCTCAGAGATGTTGCAATTTCAATTATGCCCCTCCGTTTTGGGAATATCAGTTGTGCCCCCGACTTCTTGCTATTCTATCACTTGTGCCCCTCGGGTTAGTGGTCATCCATATCCAACACAAACGGACGTTAATTTAAAGGATACAAGAGGAATTATATTGAAAAAAGAGGGTTTAAAAGCCATCCCCTTCGTCTTCCTCCCCTCCCCCTGCATTCACGCCTCCTTTGTCCCCACGCCTCCTCTGCCCCCAGCCTCCACCTCCGACCGCCACCACCACCACCTCCTCCTCCCTCTTTCCTTCGCCTCGTCCTCATCGTCCTCCTCCTCTTCCGTCCCCCACCCCAGCCTCGTTGTCCTCATCCTCCCCCTCCTTCCCAGCCTTCTCTACCCCCAGCCTCCACCCCCAACCTCCTCCTCCTCTGTCGCAGCCTCTTCCTCCCCTCCCTTCGACTCCCATGTCTCCCCCTCCGCCCTGAGCTCCTCACCTTAACCCTCCCCTCAGCCCTTGTGTGTCCTGTCCCCCTCCGCCCCCAGCCTTCCGAATGCCCCTCCCCTGCAACCCCTTCCTTCTCCTCTGCATGTTGACCCCCCCCCCCCACACACACACACTCCTTTGCTCATTGCTCCTCCCTCACACCCCCTGCATCCACCTCCTCCTTTGCATGTTGATCCTCCCCGCGTCCCCGCCTCCTTTACCCGCTACTACTCCTCGCGCCCCTCCTCCTCCCACTACCCCATCATTCTCCTCCTCTGCTCGCTGCCCCTCCCCCGCACCCCTTCCTCCTCCGCCCATTGACCCCCCCCCCCCCCCCCCAACCTCCTCCTTCGCCCGCTGATCCTCCCTGCACCCCCTCCTCCTCCGCTCGTTGACACCCCTCCCCCCCCCCCCCCAACCTCCTCCTTCGCCCGCTGATCCTCCCTGCACCCCCTCCTCCTCCGCTCGTTGACACCCCTCCCCCCCCCCCCCCCGCACCCCCTCCTCCTCCTCTACTCGATGCTCCTTCCCCGCACCCTCCTCCACCATCAGTTTCTCCTTCCCCATTCCCCATCCTCCGCCCCATGCCTCCCCACTTTGAACCCCCCCCCCCCTCGAACCAGCTTCACATCTGTTGTTGTTGATGGTGAACGACTGAAGAGAAGGGGATGGAGGAGCATGTGGGGGGAGGAGGAGGAGGAAGGATAGAACGGTGAGAAAGGAGGGTTTTGAGGGATTTTCTTTCGATTTTGCACCTCTTAACTACACCATGATTTGGTTAAACTATGGTTAAGTTTAACTTATTGACGATCAAAGTAACGGAGGGCACAAGTGATAGAACAACAAGAAGTCGGGGGCACAACTGATATTCCCAAAACGAGAAGGGCATAACTGAAATTGCAACATTTCAGAGGGGCGCAGCTGATAAAAACCCAAAAAACAAATATAGTAAAAATACTGCCAAACTAGAATGTGCCTTCAGTAAACAAGAATGCCTCCTGAGTTCGACCTGAATAAAAAAATCAAAGTATTTCTTGGAAGTTCATTAGGTTAATAATACCAAAACAGTCTAAAATTAACTAAATCGTGCCTGAGTGGTGTTCCGACACAAATGGATGATTAACTACTCCCACGAGAAGATACACGTGTAAAGGAACAGGTTCTTACATAGTACACGTGGCACTAGAATCTGTAACATCTCATTAAGGAACCCAGAGTGGATCCTCTGCATTAGTACTTTACACGAATTTCCATGGTACGTGTCAATAAAAACAGGAAATTTATGCGAATTGTTCGATCAAGATGAGCGGCTCAAGTGTTCCACCATTTTTTGCAGAATATGCAGTAGTGCAGAGGAACTGCTCCCAAAGAAACCTAAGGACGTTCAGATTTTCTGTTGTAAAAGAGCGTCGTTCGACTACGATCAAGCGAACGGTTGTGGCGGGCCTCCCGTTGTGCACCGCTCTCGATCCTAATCCAGCGGCTCACTGCTATTACAGCATCTCTGCTGTACAATAAAGGATTCACACCCAAACAAAGGAGTTGTATATGATCCATGATGAACAAATCGAATTCGAGTCCTTACACCATTACCTCGGGTAATTGCAGTTGTGAGACTTGAATATAGTCGAGGGAATTTCTTTACATGCGTATGAAATCTGAATGCCCCCATGTTCTTCCACCTAACCTTGGTTGCCTATTTCTGCCAAGCCGGTTGGCGGAACACAGAAAGGAGAGTGATAGGACATCCATTCCTCTTCTCTGTTGTTCATATGCCATTCTCATGTGCCGGAGATTTAAGTTTGGTTGGATTTGGATTTAGTAGCACTAGCACGTTCTTGAGAGATCGATCATCACAAAATGGACGAAAACATTCAAATGAATAAAGAAGAATTAAAGTAGAGAAATTATCAGTGCAAATTGCTACGTGTCCTCTGCTTCTGAAGCTGTTCCTCGGCGACGAACAAGCCATGGAAGCCGTAGGGCACCCTCCTCGGCAGCAGCACCTCCGCCACGACCTCCAGCTCGCTCGTCATGGCGTCCATCACCACGAACCTCGACTCCCTCCTCCGCTCGTCGTACACGTACGTCGCCAGATACCCCTCGTCCTCCTCCCCTTCCTCCTTCCCCCCCACGAACACCACCTCCCCCCCGAAGCACCCCTCCCCATGCAGCCTCCTACCCACCACCCTCCCCTTCCCCTCCAGGTCCATCTTCACCACCCCCTCCCCCCTCACCGGCTCCTCCCCGATCCCCACGTACCCGTATCTGTTCCTCCTCCCCACCCACCTCGGGTTGATCGTCGGGAACTCCATGTGGCACTCCGACAGCCTCTCCCGCGTCACCCTCCCGTCCATAAGGTCCACCCTCACCCTCTCCAACCTCGTCTCCACCTTCTCGAACAGGTTCTCCATCGCCACCGCGTTCACCGCTACTACCACGATGGCGTCTTCCCCTCGTCCCAGGCGTTCAGGACGTGCGTCGGGCTGAACCCGGGCGCGTTGTACCATCTCATTTCCGACTCCGACGCTGCGTGCTTGGGCATCACGGCGATCCTCGGCATCTCCTGCGGATCCCACTTCAGGCCCATCCCGCCGCGGAGCACCACCTTTGCCGGCGTCATCGTGATGTGGTTGGTCGCGAACACGACGTGCCTCTCCGTCACGGCAAAGTCGTGGAGGAGCGCTGGAGCCTCGACGGAGTGCACCGGCACGTCCGGTTGCTTCTTACCGTCCTGATCGAACCAGAAGTACGTGAGATACGGCCGCCGGAAAAGGTGGTACCGGAACCCGAACACCTCCCCCGTCACAGGGTCCTTCTTCGGGTGCGCCGTCATCGCGCCGGGCGAGCCGAACTCGTGACGTCCAGTCGTGGTAATGTCGCCGTCGTTGTTTAGGTGGACCGCGTAGGGGAGGTCGGACTCCCCGAGCGCGTGGATCTGGTCGGCGAAGTAGGCGACGCTGGTGTTCGCCGTCCCGAGACCGCCGGAGGGGGAGAACTGCCCGGTGAGGACCCTCGCGGGCGTAGACAGCTCCGCGTGCGAGAGCCAAAGGGCCCGTGGAAGCCGCTCACGAAGTTTGGGGAGGATGGGCCGGTCAGCCGTGCTCTCTGCACGGTACTTGTTGGTGCGCACGTAACGGCTGCAGAAGATGGGTCTGCCATCGCGGGGAGGAGGAGAGAGTGGAGCATGCCGTCGCCGTCGAAGGGGTGGTAACCACCGACGGGGAAGTGCTGTGGGTTGGGGCCATTGCGGAGGTAGGCGCCGCCGGCGAGGCACTCAGGGATGGAGCCGCGGATGAGGGTGCAGTGAGTCGGAGGGAGCTCGTCGACGGGAGCGAAGTTGCCGTAGAGGATGCGGACTGGGTCGAGGGAGGTAGGGGGCGTGGTGGTGAGTGCGAAGGCGTCGATGAAGCCGTCGAGGGCGTTGCAGAGGGTGGTGGGTAAGGGGTGGTGGTGGGTTGGGTTGCTCCCTGTGCGGCTGTGCTTGTTCTTGGAAGTTAGGCAGGCGAGGGCGATGTTCCTCTTGGGTGTTGGAAGGAGGAGAGGGAAGTAGCCGAGGGTGGTTGTTGATGATGGAGAAGGAGCCATGGCTGGTGGAGGAGGAGATGGATGAGATGATGGTTTAATTATCCGAGCGAGACGAAGGAGAGAAGAAAGAGAGATATAAAGATGGACAAGTACGTGCATGTTATCTAAAAAAAACCTAGTGCAATCCAGCGTGAAGGCGTAGGATGGGCGTGGGTTTCCATTGAAGGAAGGCTAACCCGAAGGAGAAAGGAGTCTGGTATGGATTTCTCAAATATGGTTTCTTCCCCGCCACATCTTTCACGATGCCGTTCACATTAAGCGAGCGGATCCTCTCCAGTAATGCAATGCAGAGGCAGAGGCCTTCTGGAGAATAAGGCATCTCTAGCCGTTCGATCTTGATCGAATGGTTCGCACGAAATCTCACGGTATGGGCCTACAAAAGTGAGATTTCATGCTATCGGCTCAAGATGGGGAGTGGATCCTCTGCTGTGGTGATGTGCATGTTGTGATCGCGTGAGCCGCTCGATCTTGATCGAGCAGTTTACATGATTTTGCACGGTACAGACCCACAAAAAATGCAAAATTGTGTGAACTGCTCGATCAAGATCGAGCAGCGCACGCGGTTACTGCAGACTCCGCTGCATTTCTGCATGCAGCATACGATCCATCTCCCTCAAGATGGCCTTGATCTATAGCAGACCTTTGCATTACTGCAGAGCAGCTGCTTCCTCACATTAATCCTAACACCCTATTTTTATTCATTCCAGCTTTATTCCCCGTCAATCCTAATATTTCATTCAGATATTATTATCATAATTACCTTTTTAATAACTATATTCATTTTTCCATTATTAAGAAGATTTATCAATATTTCCAACATCTTCCACTTTGGTCATTATGGTCACGCTATTTCTATACTCTCACAATTCATGAGATGTGTTTCACTTAATGAATAAATAGTTTGAAGCTCATTCTTCATGAATACCTCACTTGACTCGCATATTCTTGAGTCTTATCAAGCCAACATGTTTGATATAAGTTCGTGCATGTATTCCTTTTATCATGAAATCTCCAAACACATCTTCCGTAGGTATGTATGTTACCTTAATTTCTTTCTTTTCCACTATATCTCTTATATAATGGCATTGGATCTCAATGAGTTTTCCATTGAAACTATTTACCCTAATATTAATCAAGCTTATTACTTCTTGATTATCACAGAAAAAATTCGATTGGCTCTTTTGCTAATTCAAGATTTAAGTTCTCTAAGAAACATCTATCCAAACAACATGTGTAAAAGCCATATTATGTGCAATATATTCAGCTTCTTGTGTGTGTCTCGACCAACAACCTTGTTTCTTGCTTCCCCAAAAATATTTGCACCGCAACACATGAATACATAAGCCGACGTGATTTTCTATCATCTGCATCCCCTCCGAAATCAATATTGGAATATCCAACCACTTCAAGTGATTCTGCTTGACAGACAAGTTTAAGGCTAATAGTACCTTTTAGATACCTCAATATTGTTTTTACAGCTTCCAACGTTCTTGTCCATAGTTACTTTTGTATCTACTCCCTAAACTGACTAGAAAAGCCAAGTCAGGTTTGGTGCATAACATTGCCCTCAAACATCCTCCAGCTCGAGCATACAATACATTCTGACCTTTGGCCAAGCATTGACTTTTACTTAATTATTTTCCCATAACCATTGATGAGGGAGCGTGAGTGCTATTATGCATTCCAAATCTCTTTAATACAGTTTGCACATATTTTTCTTGATCCGAACTCAATGGTCTTGAGTTTTTATCTCTAGTGTTCTGAATCCAAAGAATATAGGACGCATTCCCCATGTCCTTCATCTCAAACTCATCATTCAGTTTATGCTTTAAATCACTAAGCATATCTATGACATTTTCAGTGAGAAAGAAAATCATCTACATTGATGAACCAATTTTCGACCTCTTTACGCATGTGAAATTATCGTAGTACAGGAAGTGGAAAATAATTCATCAAAGATCACCATTTCTAATATGTGGAGAGTTTAACTTGGCAAATATATTAAGGTCGAACACAGGAACACTACTGGATAAATTATCTTAATTAAGTCCTAAATCAAATGATTAAATTACTCTAAGGGTCTATTCAAACTACGTATAAACAATACAATGAGGTGCATGCATGATTTTTAGTTGATTTTCAAATGTCAACATTTTATGCAACAAAAAATGACCAAAATACAGGTTTGCTCAAATGAACAAAGTATCATAATTCAGTTCCTAATCTCAATGATTAATCCAAATTAAATAACTTACTTAAAATTGTCCAAAGAATAAACAAATTAATTTTCGATTCAATTCATGTAAAATTTCAATTTCAACCAAAGAGCAATTAATTACTTAATGGTTTGAACTCTCTAAGTTGTTAGAATATAGAAATATCAAGCAAGGCGCATCAATTAAGCTCCTGCTTATTGCGAAATAATTCTAAAGTATGGAAGGGGTTCAATTCAGCATTAAACACATAAACATGCAATTTTCAACTCAACAATTCAAGTTTAAAAGCTACAACATCTCTTTGAATTTTAAATTGATTTCAACAAAGTCACGTCAAATAATGAAATATATATAATGAGAGAGCATCAAATAAGCTTTTAAATAAGATAAATTTCATTCAATTTGGAATTGTGGTTTAAAAGTTATTAGTCATCAAATACATGGACTAATCTACAATAAAAACTTAACAAAACATATAAAAAGGTCCTGACATGGATAAAAATGCAAATAAAAAACTATTTGGATATACAATGCAAATTAACCCATGTAGGGATATAAATGCAATTACAATAAGTCAGCCGAGCTTATCTGAATTTTTTCCAGAATAGCTTGCGCTTTGCATGTGTTGGAACTAATTGTAATTATTGAAATTTTAGACCCAAGCGCTGCAATTTGACAAATCATGTGATGTAACTTACGTGTAGGGGTGTCAGAAAATTCTCAGGTTCGACATTCGCTTAGATTCGGCTCGCTAAAAGTTCGATTCGAATTCGATTCAAAAATAAACGAACCGAACCTGAACAAGAGTTTGGGTTCGATTATATAAACGAACCGAACCTCAAAACATAGGTTTGCTCAGGTTCGGTTCGTTATAAGTTCGATTATACACACACACACACACACATACATACATACATACATACATAAAAGTATATATATACATAATATTGTATATATAAGGAAAAAAACGTTCTATATTAACATAAGGGCTATTCACTAATTTTCCCAAACTCATCTAGTCATTCACTCCTTAAGTCCCTATTCCCTATTCTCGAAACCCCACAAAGTCCTCCCCTACAGATGCAGTTTTCCTTTTGAATAGAAATATCTGCACAATATTTATTCTTAAATGAACTTTTAACGAACCGAACCGAACCTTACCCGAGCCGAACCGAACCTGATTAC
Organism: Ottelia alismoides; assembly: GCA_037367405.1. Taxonomy (NCBI): domain Eukaryota; kingdom Viridiplantae; phylum Streptophyta; class Magnoliopsida; order Alismatales; family Hydrocharitaceae; genus Ottelia; species Ottelia alismoides. The sequence goes on from JAZKJV010011432.1 coordinate 34,456, forward strand.
AATTTTCATTTTATCGAGCCGAACCGAACCCGAGCCTCAAAGTATGCTAAACGAACCGAACCGAACCGAGCCTGGGTTGGTTCGCTCAGGTTCGGCTCGTTTACACCCCTACTTACGTGGGAGCTAAGTTCGGGGGGCGCTATAGGCTCGGGCAATGTGGTAGACCATGGTGGCTCGCGCGAAGGCTTAGTGCTCCAAGCATCAAGAATGAATCGTCGCTTTGGTAGGAGGCTCAGCCTGGATCCCACCCATTATATAAGATTAGAGGGATGTGATCCAACGACAGTTGTGCATCGAGTTCATCGCTCTTCTCCATGCACGACGGTGGAGGGGAGGAGCCCCGATGAAGTCTAGCTGCCTCCATGCTCTGATGGTCATCCTGAAGGTTTGAAAATATTCCTACTAGCCTTGTCAAGGTGTTATAGGGGAGGCCTAGAGCTGCAAAGGTCTGGAAGCTTCTAATGGTGTAGCGTCGTCAGAGAAGAGGGGCTAGACCGGAGCTCCATGAAGATTCTGATCAATGAAGCCTTTGGGCCTCCTACATGTGTTTGGGACCACACAAAACATGATGCAAATCTACCGGGATGCAAGTGAGGCGAGATGAAGGCTCTGCGTAGGTGGAGGAGGTAGGAGTTAAACAGATCACTGGCCTTTGCAAGGTCTGTAATGGTTCGAGATGGAACCGATGATGGAAAAAAGTGTATGGGGGTGGGGAATGTGTGTATGTGTGTTTAACTGGTGAAATGCGAAGGTGATGAAATACTCATGCGACTAAAGAATGGTGTGTGCATCAGAGGAAAAATAAGAGAAAAGCAGATATCAAGAAGGAGAAGCTCACCTGGAGAAGAAGAAGGTCACGAAGAAAGAACTAGAAAAGTGGAACGAGCCTAGAGAGTGGAACACTGTTGATATCAAAAAAATGGTGGAAGATCCTAATGCATGTCTTGGGGGTCCTACGGTGCCCAACAAGTTGGGTCCGACAATCGATGTATAGGAGCCTCTCACGGTACTTGAATTCCAAACCACTCAACTCAATCAACAATGATCAAAACCCACGGATGTGTATGTGTAAAGAGATCACATGGGTGTGAGTGACAAAAATTATTTAACTCTACATGAAATATGTATAAGGCAATCAGGTAGAGTGTCGTCCACGGGAACAAACAGGTATAAATCACAAAATGGAACCTAACCAAGAAATCAAGCACAAAATTTGTTGGTTTTGCATCCTATTAGGTTTTCTATGTATTTTTGCGAGTTTTAATTTTTTTTATGATTTTTAATTATATATTTTTTTATGGATTTTAATTTTACAAATGTTTATAAAATTAATATTTATTATAAAATATAATAGGAGGTGAGAGAGATATACAAAGAGATAACATGATTCTTTTTGGACTTTTAAAATATAGTAAATAAAGTTAAATTGCACAAAATAAAAAGTTTTTGGATTTTCTATATTTTTGTCTGTTTGAGGTATTTTTAGGGACTTTTTCAGCTTTTTATGGATTATAAAATTAAAATACACAAAAAATAAATAGAAAAATACAAGAACTCAAATTTGGCCACATAAATATCTATTAGATCCGAAAGGGCCCAAATTTTTTTTCTATATAGTAGACAAAACAAAGAAATTTGAAGCTTTGGAGCATATATTTCTAATTTTTCTATGATTTTTTATAATTTTTAAGTTTTCCTATATTCTATAATTTTTAAGTTTTCAGTCTTGTATTTTTACGAATTTTGGATATGTGATAAAAATACAATAAAATACACTTACCCTAATTTTTTGGTAATTTTGGAGCTATATTTTATATTTTATGATTTTTCTAAGTTAAATCAGTAAAATATAGCTAGTTTGTAATATTTTTAAATAGGAAAATAATAATAAATACATTAATAAATATATATATGATATAATATAATATAATATAATATAAGTATTTAAACTAATTTTCTTAGGTTTTTAGAGTTAAATAGTTAATTGATACAATTAAAACAAAACAAAAAATTAATTAAGCAACATAGGGACTAATTTGCAATTTTAGAACCCTAAAGCATGCATTTGTAACAAAAATAACAAAGTCTAAGGGGTTTCTAGCAATAGCTTAATAAAAATAGAAAAGGGGAAAATGTCAACAAATTTTATTACAAATTATTTACAAAAATAAATAGAATAAAATGACTGGAAAATAAAACAAAAATGCTCAAAATGATCTTCCACTCCTACTACTCCTCAGCGTTTCTCTCCTGCTGGTCGATGAAGAAACTCCTGGCCACCTCTTCGCTCGGGTGCGCCAGCACTCCTAGGAATGCCTCCCTCGCTCGTTGGGCCCTCACATAAAAGAGGAAACAAGAAAGATGTCAGAAATAATTTAAAAATATAGAGAAATAAAATAAGAAAATGAAATGAAATAAAAGATAAGTGAAAGAAGTAAAATAAACAAACTACCAAGAGTATAGGAAAATCCTAACTACACTTGCTATGCCTCCTTAGCAACAGCATCATTTGACGAGATGAATAGTCCATGGTTTTAATTTATTTAATGGAAATGAAAGGATATGTGCACAATGTGAATGTGGTCATCGCAACCCGAAATCGTCACAAATAAAAATTTATTCAGCTGGTAGAAAATAAATCAAATGAAGGAAAAGCTAGAAGAATTGCTATTATTTTACATGTATAGCATGCAAGATTGAGCTCAGGGAGGCTACAATACCCAGGAGTTATTGATTATTAAAAATCAATTAGGGTTCTTTTTCTCTTTTATTGTTTTTATGTCTTTTTAATGTTTTTTGTATTTTTGTGAATTTTTTTATTTTTATGTTTTCTGATTTTCATTATTTTTATGATTTTTTAGTTGTACAAAATTTCCATCTTTTTAATTTTTAAAAAAACAAAACAAAATAAATAAAGTGTAAAATAAAGTATATAAAGTTCTTTTTGTATTTTTCGAAAATAGTAAAATACCCGACAAATTAAAATAAAAAATCTTTTTGTGTTATGTAACTTTTTTACTGTTTTTGTGATTTTTATGAGATTTTTAAAGTAAAATAAAACTAAAATCATAATACAATAGAAAATCAAACCACTATTTTTGTATTTTTAAAATATAAAATAAAGATACAAATATTTGAAATAATTTTAAACGGAAGAAGATTTATCAAGCTTTCAAACAAGCTATTTTATGTATTTTTTATTTTTCAATGAATTTTTATGAATTTTTAAGTATTTTCAGTGTTTTTCAGTTTTAAGGGTTTTTAGAAAGAATTTTCAAGCTAAATTTTTAATGAAGGTAAAACAAATAAAAACACATTTTCAAAAAAATGGAATTTTTAAAGCATTTTTCAAATTTTATGAATTTTGTAATACAATCAGGACAATATTTTAGTGGTTTTTGAATTTTTAAAAATAACAAAACTAATTAATTTTTAAAAATAAAATTAAGGTTGATTAAACAACTTAGCATGAATTTATTATGTTTTTATGAAAATTTTGGCATTATTTAGCGATTTATTAAACATAATTAAGAAGCAGGCAATTAATCAGAAATTTAGAGACCTAACTACAAATATTCTAATTCCATTGACTAAATCAACAATAAATATAACAACGATAGTAGAGACGCAAACAGATGCGGTTATATTCGTATTCGTTCGTATCCGTATTCGTTTTTAAAAAGGATATGGATCTTGTTTTTTAAAAACATGCGAATACGAATACGAATCTTGGAAATGAATTTTTTGCGGATACGAATACGAATACGAATCCTTAGTTAGCGAATACGAATACGAATACGAAAAAAAAACGAATACGATTACGAATACGAAAAAAATAACTAATATGATTACGAATACGAATATTCGTTACTTAATGGTAATTTTTAATTAACATGTTTAACTAATACCTAGGGTTTCTTCCCCAAATTTTTTCAAAAACCCACGGATACCACCCCCCACGCGGCCACGCCCGACCTTCTCCTTTCCCTGTCCAGACCCCTGCGCACCGCCTTCCGGCCCCCTCCGCCTCTAGCCTGGCTACCGCCCCCCTTCCACCCCCTGCCGGCCCCTGCGCCCTCCTTTCGCCACCCCTTGCACCCCCTGCCGCCCCCAGTCGCACCCTTGCCGCCCCCCTCTACCCCGCCTTCCGATGCAGCCCATTGTCGCACCCTTGTCGTCCCCCTCCGCCCCACATTCCGTCGCATGCCCGCAGCCCCTTCCGCCCGCAGGCTCGCAACCCCTTCAGCCCCCTCCACCCCCCTTCCCCTCCCCTCCCCCTTCCGCCCCGCAGCCACTTCCGCACCCATCCGATTGCCCTCCGCCCCCCCTTCTACCGCAGGCCCGCAGCCCCTTCCACCCCTTCCACCTAGCCCGGGAACCGCCCCTGCCGCGCCGCCCCTTCCGACTGTCATCCGTTCCGCCCCTGTGGTTCCATCCCCTTGCGTTGCACCACTGCCACCCCCCGCCTCCATTTGCAACCAATCTGGTAAAATTCGTATGCTTGTAATGTTTTTTTTGTATGGATTGTTTTGTTAGAAAGAATTAGAATATGTTTGATCTTATTAGAAGATGTGTATCGAATGTAAGAAATGTGTGGATGTTTGTAGACGATTCCTCTCTTTGGATGTATTTGGAATGTTTGTTATTTGAAACTAGACATATTATGCTTTGCTTTACGTCTGCAATTTTAAATTTTTATCATTACTTTGCAAGATATTTAATTATTTCCATCAAACCCTTTTACTGCATTATTCATTATTATATTATTGTATCATACTGAGTTAAATTTCAGATTCAAGCCATAAATATGGAAGTAATGCAGAAGTGATTGGCCAAATAACCAGGTACGCTTTTATATATAATTTTTATTGCAATATTCGTTTGATATTTGTATTCGTTCGTAAAAGATTCGTATTCGTATTCGTATCCGTATGTTGAGGATATGGATCTTGATTTTTTACATTCGTATAACATTCGTATTCGTAATATAAATGAATATGGTTATTGTATGACCTGAATTCGCATTCGTATTCGTTCGTTTGCATCCCTAAATGATAGGGTAGAAAATACAATTTATCCACACAAACCCAGTGCCAACACACGTAAGATGCGCTAGACAGGACCAAAATGCAAAATACTTTATTTTCATGGGCTAAACATTAACAAGAAAACACATGCAATTTATTGCAAATGTTCCAAAACTCACAAGCAGAAGCATGTGCAGTTGTTCAAATGGGACTTGAATACAAAGTTAAGAACAATAGAGGGTATCACTGCAATTATTCAAACACGAACAAACTGACATGTGTCCATATAAAGATTGATTTACAAATAAAAGCAAGGTAGTGGGCTAAGGTGTAAATTTCACCAAGTAGCATGCGGTGCACGTGCTGAATGGACGGGCTATATCCGATTTGGAATCTTCAATCTGACAGCTAGATTATGGGACAAAGTGGACGATGGAGACGAAATCTGACAGAGGCATTCTTGATTTGACGACGTTTAATGCATCTGGAAGAACACGTATGAATGACTGCTCCAATGAGGTTGGGTATGCTCAATAACCGTCAATCTCCTTCGGATCTAACATTTGAAGAACTCCAAAGGTGGTTGATGGTCCAACGCTTCGATCTGGGATGAGAAAGCGATCCAGGTCCCGTTGATCGGGGACCTGGAGCTCGAAGTAGTCTGTTGGTGTTGCGGGACCTCCATTTTCTCGGCCTGGGCCCCAAACAATATCCTATCACCTGCAATTTATTTGCTGCTCAGAGATGACACTATGATCAATTTTATTTGCTAAAAATAAGGGGGGAAATGGGAGCAGATGGACGACCTCTGATGAGGTGGTCGGAGATGAGGTCGACTTCCAGACCCATAACAGATCTGGTTGATCATGTATGATAGAGAGATGGAGAAATGTTGGGCGAATGTGAAGCAATGGTCGGAGTGATGAAAAACACATGGATGTCCTCTGATTAGTCAGATCAGAGTGTGATCGGAGATATTCCGATTTAAACTAAAAACGAAATGAAATTGTGGAATTAAAGACAAAAATGAAACTAAATCTAATATTCTAATTTACCCTGTAGTGGAATCGGACGGGTCGTAGCCTCGATTCGGCGCTGATCATCTGAAGAAACTGGTCATGTTGGTGAAGGTTTGGCAGAGTTGGATCTCACCTCCGAGCGACTCTCATGCACTCCTGATAGAGGAGGAGGTGCTCTGTCACAACAACTCATTTAAGAAGCCAATCTCGGGTGCAAATTTCTCTCAAAAACAGATCAGATGTGAAATAGCAAGATCTAGGAGTATTTATAGAAGAGAGCTCAAGTGAAATTTGAAATGGTCGGGCATGTGAATCGAGACTGGAAGGATCGAAATTTTTATGTGGGCTTGAGGGTTATTTAATCGGGCAAGAGATTGGTGAAGGGAATAAGAGGATTGGATCAAGGCTCATATTTGGATAAAATAGAGAAGATGAATATCCAAGCATGTTATTTGGGTTTTGGGACTAAGTGGAGTTGTCCTGGGTCAATAGACCCGAGTCCGACCAATGGGAAGCTGACCCGTATAAGACAGGGCACAACAAGACAAAACAGAATGGATAAATTGAAAATAAATAAAAACCATTTTAAATTAAAAAGTTTTCTTGATAAATAATGTTAATAAATTAATAAACCCATTTATGGTGATTTTTAATAAATTAAATAAGTAAAATAAATAGGTAAAAACAAATAAAAAACTTTATTCATATGTAAAAATACATATATATACACCAAAATAATATTTTTATATATATTTGTATAATTTATTAATTTATAGATCAATTTGAGGATTTTAAAATTATTTTTATTTTATTTGTATGAATTATTTTAATAAGTTAATTAAATAAAGCTATGTACAGGTATGTGATACCTATACAATAAATACATGATTTTATTTTTGTTCATTTTTTATTTTGTGATTTTTATTTATATTTTATATAAATAAAGTAAAATATGTACAAAATATAAAAAATATGGTATGTGTAAAAATAAAAGAAAATAAATAAAAGAATAAATAATATAGAGTACGATATAGACATAGTATACAATAACACTCCAAAATGCCACTTTTCACATCTTAACTCTGATTTTAATGAAACCACTTTCATTTAAAGTTTATTTAATTTTAAATACAATGCAAGTGAGTTGGTTTATTTTGAGTTTTTGTGGAGAAGATATTGATTTGACAAGTTTTAATTTTGTTGTTTTTTCAAAGTGTTATTGTTTTTTATTATGTATAATGATTCTTCTTTGAGTTAATTTTAATATTTAGAACTTATTTTTATGTACAAATTCTAAGATATTTGAGGTGATTTTGATGATAAACAAAATTATAGAAGATATGTATAGTATATATAATGATGAATTTGCAAAGGTGAGAATTATTTTCTTGATTTTTTGTAGAGAAAAGGCCTTATCTCCTCCGACTCTATTCCTTGTCATTTTGGTCAAGTCTTGACCTATTCTCGGGATTAGAGCCAGTCTGTATTTATTACATACATACCAATCTTTTTATTTTCTTTATTTTCATTGATTTCTTTATCTATTAATTTAGGTTAAAAGAGTTATAAAATACATAATATTTACAAATGAATGAGGAGTTATTAAAAGGAGAGGATTATATTTCTAGGTGTTTTGTAAGGGATTTTAAGTTAAAATTATTGAATAAAATGATGAATTGGTGATTCGCCACAAGCTACGGTTTTATTTTAAATATATGTCAAGATTACATGCAAAGATTGGTGCATTTCTTTCACAGTGCAGAAGCGACATAAACATTTACAAATTGAATATATTTTTTAGAATAATTTTCTTCATGAACAATCTATTCACTGTAATGTGTTTGGTGTGTAATACATGGGGTTGTTTTGCCTATGATTGATGATAATTTTTGAAGCTAAGGACATTTTTGAAGTTTTTATGTTGTTATTGTTGTTATTATAGCAAGGTGCAGGGGCAGTAATAATTATTCGAGTTAGTTGAAATCATGGTGAATTATTTTAAGATAATGAGAACCCCGGGGGTTACTTAATAAGTGGAATCATGGGCTAGGGTTGCAGATGTGTCGACTCATATATAGTGAATCGGTCGAAATATACATCAGGTTAAGGTTTACAATTAAGTAATCAACACTCATCTTCAAGCTGCAGGATACATGTCAATCATGCTCAGCTTGTTGCAACATTTCTCAAGTTGTGTGTCCGGAGTGGTTTGGCGAACATATATGTTCTCTGATCGATATATGGTATATGTGAGTGCAAAGCAACCCTCTATGTATTAGATCTCTAGTGTAGTGGCGGTAAACTTTCAAATGTTTAGTGCATTCATGAAACATGGGGTTGTTGGCTTTATGCATTGTTGCATGGTAGCCACATCCGAGCTCCATGGTTTTGATGAGAGTGATACGAAGATCTATGAGTACGGATTGAAGCGATACTAGTCCTGTTACAGCATGGGTTGTGTCTATGTATTCTCTCTCAGCACTTGAGCAAGAGACTGTTGCTTGTTTATGACTCCTCCAAGTAACTATATTTCTGTCAGTTAAGTGCAAAAACTTGCATTGGAATTTCTATCTTCAATGAATCCTCTTTAGTTTGCATCTTAATATCCCATGAGATCAAATTTATTACCTTTAATAAGCAGTAGACCTTTCCCTCGAGAGGACTTAATGTACCTTAAGATCATCATGTGCACATCAAAGTAAGATGAGGTAGGAGAGTCCATGAACTGACTTAGTTTCCCAGTAACAAGAGATATATATATGGTTGAGGTCACGGTAAGATGCAGTAACTTGCCCATTAATCATGTCTACCAACTAGTATCATCAATAGCCCCTAGCTTAGAGATGTGTCTATTGGGATCCATGTGTATATGTGATGTCTTGGATTATAACATCCTTGTTTCTTGATGTAGATCGGTAGCATACTTCCATTGGGACATAATGAATCCTTGCTTTGATTCAGTTATTTCAATCCCCATAAAGTATCTTTTAGTGGCCCCAACTCTTCGATCACAAATTGTTATGCTAGCTGCTTCTTCGCTTCTATAATACCATCAGAGTCATCTCTTTGCGAGAATTATGTCGTCCACGTAGATAAGCATTGCTACCATTACTTTGCATTCTTTCTCATCGGTAAAGAATGGTCTGTTTATGATATGTTGAGGTTCATATTATATAGTACTTTTGATGTTTTCTGAAAACAATGCGAGGTCTTTGTTTGAGGCAATATATGGCCTTACGCATTAAGTAAATCTTTCTAACACTCCACTTGAGCCTTGAAGCCAGAAGGTTGCTGCATATTTACAATCTCTTGAAGGTCGTCGTATAGGAATACATTCTTTAAATCAAGTAGATGCAAAGTCAAATCAAGCAAAACTACAATTGCCACGAGAATCCGTACTACATATAGATGAGCAACTAGTGAGAATGTGAGAATCCATATGTGTGAACCTCTTCGCCACTAGTCACGTCTTGTAGCGAGCAATCGACCTTTCTGGAATGTACTTCATTGTTAACACCCACCTAGATTCAATGATCATGAGGTCATCAACTGGATCAACAAGCTTCAAGGTATTTCGAGAGATCAGTGGAGACATCTTTTCTTCCACTACTAACCGGCATCTAGAATCATTAAAAATCCACGATATGAGTACGATGAATAACTGTGTTGGAGATTATTTGGGTGAACTGTCTCTCGAAGGAGCCAAGTATAGAGAAGGATTTAGCTATCGAGATAGGATGCTTGGTGCACTATCTAGTTCCTTTCACAGAGCTATCAGAGAGTGTACTGCAAGGTTCGCTAGTTCGCTAATGGTACATATGTCTTTATCAATGGATTTAGAAGTGCTATATGTTTGTAAAGACTCGATCGGATGACATACTTTATGACATGGAGCTAGCTCGGAAGGGGTGTGTCTTTGTGGAATAGTAATCCTGTAAAGATCGGGTCGTGGAATAGTAACAATGAGATGAATAGAATGAGATAGCGAGTTAGGTACATATGTCATGGTTTTGCAGTGGAAAGGAAAGGACTCAAAGAATGTGACATCCACACTTATGTACTACTTTCTAAACCAAAGGTCGCAACATCTATAGTCCTTATGTTTCCCATTATACCCTAAGAGTATACATTTCACTGCTATAGCAGCCACCCTATCCTTCCCATGACCAAGTAGATGAAGAAAGACAACACACCCAAAGACCCTGGGAGGAACATGAAAACCTACCTTTAATGGAGAAATGACCTCAACGGATACATGCTCATCAATGGAGACAAAGGACATGCGGATAAGAAATGGGACAGTGAGTATATCATCACCCCGATATGCAGATGGAACATGATAATCTATGAGCAGGGCACACACAATGTCAAGGATATGCCTTGTTTATGCTCAATCACTCCATTGAGCTGGGATGCATAGACACACGTGGTCTGATGTTAGATTCGATGTGATGATAGAAAAATGCACGTCATGAGAAAGAAACTCCATAACACTGTCAGGTTGAAAAAGCTCTGATATTAGTACCAAATTGAGTATTTATTTCATTTATTAAGCAAAAAATAATATGGAAAACATCAAATTTATTTGTAAATAAGAAGGTCCATGACAACAATATGGAAAACATCAAATTTATTTGTAAATAAGAAGGTCCATGACACACGAGAGATATCATTTGTAAAAAAACAAAATATCTATTTTCCAGACGATCAATATGTCAGCATGGTCCTCATACATCAAGATAGACAATCTCAAAAAGACTCATGGAGTGGATGGTACCATATGAAAGAGAGTAGTTGTTGCGGTTCTTCCTTTGTTTATATGCCGCACATTCTAGGATAATGGTGGGAGGGAGCCGGAGAAGGATTGGATGAAACTTCTGAAGAGAAGGATGACTGAAACGTTAATGCCAAAGAACATCAGAAGAAGTACATGACGAACCTAGATTAAGCAACGATCCCAAACGACCGGACAATATGTTAGACACCACCTTCTCATAGCCTGCACAAATTGTCCTCCCCATTCAACATGCCTTTAAAAAACAAGAAACATCGCCAAAAATAACTCTACAGCTGAGCTCTTCGCAAATATGGTGACATACATAAGATTTATGGCTAACTCAAGAAAAAAACGTTATCGAGCCTGATGTTGAGGGTGAGATGGGCATCCCTTCTTCCATTAATAAGGGAACATCTGCCATCAATGACTTGCATCATTTGGGGGGGGGGATAGGGGGTTGGTGCATCCGATGTAGTAGGGTATGTTCCCCACATAGGTGGGTGGATTCACATGTACCAACCAACCATTATATTTATGTAAATGTTTGGGTAGAGCTAATATAGATACTTGCGTGCACGATAGAAACAATATTGGGAGGATCATTCTATTGCAAAAGGGGTTGTATAGTAATGCATCAAATGTGCAAAGTCCCCTTTATGGATAATGATTGTGTGTGTGGGGGGGGCATCACTCTCAACAGCGACAACTCGAACTGTAGGATTAGGATGACCTTGTTTACTATGGAAGACGACTTAAGTGTGTCCAAACTTGTTGTATTAAGTACAATGGATGATGCTTCTTATTCGATCTGTAACAAAGTGACCACGACCACGACTCCTATATGATCCATAATCTCCTTGCCATGATGGAGGAGCAAGCGCAGTAATCTGTCTCTAACCGTTGGTAGTGGTGCTAGTGGTAGGGACATCTAGGCAGCTCAGGGCACTATCGACCTCCTTAATAGTAAAGAGGACAACGGCAACAATCACATGGTGGACAACATACCTCGAGTTAAGCCATTCTAGATAATCAAAATATCCATGTTATAGCAATGTTGCTTCTGTGTGGGGCAGATACATCTTGGAATGCATGCATTGTACCATTCAAACAATAATTTCAAGAGAGATAAGTACTCAGTTAGGGAACATTTTGCTTCATATTCACCATGTCAATATATGTATGGTACATCCTATTGGAGTTCTTCTCCTGACCATATGTGGTTTTAAATAGAAGTTCGCATGTCGTAAGCGATGGTGCAGCAGATCAGCTCATCTGCAATACTGACCATGATCCATGAACTGACCATCCCGTCATCTTTGGCTCCGTGTGGCATATCTTATTGTCGTCATGTTGTGACTCCAACAAGATACGCTCCTTCTCGTATCCTCGTACAAATCATTGGAACATTCTAGACTACTTGGGATAATTGGTCTCATCCAACGTGTGTATCAAGTCAAATGAGGGTATGCGAGCACACCCTCCTTCGTATTTAGCTTGCTTGTAGAGAAATATGAAGATCCGAAAACTTCGCAGATCACACCAGAACCCGCAGGGGTTGCAGAATCGAAGGGTGTAGATCTGACTTGAAGGAGGAATGACGAAGGTGATGGTTGGGGGGTTGGGCATGGAGAATGGGGGTGAGGGAGGGTGAATGACCGCTCTGATGCCAAATTGACATCAGAATGAATTGTGAATAGAATATGAACCCAAGGGATCCTTATATAGGCGGACTCATACGATTAGGGTTACAAAATGAGTCCACTCATACATAATGAGTCGACCAGAATACCTCTAGGACTAAGGTTTACAATAAGCACTCAACAAAATTCAATATTTTTGAGTCATTATTTTCAGTTGGAATGTAGTTTTTATAACAATATATTTATAAGAACTCATTATTGTCGTATCATCAGTTCATATATAGCTTCTATATATATATATGTAAAACAATCGACCTTTGTTTCAATTCTCCCTTAATTAAGTATCACACTTCTCATATACTATGTAGGGGTTCTATTTCCATTTTACCCGTATCTCGACGTGCCAACAACTTTTTAAATAAATTTAGTAAGTCCTTATAGATTATTTTTCACTCAAGTTCAGTTTTTATCAATTTTTATGCGTGATAAATATCTATACCGTGTGACTTCTAAAAAAGAAACCTATAATAATTTGAAAATTTAGCTCGAAAAAATAATTAATCAAATGAAAATAAATTAGTTGGCTGATGTCACACATCGATTAGTTGAAGTGATAATTTCATAAACATCATCAGTGAGTTGGGTGCTTTGATTAGTCAACTTAAAATTTTAATGAGTTGGCCATTTAATGTATTAATCGATTAAATTTTAGTAGTTTTTAAGTCAATAATAATTATTAAAAATGAAATATCGTGTAAACAATAGTTGGTTGGGAAAAAATTTAGTTCACTGGTCGAAAGCTAATCAACTAAATAAGTTCAAGGATAATCAGACTTTTGACAAACAACAAGCTTGAAATTTAATACCATATCCAGTCAACTCAAGGATTCAATAATTCGAGTAAGGATGTTTTTTGTCTACCGAATAAAATGACTCGTCGACTGAAAACCTTGAGACGTGTCCCTGGTTATCGAGTACGTGAACTTGCAAGTCGATTCAAGTTGATTTCAATCATTTAAAATATTAAGCAGTAGTCAAGTATTCGCCAATGACTTTGGTTGTTTTATGCGATGATAATATTATTTTTAAGCATTTATGCACAAAATAAAAAAAACCATGTAAAAGTTTGTTCACATGTCCATGATTTTGAGAAGTGCTACACAAATGCATTTCTCTCCATACCTTCGAGCTCCTCAGTCCTTATCACTTTCACCGTCATTTTCACGAGCAAATATTCTCTAGCCCTTTATTAGAGTGGTTTAGTAAATGACCTGAATTCGCATTCGTATTCGTTCATTTGCATCCCTAAAAGATAGGGTAGAAAATGCAATTTATCCACACAAATCCAGTGCCATCACACGTAAGATGCGCTAGACAGGACCAAAATGCAAAATACTTTATTTTCATGGGATAAACATTAACAAGAAAACACATGCAATTTATTGCAAATGTTCCAAACTCACATGCAGAAGCATGTGCAGTTGTTCAAATAGGACTTGAATACAAAGTTAAGAACAATAAAGAGTATCACTGCAATTATTCAAACACGAACAAACTGACATCTGTCCATATAAAGATTGATTTACAAATAAAAGCAAGGTAGTGGGCTAAGGTGTAAATTTCACCAAGTAGCATGCGGTGCACGTGCTGCATGGACGGGCTATATCTGATTTGGAATCTTCAATATGATAGCTAGAGTATGGGACAAAGTGGACAGTGGTGACGAAATCTGACAGAGGCAATCTTGATTTGACGATGTTTAATGCATCTGGAAGAACACGTATGAAGAACTGCTCCAATGAGGTTGGGTCTGCTCAATAACCGTCGATCTCCTTCAGATCTAACATTTGAAGATCTCCAAAGGTGGTTGATGGTCCAACGCTTCGATCTGGGATGAGAAAGCGATCCAGGTCCCGTTGATCGGGGACCTGGAGCTCGAAGTGGTCTGTTGGTGTTGCGGGACCTCCATTTTCTCGGTCTGGGCTCCAAACAATATCCTATCACCTGCAATTTATTTGCTGCTCGGAGATGACACTATGATCAATTTTATTTGCTAAAATAAGGGGGGAAATGATGAATACTCATTCATCACTCTTTATTCTTATATTTTAGCTACAAAAACCTTTGCAAATGCATGTAGATATGTGTAAATACAAATAATTACCAAAAGCATGCATTGTGTAAAATTATATAATTAGCATGTTTTGTGCAAAAATAAAAGAATAAAGATTAAAAAGAAAAAGAGGGAAATATTTAGAATAAATATTGAGCAACCTAACCCAAGGGAGGGCTCAGCATGGGCCTGACCGCATAAAAGCCAAAGTAGAGGGAGATAGGGGCTCATGTGTGTAAATATATATGTAAATAAAATAAAAGTATTTTCCTCACAAAAAAGGCTTGTAAATATTTGTATATATTTATAAATATAAAATCAAAATAAAAATATAAAAATTAAAAAGAAACCAAAAATCTCATTCATGTACATAAGCACCTTGTACATAGTTCCATCATCCCTATTTATCCTTATAAATAAATAAAATTAATTTCCAAAATTTTTGTAAATATCCTATATTATATAGTGTAAATAAATAAAATAAAAACAATTAAAACAAAAACAAAATAAAAATAACAAAATTAGAAACACAAAAATATATTGTAAATATACCATGTATATAAATGTATATATGTATTTATTTCACCTATGTATATAAATAATTAAAATAAAATAAAAATATCTTTTTATTCGTTAGTTTATAATGTAAATAAATAAAATATAAATTGGGAATAAAATTGTATAAAAATAACTCATTAAAAATCAAAACTAAAAATCCCATATTGTATATATACCTATGTATAATACTATATTGTATATAGCTTATTTTTATTTTGAAAAATTAATTAAAAATCACAAAAAATAGAAAAAAAATAAAATAAAAATATTTCATGTTTTAAGTTTTTATTAATTCGGCCATTTTCTATGTTTAATTTCACTTTCAAAATCCAGCCACGTGGCCGCTCACCATTGGCTCTGGGGGATGTTGACCGCCCGGTCAACTCCCCCCCCCCAAGACCACCTCTCGCGGGTCTGCAGCGCCCGACTCCCCCTTCTCGGATTTTTCCCAGGCAGACCCGACTCCCTCTCGCCTTAACCCCGGGTCCGACTCCTTCACGACACACCCGAGACCCTCGCCGGAGATACCGCATCGAGATCCGCGATCTTGATTTCCCTACCCGCGCGCCTCTTTCTGGATCTTCCCCACATATAAAGCCCAGCTCCGCCTCTTCATTTCTCATCTTTGGGTATTCGATTCCACCCCCTGTGAGCTCCGGTGTGTGCGTGAGAGTGACAGCTCACTGCTCGTGCTGTTGCAGCGAGGAGAGGGACCGGATTCCATCGATCCGGCGAGCTTCGCCGCCGTTGCTCCGCCACCAGCTGGAGCCCGAGCCTCGGAGGGAGACGCTCCTCGAGGCGAAGACCCAGAGCTTCCTTAGCTCTTCCCCAGTCTCCTCGTCCACCCAGGTAGTCCCTTAGACCCTTCTTTTCCTTTGATTTTCATTTACGCCCAAATCGTCGCTCCGCCGTGTTACTTCGATTCCGACCATTCCATAGCTAGATTCGATCATCGGAATCCACAGACATCTGCGCCTTCCTCCGACGCGTCTTCTCCATCCCTCCATCCAACCCAGCTCGCAAAGGAGCTGGGATTCGAGCTCTACCGTCCCCCCTTTGCCGGAGCTCGTCCATATCGCCCCATCGTCCACCGTCACCCCGCCTAACCGGGTCGAGGCAGCTTGCCCTCGACCCGCGAGTCTTCTGGACTGTTTTGCAGGTTCAAAGAAGGACGTCTGAGGTCCTTCGACATCAAACCAGGAGGCGCAGCTCCGCCGACTTCGCCGGAGCTCCTCGGAGCTCGGCCGGGTCATCGGAGACCCCCATCCGACGCGGAGGCCCACGCCAGACCTTTCCCGATCACCAGCGCCCCGCGAGGAGGTCAGGAGCGCACGCACTGGGTCGGCGAAGTTCGCCGGCCACCTGTTCTTCCTCGACCTTCAGACGCCGTCCGATCATCCCTCTCGCTCCAGGTTCATCTGGGTCGTCCGTTCAGGAGCAGCAGTCATCGTTCGATCTGAGATGGATGGATCTGGACCGCCCGATGCTCGAGGGTTAGCCGCAGAGATCCACGCCCGTCCGATGCACCACGTGGCTTGACCCTCACCGTCGGATTCGCCAGAGGAGCCCAGCTGTGGAGCGCCTGTTATTCCCAACCGTTAGATGATCCACGTGCCCTCCATCCAGCCGCTCCATTAATAAAGGGTAAACTACCCTTAGGCCCTTCTATTTATTGCATTTCGTAGTTAGTCCTGTAATTAGTTAATCCAGTTGTTTAGTTTTTGGGATTATTGCATAGAGGACCCCGTACTCTACTTAGTTTGCATTTATGCCCCTGTGTATGGTCTGACACGTGCATCGACACGTGCTTTTTGGCTTATTTGCATTCCATGCCCCTGTAGTTCTGATTGTTAATGATTGAATGAAAGTTTGTGCTTATTTGCATTTATACCCCTGTGCGTGAAACATTTGAGCATGTGCGTGATTTTTTGGGATATTTGCAGATAAGCCCCTGGCTTTTGGTACATGTTACCAAAAAGCCCTCGGAACTTATTTTTCTTACATTTGGGTCCCTGAGTGCCCCAGACGCGCGACACACGTGTTTTGCTGGGTTATTTGCACCAGACCCCCCAGACTTCCGGGTATTTCCACTTTGGTCCTTGTGCACTATGCCCCCTTTTTATTTTTGAATAAAATAGCAAATCACCTCCAAATTTAATGAAAATTGGATACATGGCTCCTGCCATGATGTAAAATTTTCTACAAATTTTGGAGACATTTTCATCACTGTTTGATATTTTTAGAAAATCAAAAACATCTATTTTTGTTACTGTCTAAATTTAAAAACCCCCAAAAAATATTAAAACTCATTCAAAAATTCCAGAAAAATTGTCTAATGTTTGTTTTGCTTAGCTTGATTTTCTAGCCAATTTTGGCTATTTTTCATTACTGAAAACCACTAAAAATTTAAAAAACACTCAAAATCTTATAAAAATTCTAGTAAATCAATTAAAAATCCAAAAATAATAAAATAGGTGCCTAAATTTTTCTTGTTTTATTCTCTTTACAGGAAAATTACCTCCCAGCTAATTTGGGGCCTTTAGATATTTTATCTAGGCCCTTTTAGCTTGGCTGGACAGATCTACTGTTTTAGTCACTTTTTTATTTTTAGAAATTAAATAAACGTCAGAAAAATCCCAAAAATTCACCAAAAACACTAAAAATTATAAAACATATAAAAACATTTTTGTTAGGATTTTTGGTTGATTTTTAATGCTTTTAATAAATTGTTGAAGTGTGTGCTTATTTGCTTTTCTTATTTTTTTAACACATTAAAAATCCAAAAAAATATTAAATAATTAAAAACCACCAAAAATATTTTCTTCTTTTATTTTATTTCTCTTTTTGACTACTTCGTAGGCCGAGAGGCCAACCCGTGCTCCTTGAGTTCGATCCTGGTCGCTATACCAGGTTAAACTAATAGCAGGACCACTTTCGTATTTTCAGTGATTTTATCTATCTTGGTGGTTCATTTTTCTTGATTGAGCACACGTCTGAGTGATTGAGGTCGCAACGACCGATTTAGCACCTTTACCTTAGTCGCTCAAAATCGCTCAATCAGAATGGTGCCGTTGCCGGGGAGCACGGCTTAGTAGTTTTTATTTTTATTTTTCGTTTTTGTTTTCGCGGCTTTTCGCGGCTCTTTCAGAGCTCGCGGCTTTGTCGCGGCTTTTTGTTTATATTTCATTTTTATTTTGTTTTGTTTTACTTTCTTTTCTTTTGTTTTTATTCTTGTTTTATTTTGAGTGTTTATTTTATTTTGCATTTTTGCATATATACCCTCATTTTATTTCCATTTATTTCTCTTATCATTATTTGATTATTTTGGTCTGACCACTTGTCTCTGTTTCTTGTGAGGGACCGAGGACCGCGGAGGAGACTTTCGAGGAGCCGACGCAACCGCAGGACTTGGAGGCGGCTCCCTTCTTTACGGAGCCGTAGGAGAGAGCGAGAGAGAGAGTTGAGTGGGAGAGGTTTAGTTAGATTTTTATTTTTATTCTGATTATTATTGTAATAATACAGGGACTCAGAGACTGGACTTTTGGAGTGTGGTTGAACTAGCAGGTCTGTTTCGCCGAGCACCGGTGTACTCGGGGGACCCTTAGGAGTTTTTCGCGACTTTTTTGCGGTTTTTTTTTCTTTCCTTTTTACTGTCTTTTCCGATGTTTACGCGGTTTTTGATCGAGCCCCTAGATTTAGGATTTTATACTTGCTTGTGCCGTAATTAGTAGGGTTCCCACACTTAATTATCTGCCTGTTCCTATAGTGTGCTTAATTGGACCTACTAATAATCAATTAATAAAAATAACTGACTCATTTTCCTTAGTGGCTTACGTGCCGTAGTCTACCCCACAAAGCGCTTTCTCCTACCCCCGATTTGTCGGGCAGAGGAGGGGTAGACCAAGACCGGACCTTTGTCCTGTAGGACGGTGACCAGTTAGACGGTTCTACGAGTAGAATTGTTGATCTAGGACTTGGTTTTCATCGTTGCATCATTTAAGTAGTTTACTTTCTGTCTTTACATTTATGTGCGGATCATATTGCATGTAGAGTGTTGGAGACATGTATGCCTTTCTGACTTTGCATGCATCATTGATTTATCGTGCATCGGCTTTTTCGTCTTCTCCCCCCTGTTTTTGACCTAATAATCAGGAGAACCGAAAAATTCGTTAGGCGTTTGTTTTTATTTGAAAAATATTAAAAAGAAAAACCATAAAATTGGGACTGGCTAAAACTATTGACCCTAAAAGACACTCACCTTAAAAATTTGTCTTGGGGAGAGCAACCCCCTCATTGTTTGGTTTGCTTGCGCGAGAGAGTGACCCGCACCCTAGGTAGAGCCCTCCGGTGCTATTTCCAGCTGACTACCGACTCTTCCGTGCGGGACAGTCGGTTGGAGTAGCATCGGGTATCCCAACAGGTCACGTAAGCGCTCTGATATCTTGTGTGTTCACCTAATAAAAATTGACAAGATAATTTGACCGAGCTTTTACGGTCTTCAGCTCGCGTTGCGTTGGTGAACCGGGGGTTTGCATTCTGATCATAGTTTTTCCAGATCTCATCCGCACTACTCGACCAGATCACGATGATGGGTAGACGCTCTCTTAGGCATCCTCTGGCTGCACCGCTTTCGGGCACGTCTACCCAATCATCTAGGTTGGCCCGCGAGAGCCGAAACCAGTTCTCCGAGCCCGAGTACGATTCCGCCCTGTTCCCCCTCGACCCCCTTTCTTTCGGTTCTGAGAGATATGAGCCAGAGGAGAGAATAGCAGATTTGACAGCACCTTAGTATGGCTCATTTGATTTTGCAGACGTCATGGCCGGTAGTTCAGAGGACCGCTCCATGACAGAGCACATCGTGATGGACCAGGGAACGATCAACTTCACCCTGATCGCCTCGTTAGAGACAGTGCAGCAGCAGCTGAGGGATCAGGGAGCTTTCGTGATTGAGATGAGGAGAGAGTTGGAGCGACTCAGAGCAGAGAGAGCTCAGAGCGAGCCTGAGGACGGACAAATGTAGAGGCACGAGCCGCAGCAGCCGCAGCAGCAGCCGCTGCCGCCGCAGCGGCAGCCTCCGCGGCAGGAGGACCACCGAGACCGATGCGGGAGTTGCACAATCCCGGATCTACACTGATGCATCATTGGGTGGTGGTACCTGCTATCGTGGGGGACTTTAAGTTCCCCCCGAACACCCTACAGATGCTTCCCCGTTTTCACAAACTTGCCACCGAGGAGCCCCATCTCCACCTCCAGGAGTTCTTGATGATCTGCAGTACTGTCCACGACCGTCATGTGGACCAGGATACGATTCGGATGATCACCTTCCCCTTCTTCCTAGCAGACAGAGCAGCCACCTGGCTGAAGCATTTGGAGAAGTTTGTTTACACCTGGGAGCAGCTCCGCACCGAGTACTTGAACAAGTACTATCCACTCAGGCGGACCAATGCAGCGAGGGACCTGATCAGCAACTTCTCCATGCTCCCCAACGAGCAATTCCATGAGGCATGGGAGAGGTTCCGTGAGCTCACAGACCGATGCCCGCACCATGATATCTCGAAGCCGAACCTTGTGCAGATCTTCTTCAGCGGGCTGACACCAGAGCTCCAGGGCCTGGTGAATGCTTCTTGTGGCGGGTCCTATCTCGCCAAGGATCACGACCAGGTCTGGGCCATCTTCGAGGAGATGGCCGAGAATTATATGGTGATGTCCCAGACCCGGTTGTATACACAGGGCAGACCCCAGCAGCAGCCAGGACCCGTGCAGTACCAGAGGATAGCACGGGTCGATGCCGGTCCATCCAGTTCATCCGCAGTTGCAGCAGCACAGGCAGAGTCGTCCACTGCGGATATGGGTATCATCAGCGAGAAGTTGGACCGCATGGAGCTGATCGAGAAGAAGCAGTGCCAGGGCATCACGCAGATGGAGCAGATGGCACAGACTCTGAGCGACCTGAAGACCCAGCTCATGTGTCTCCAGGAGGCACAGACGGCTTCCCAGCCCCGTCTTCAGTTGCGAGACGATACCGGCGGCAGCAGCAGCTCGTCTCAGCGCTCCAGCTCCTTTCAGCAGCCTAGACAGGTTCACCTTGTACAGGCGGAGCCGTACCAGTGATGAATCTCGTATTCATCACTCTAAATATCATTTATTAAGCTTAAATCCCTAAAAATCAACAGCATTCCTGCATCTATTTTGCATAATTAGCATTCATGCATGTTTCATAAGAATGGCATTTTAGCACAAAAATCTGCATAAAATAAGAAGCCAAAAATCCAAGCCAAAATGACCTGTAAATAGCCCGACTTCCCAGATTTTTAGCACATTCATGCTAACTCCGAATAACTCAAAACCACTTCCACTGTGTACATATCAATAACAAGAATAAAGGAAAAATACGAAAAAATAACTAACCCAAATAAGTGGACCAAAAACCCAAACCCTAATTTCAGGATTTCCGGACTAAAAGCCACATATCTTCCCCATCCAGTGTCCGATTTAATCCTACTCACTTTTGAACTAATGTGCATTCAATTACCTTCAAAACAAGACCAAGTTCAAGTGAATCGGAGCTCGTATGTGAAAGTTGGGTTTTGGGCCTCTTTTGTACATTGTATATTTTCGCGGCTTTTCTGACATATATTTTATGTATATATTTTCTTTATTAATAAAAATCCAAAAAAATAGAATTAAGTGTCTTTTATTTATCTTTAATTTTTCCGTAATTTTTCCGGATTTTTATCTTGTTTAAAAAAAATGACAAAAAAATTATAAAACCCAAAAATCAAGGTATTCTATGTACATAGAATACCCCAAAAAATTCACTTTGTGCAAATGATCGATTTTGTCTTTGATGCCTTCATGAAAGTTGTAGATCTCATCGAGACGGGCAATTTTCGTGAAGAAAGTTTTTCGATCCGAGGTCGTTTACTATTTTTTATCGATTTTTTAAATGTTTATTTTCGGAATTTTCTGGTGCTGACACGTGGCAGCACCTGGTGCCGCCACGTGTCAGCCATTTTTGGCTTTATTTAAACTCGTTTTTATTATAAAAAAATTAAAAATAAAAAAAGACGCACGTGCGTCGCATGTGCCTCCAAGGCACGTGCTCCGCACGTGCACCTCCTCCTCTCGCCTTGTGCCGCCACGTGGCGCGACAAGCGCCATCCGATCATGCGCGATCGGACGGCTCCTGTGCGTCGTCTTCCTCGCGCCCCT
The DNA here is from genome assembly GCA_037367405.1 of Ottelia alismoides. Classification (NCBI taxonomy): domain Eukaryota; kingdom Viridiplantae; phylum Streptophyta; class Magnoliopsida; order Alismatales; family Hydrocharitaceae; genus Ottelia; species Ottelia alismoides. The sequence goes on from JAZKJV010011432.1 coordinate 56,802, forward strand.
TTCCCAAATCCACCGCCGCCCCGCGATTTCCCCCGCAAATCGCGGCCATCTCCGATCCTCGTATCGCCGCCCCCGATCCCCAATCAGATCCCCAGTCGAATCCGCCCCCGCGTCTCCACCTCCATCCCTTCAATCAACCCCCCTCCTGCCATATCCGGCGAGAATCCCTTCTCTTATTTAACCTCCGCCGCCCCCTCATCGCACTTCATCCGCCTACAAGCCTCAGGCGAAGCCCGGTGGTGACAGCCCGGAGCTTCGCCGTCGACGAGATCCGAGGCCACGTCCCCCGGCCCTCGTTGCAGCCACGGAGATACTCCTCCGCATGCGCTTCTGCTCCGGCCATCCGTTGAGCCAACGACATCGACGACAACCGCCAGCCACCGCCTGGAGCTCTGCTCCTCCTCCGCGTCAAGCCACGTCGCCATCACCGCCTCCGACTCCGCCATCGCTACCGAGCCACCGGCCCCATCACTCGCCGCCGCTGCTGCGCCCTCGACTCCCCTTACGCCGCCCTCTAGGCCGTGTGTCGGCCAGAGGGAGGCCGACTTTCGGTCGACGCTCCACCGACAGCCCTCGTCATCGGCTACCACCGCCTGCTCCACCGTCTCCAGCCACCGGAGCCAACTACTTCTGCCGCACCTGGGCGGCTCCTCCAGCATCTACAGGAGCCCTGCTCTCTCCGCCAGCCGCCTCCGACGCTCCTCCCTCGCCTCCATGCCAAAACCCCTGTCACGTGCGCTGCACGTGAGGACGGGGGGTGACGTCAGCCACGCCACTCACCCAGAGGTCACGTGTCGTGCACGTGATCCTCTGGGCCATTTGCAGACAGCCCCTCGGAGGTTCACTGATCCGCACTTCAGCCCCCGCCAACCAGAGACACGTGATGTGCACGTATCCTCTGGTAATTTTGCAGAGAACTCCCCCCAATTAGCGGTAATCTCATATAAATCCATGCATATTGTTTATTTATTTTATTTATAATATTTGCATCTGTACCCCTGTGTTCCCTCGTATATTTGGACCTCATCTCTACATTATTTTCCTAATCCAAAAATTGCATGATGTTTGTTAATTAATTCTCTACGCTTTGACATGTTGTGGGTATTTTTATGATTGACGGTTAATTAATAAATAATTGTTTTGTGAAAATTGGCATATTTTACCCATTTTCTGCTCTGAAATTCACAGTTGATTAACCATTGCTCTAAAAATCCTCGAAAAATCACATCTTTAGAGTTAATTATTCTTAACATTGTGCCCAAAAAGATTTACATTTGCAGGCATATTTTGTCCTGTAAAAATCATTTTGCATTTTTTAGTATTTAATTTTTAATAGGTATTAAACCCCACATTTTCGAGGTTTAGGATTTTTCTGAGATCCGTCACCTAGTGATAGATCTCAGATAATTTTGATTCTTGAAAATAAGTAGGTTTGATATTTATTAAAATTAAATATTAAAAATCATTTTGTTTGTATTTAAAAATCCATAAAAAATTCATATTGCATCCAAAAATTCCAAAAAAATTACAGTGCACCCATTTCATCATATTTTACATCTCGGCCAAGTTTAGTATTTTTCGGACATCATTTGGACGTAATTCACATTTTAGTCCATAAAGTAGGCCGGATTTGCATATTGCACCCTATATTGCATTAAAAATTCCAAAAAAAAGACCACCTCGAAAACCGAACACGAACTTTGATAGACTTAATTCTAGGTTGTTCCTTTGCCTCCTTGTGATCGACCTTGGGACTTGCCCAAGTAAAATAAACATAAAACCACGAGATTAAAAATTGAATAACTTAATTGTGGTATTTTCTTGATCGTTTCCGATTGCCGCCTACAACACACGACACGATAAAAACTACTTATCAAACGCTGCATTTTCGGATACGTCAACCAGCAGCAGCAACCCTCTTACCAGTCCCCACCATCTCCAAACATGCAGATGGTGGTCTACCAGCCGGATCAGCCTCTGGCAGTACTCCCGCCAGCCCCATACGATGCAGAGCCGTTGATGGATGTCAACGGGATTTGGTATGACCGTCCCCAGCTTGGGATCCGACGAGACCATCCCGGATTCAGGTGGGGGAGTGGAGGTACCCAGCCCCAACAGCAGTCATCCGGTCAGGGAGGGCAGTATAGCCAGCAGAGGGATCACCAGCAGCAGCAGCCCCCAGCCTACCAGCCATACCAGCAGTCGTCCTTCGTTCCTCGTCCCTATCAGCAGCAGGGACAGTCTTGGAGACGTGAGCAGCAGGCTCACCAGCCACAGCAGCAGCATCCTTCCTCCTACCCCTCTCAGCAGCAGCAGCACCAGGCCCAGCAGCCTCATCACCAGAGAGGCTACCCGTCGAGCTCCCACGAGAGCCCCGCCTTGGATGACATAGCCCGCCTTTTCACGGATCAGCAGGCTACTTTTCGACGGGAGATGGACGAGTTCCGCCAGGAGATGCGGGACCTGATGAGAGGGAAGGCCGCCATCCCTGCACAGATAGAGCCGAATCCGAACAGCCTGAAGAGGAAATCTGAGCAGGTAGTTTCCACTGAGCATGCCACTCCTAGTGATCCATTTGATGATATGTCTTCGGATCTATTTGATGCTGATTTTGTTACACTTAGGAGCGGTAGAGCACCAGCAGGCGGCGCCTTATCTGAGCGACGACTCGAGGATCCACCCAGGGCACCAGATGAGGAGGAGGAGAGCGGTACTGAGGCCGCAGATGATGACGGTGGTACTGATGCCACCAAGGATGCTGATTCCACCGGCGGTACTGAGGCCGCCGCTTCACCAGTTCGAGGAGGTGGTGCTGATGCCACCAGAGTAGCCGAGCCAGCCCGCGGTACTGAGGCCGCGAGACGTCCAGCAGCAGAGCCAGCCCGTGGTGGTACTGAGACCACCGGTGTTTTTGTAGAGAGAGATGTTGTTTTTCCTCATGCTGATGTATCTCATAACACTGTTTTGAATAAAGGAAAAGGTTTAGTTTCTTCTGGTCCCACTGTGGTGATTGATGTATGTGCGGATCCGGCCGTCGAGCTGTCTAGACCTCTTCCTAGTCCTTCATCTGCGAAGGACCCTGTGATCCCCTTCCCTAGAGCCCTTCAGATGGGGAAGGGGAAGAAAAGAGAAAAAGACCCAAAAAAGAGAGAGCAGGAGGAGTTCAACCAGAGCATGATCGACAGACTTCACATACAGCTGACCCTTCAGGAGGCTTTGCAGCACATCCCCCTTCTTCAGCGATCTTTGAGAGATATGACCACAGTCAGGAGGAGGAGGAGGAACCACCATTCAGAGATACATGTGCTGACGAAAGCCACGTGCTTCGCGATCCAGAACCGTCTGCCGGCCAAGAGGCCAGATTCAGGAACCCCGTATGTCAGATGCCAGATTAGTGAGCAGAGGTTCGACCGTACTCTATTGGATAGCGGATCGTCTATCAACCTCCTTCCGGCAGCCCTTCTCGAATGCTTCGAGTTGGGCACTCTTCGACAGAGCAGGACAGTCCTTCAATTTGCTGATCGATCTGTCAAGAGGCCGAAGGGGTTGTTGCGAGACGTTATCGTCACTATTCAGGGCCTGAAATTCCCCGTGGACTTCGTAGTATTGGACATGGAGATCCCTGATTCAGTGGCCGATACCCCCATCATTCTCGGTCGTCCGTTCTTGGCCACAGCCAAAGCGGTGACTGATCATGATAGCGGGAAGGTATACTTTCGCGTCGAGGGCGAGAGTGTACAAATAGAGATGGTCGAGGACTACAGAGCCAGAGAGAGAGCATGCTCAGAGGCCAGCACAGATTCAGAGCAGCTGACAGATGCTGAGCCAGACATCCATCAGGACTGTGATTTTGTGATCATAGACGACGAGGCAGCATTGGCAAACCCTGCAGCACATGCCATCCTCTCATTTTCAGACACCGCTGATGCCGAGATGATAGCAGAGGAGAGCTTGGAGAGCACAGCCCTGGTCCAGGATACCACAGAGACAGCAGAGCCGGTTCTTGACCGCGACACGATTTCCAGTGATGGTGGTACTGAGGCCACCTTGTGTTACGGTGGTACTGATGCCACCTTGTTTGATGCAGATCCCTCGGATTCAGAGTCTGATTGGGCAGATTGCGATGATCAGATGCCAGACTTGAGTCCACCTGAGCCTACAGATGAGGAGGAGGTTGACGCAGAGCAGATCAGAGACAACACAGTCGAGCAGCCTTCTCCAGACCCAGTTTGCGAGAGTCCGCTTTCTTTCTCCCAGGCAGATTTGGCAGATTTAGAAGCATTGACACATCTTCTTCCGAGGCCAGATTTGCCAGCGCCCAGCTGTCCAGAGCTGAAGCCGCTTCCTACTTCGCTGAAGTATCGGTTCCTTGCGGGCGAGCCTGAGATGTACCCAGTCATCATCTCCGCCGATCTGACTGGAGAGCAGGAATCCCGTTTGATGGGGGTTCTTGAAAAGAACCCCAAGGCAATCGGATGGAGCGTAGCAGATCTCCATGGGATTAGTCCATCAGTGTGCTCCCACCATATCTATCTTGAGGAGGGAGCGAAGCCGTCGCGTGAGTTCCAGCGGCGACTGAACCCCAACCTGAGAGAGGTCGTGATGAAGGAAATATCAAAATGGTGGAGCGTAGATTTTATTTATCCCATTTCCGACTCCAAGTGGGTTAGCCCCTTGCATGTGGTGCCCAAGAAGACGGGCATCACGACTGTGATCAGTGAGTCGGGAGAGGAGATTGCTACACGAGTACCCACCTTTTGGAGGGTCTGTGTTGACTACAGGAGACTCAACTAGGCCACCAAGAAGGACCATTTCCCCTGCCTTTTATTGACTAAATCATTGAGAGACTAGCAGGGAAGAGCCATTATTGCTTCCTGGATGGGTACTCGGGCTACAACCAGGTGGCCATCGCTCCTGAGGATCAGGAGAAGATCACCTTTACCTGTCCCTTCGGTACATATGCCTTTCGACGCATGCCATTTGGGCTATGCAATGCCCCTGTGACTTTTCAGAGGTGCATGCTGTCGATCTTTTCGGACATGGTAGGGGAGTGTTTGGAGGTCTTCATGGACGATTTCTCGGTCTACGGCAACGGATTCGACTCCTGTCTTGACTGCCTAGACCGAGTACTCCAGCGATGTATTGAGTACCATTTGGTTCTATCTTGGGAGAAGAGTCACTTCATGGTGACTCAAGGGACGGTGCTTGGCCATATCATCTCCAACAGGGGCATGGAGGTTGATCCGGCCAAGGTTGATGTCATTAGAAAACTCGCACCGCCGTCCAATTTGAGGCAGCTACGGTCATTCCTGGGGCACGTTGGATTTTATAGGAGATTTATTCAGGATTTCAGCAGGATTGCCCGACCGTTGACTGACCTCTTGACGAAAGACACCGAGTTCCTTGCCGATGACAAGTGTCTTTCGTCCTTTGCGACTCTCCAGCAATGTGTGATTGAGGCTCCTGTCCTCCAGCCGCCTGATTGGTCTCTCCCATTCGAGATCATGACGGATGCCTCCGGTTTTGCCGTAGGGGCAGTGCTGGGACAGAGGAGGGATGGAGTTCCATTTGCTATTCACTACGCTAGCCGCACATTGGATTCCGCCCAGCGGAATTACACGGTCACAGAGAAGGAGATGCTAGCCGTAGTGTTCGCCCTAGATAAGTTTCGATCTTATATCATTGGATCTAGAGTGACTTTGTACACAGATCACACCGCCATCAGATACCTCATGGCAAAGAAGGATGCCAAGGCCAGACTCACTAGATGGATCCTTCTACTCCAGGAATTCGACATTGAGATCAAGGACAAGCCTGGAGTCAAGAATGTGGTGGCGGATCATCTCTCCCGTTTAGAGCAGCCTGAGGAGTCTAAGCAGATTGATCCCATTCGAGATACCTTCCCAGATGAGGCGATCCTTGCTATCGCCTCGCTCCTGTGGTATGCCGATATTGTGAACTTTCTCGTTGCTGGGAAAGTCCCACAAGATTGGCCCAGGTAGAGGCTTGAGACCTTCCTTGCGAAGGCCAAGTCCTACCACTGGGAGGATCCCATCCTTTACCACGAAGGAGGGGATAGCGTCTGGCGTCGGTGTATTCCTCAGGAGGAACACCATAGCGTCCTCACTTACTGCCACAAGCTTGAGGCAGGAGGACATCATTATGGGAGGAGAACGGCACAGAAAGTGCTCCAATCCGTATTGTGGTGGCCTACCCTCTTCAAGGACTCAGATGAGTTCGTGAAGAGGTGTACTGACTGTCAGAGGATGGGCACTTGTGGACAGCGTGATATGATGCTGATGCAGCCCATTCACTTCTGTGAGGTTTTTGACGCATGGGGCATCGATTTCATGGGTCCATTCCCTAAGAGTCAGGGATTTGAGTACATTCTGTTGGCCGTGGATTATGTTAGTCGTTGGGTCGAGGCTATCCCCGCCCGAGCCGCTGATGCGAGGATAGTTTGCAGATTTTTGAGGAAGCACATCATCATGCGGTTCGGGTTCCACGAGTTCTGATTTCTGATGGGGGGTCTCATTTCATCAACGACCAGGTGAAGGCCCTTGCTAGCGAGTTCGGTATAGACCATCGTGTTGCTACACCTTACCATCCACAGACGAATGGTCTAGCCGAGGTGTCGAATAGGGAGATCAAGACTATATTGCAGAAAGTCGTCCGCCCTGACCGAAAGGATTGGTCACAGCTTTTGGACTCGGTCTTGTGGGCATATAGGACGTCTTTCAAGACTCCATTGGGCACATCTCCCTTTCGCCTCGTATATGGCAAGCCGTGCCATTTACCTGTTGAGCTGAGGCACAAGTCACTTTGGGCAGTTACAGATATTCTTATGGATCCAGATGGTATGGGAGACCAGAGGAGGACAGAGTTAGCCTCCTTGGAAGAGCTTAGAGATACTGCTTTCTCAAACAGCCTACAGTATAAGGAGAGAGTGAAGGAGTCGCATGATTCTCATATCAGCCACAAGCATTTTGAGATTGGACAGAGAGTATGGCTGTTTGATGCGAGGCTTCGTTTGTTTCCAGGGAAGCTACAGAGCAAATGGAAGGGACCCTACTTGGTCAGAAAGGTACACGACAATGGTAGCATTGATATATCCGAGTTGTCTTCTGAGAGTACCTTTCGAGCGAACGGCGAGCGGCTCAAGCCATTTCTAGATCATGAGCCGCGGGTCGTTGATCTTGCCCCTATTCATTTTGCGTGAGATGTGGTCTTTGACTCACATCTAAGGCATCTCACGCCTGAGTTTCACTGTTCCTCCGCCTTGTATAGATCCAGATGTCTATATCACTACATTCTTTAGTCCCACATCCCTGTCTTCATCTTTTGATCATGCTATACTTAGGGTGCACTTTACCCTAAGTATAGGGGGGATGTGAGACCTTCGGGTATTTCTTTTGTTGCTGTCTGCCCCTGTTTTACTGCCTATACTTAGGGATATTTCACCCTCAGTATAGGGGGGCTAGACCCTGTACATTCTCCACTCGGTTTTTCCCTTAGTATACAGCCTGCTATACTTAGGATTACTTGATCCTAAGTATAGGGGGAAGACCTGAGACCCTCTTGACTTTTCTATTTCATTCATTCTTCTTTATATATAGCCTTCCTTTTCACTTCCCTATACCTAGCACGAGTTATGTCTTCTTCATCGCTCTTGACTCTGAGGACATCGTTCGAGTTAAGTATAGGGGGGTGTGTATATATTTCATATATACTTTAGCCATAACTCGTACTTTGTGTGAGTGTGTTAATAAATAATAAAATGGCTAAAAATCACAAAAATAAAAAATTTTCATGTTCATAAACTTCTTTTATTTGCACATAAATAGTTAAGTTTACAAATTATTTTTGTAAAAATGATTTCAAAAATCTTTTGTGTAAAGCTTGTGTAAATATTTTCTTATCAAAATTATGTATATAGTACAAAATTTTTCTAAAATGTTTTGAAAATCAAAAGTTTGCAAAAATCTTGTGTAAATTTGTGTAAATATCTTTTTGCAAAACTTGCACTTCATGCATCATTCATACACGATTTCAAAACATTTTTCAAAAATTTTGCATGTTTGTAAAATTTGTGTAAATAAGCATCTTTTGTACATATGTATATAGTTTTTCTGGATGATAGTTGACATTTAAACTAGCATGGAATCAAATTGAGAAATGGAGCTTGATTAAGATCTTAATCCACCTAATTTCTAAGAGGAACCTTATAGGGCTTAGGTTTAAGGCTTTTCAGGTCCATGGTGACTTAATTCTTTGAGTCCACTAGGCTATGATCACATGTCATCTCAATGAGCCTAAGTAGAGCACTTAACAACAACACATGACTCATATAGATTATGGCTTTACTTGGACACCAGCACTATGCACCGAGCTCTCTACGGATGAGGTGGTGAGGAGGCAGCCTTCCTTGACTTGGGGTAGCATATGAGGGTAGTACTTCTAGGCGAAACCTCTCTTCTTCTTTAGTGAAGGAAGTGCGTCTCAACTTGGTCTGGTTGCCATGAGGTCTAACGACGGGAGTTGTGGGTTGCAATAAAGCTTCAAAAGAGGGATAGTCTACTGGCTCAAGAGGAAAAACTCCTTGTACATATGCTGCACATGTATATGTTGTATAGATGCACTTGAAAAAAATGTGCAAAAAGAAAATAACTCCAAAAATGTGGTGGGTCTGAGAGAAAATGATAATCCCACCGGAGTATGTGTATAGAGTGCAATAAGTAAAGCTTGGTTTCATGATCCACCTGATGTAGCTTGCAGCAGGGAGACTTGGCTACACTGGTCAAGCTCCCAAGGGTACTTGGCTACACTGGCCTTGACCCATTCTCTTCTTCCTCCTCTTCTTGAGCCGGTTGAACTTGAACTTAGAAGGGAATACCCCGCTCCTCGAGGAAAGAGTGGCCAGATTGAGGTCATAGAGTTACCTTGTTGGGGAGGGTTGTCAAGTTGCCATTTCTGAGGTGGAGAGCTTAGACCTCACATTTACAGGACAAGAAAAGATTCATGGTCTTTAGGGTTTGTGATTGATGACTTGTTCTGATCTGGAGCATTGAGGAGTCTTGGTTATAGAATAGTGGAACTTAGAGGCTGTTGAGTTGTAGACTTAAGTCCAAATAAGGCTCCGACACATTAATAATCCAAAGATCTGATCGAGCTCCATACCTTAATTTAATGAAGGCAAGTTTAATAATCAGCATTGATCCATGCACATTCTCTTTTTCTTTTTCTTTATTTCTTTTTCACTTCTTTTTCAAATAAGTGTTTGCTAAGGGACTAGCAAAGTTAAGTATGGGGGGTGATGAATACTCATTCATCACTCCTTATTCTTATATTTTAGCTACAAAAACCTTTGCAAATGCATGTAGATATGTGTAAATACAAATAATTACCAAAAGCATGCATTGTGTAAAATTCTATAATTAGCATGTTTTGTGCAAAAATAAAAGAATAAAGATTAAAAAGAAAAAGAGGGAAATATTTAGAATAATTATTGAGCAATCTAACCCAAGGGAGGGCTCAGCATGGGCCTGACCGCATAAAAGCCAAAGTAGAGGGAGATAGGGGCTCATGTGTGTAAATATATATGTAAATAAAATAAAAGTATTTTCCTCACAAAAATAGGCTTGTAAATATTTGTATATATTTATAAATATAAAATCAAAATAAAAATATAAAAATTAAAAAGAAACCAAAAATCTCATTCATGTACACAAGCACCTTGTACATAGTTCCATCATCCCTATTTATCCTTATAAATAAATAAAATTAATTTCCAAAATTTTTGTAAATATCCTATATTATATAGTGTAAATAAATAAAATAAAAACAATTAAAACAAAAACAAAATAAAAATAACAAAATTAAAAACACAAAAATATATTGTAAATATACCATGTATATAAATGTATATATGTGTTTATTTCACCTATGTATATAAATAATTAAAATAAAATAAAAATATCTTTTTATTCCTTAGTTTATAATGTAAATAAATAAAATATAAATTGGGAATAAAATTGTATAAAAATAACTCATTAAAAATCAAAACTAAAAATCCCATATTGTATATATACCTATGTATAGTACTATATTGTATATAGCTTATTTTTATTTTGAAAAATTGATTAAAAATCACAAAAAAATAGAAAAAAATAAAATAAAAATATTTCATGTTTTAAGTTTTTATTAATTCGGCCATTTTCTTTGTTTAATTTCACTTTCAAAATCCAGCCACGTGGCCGCTCACCATTGGCTTTGGGGGATGTTGACTGCCCGGTCAACTCCCCCCCCAGGACCACCTCTCGCGGGTCTGCAGCGCCCGACTCCCCCTTCTCGGATTTTTCCCAGGCAGACCCGACTCCCTCTCGCCTTAACCACGGGTCCGACTCCTTCACGACACACCCGAGACCCTCGCCGGAGATACCGCATCGAGATCCGCGCTCTTGATTTCCCTACCCGCGCGCCTCTTTCCGGATCTTCCCCACGTATAAAGCCCAGCTCCGCCTCTTCATTTCTCATCTTTGGGTATTCGATTCCACCCCCTGTGAGCTCCGGTGTGTGCGTGAGAGTGACAGCTCACTGCTCGTGCTGTTGCAGCGAGGAGAGGGACCGGATTCCATCGATCCGGCGAGCTTCGTCGCCGTTGCTCCGCCACCAGCTGGAGCCCGAGCCTCGGAGGGAGACGCTCCTCGAGGCGAAGACCCAGAGCTTCCTTAGCTCTTCCCCATTCTCCTCATCCACCCAGGTAGTCCCTTAGACCCTTCTTTTCCTTTGATTTTCATTTACGCCCAAATCGTCACTCCGCCGTGTTACTTCGATTCCGACCATTCCATAGATAGATTCGATCATCGGAATCCACAGACATCTGCGCCTTCCTCCGACGCGCCTTCTCCATCCCTCCATCCAACCCAGCTCGTAAAGGAGCTGGGATTCGAGCTCTACCGTCCCCCCTTCGCCGGAGCTCGTCCATATCGCCCCATCGTCCACCGTCACCCCGCCTAACCGGGTTGAGGCAGCTTGCCCTCGACCCGCAAGTCTTCTGGACTGTTTTGCAGGTTCAAAGAAGGACGTCTGAGGTCCTTCGACATCAAACCAGGAGGCGCAACTCCGCCGACCTCGCCGGAGCTCCTCGGAGCTCGGCCGGGTCATCGGAGACCCCCATCCGACGCGGAGGCCCACGCCAGACCTTTCCCGATCACCAGCACCCCGCGAGGAGGTCAGGAGCGCACGCACTGGGCCGGCGAAGTTCGCCGGCCACCTGTTCTTCCTCTACCTTCAGACGCCGTCCGATCATCCCTCTCGCTCCAGGTTCATATGGGCATGTCCGTTCAGGAGCATCAGTCATCATTCGATCTGAGGTGGATGGATCTGGACCGTCCGATGCTCGAGGGTTAGCCGCAGAGAGCCACGCCCGTCCGATGCACCACGTGGCTTGACCCTCACCGTCGGATTCGCCAGAGGAGCCCAGCTGTGGAGCGCATGTTATTCCCAACCGTCAGATGATCCACGTGCCCTCCATCCAGCCGCTCCATTAATAAAGGGTAAACTACCCTTAGGCTCTTCTGTTTATTGCATTTCGTAGTTAGTCCTGTAATTAGTTAATCCAGTTGTTTACTTTTTGAGATTATTGCATAGAGGACCCCGTACTCTACTTAGTTTGCATTTATGCCCCTGTGTATGGTCTGACACGTGCATCGACACGTGCTTTTTGGCTTATTTGCATTCCATGCCCCTGTAGTTCTGATTGTTAATGATTGAATGAAAGTTTGTGCTTATTTGCATTTATACCCCTGTGCGTGAAACATTTGAGCATGTGCGTGATTTTTTGGGATATTTGCAGATAAGCCCCTGGGCTTTTGGTACCTGTTACCAAAAAGTCCTCAGAACTTATTTTTCTTACATTTGGGTCCCTGAGCGCCCCAGACACGCGCGATGCACGTGTTTCGCTGGGTTATTTGCACCAGACCCCCCAGACTTCTGGGTATTTGCACTTTGGTCCCTGTGCACTTTGCCCCCTTTTTATTTTTGAATAAAATAGCAAATCACCTCCAAATTTAATAAAAATTGGATACATGGCTCCTGCCATGATTTAAAATTTTCTATAAATTTTGGAGACATTTTCATCACTGTTTGATATTTTTAGAAAATCAAAAACACCTATTTTTGTTACTGTCTAACTTTAAAAACCCTAAAAAAATATTAAAACTCATTCAAAAATTCCAGAAAAATTGTCTAATGTTTGTTTTGCTTAGCTTGATTTTCTAGCAAATTTTGGCTATTTTTCATTACTGAAAACCACTAAAAAATAAAAAACACTCAAAATCTTATAAAAATTCTAGTAAATCAATTAAAAATCCAAAAACAATAAAATAGGTGCCTAAATTTTCCTTGTTTTATTCTCTTTACAGGAAAATTACTCCCAGCTAATTTGGGGCCTTTAGATATTTTATCTAGGCCCTTTTAGCTCGGCTGGACAGTACCTATTGTTTTAGTCACTTTTTGATTTTTAGAAAATTAAATAAACGTCAGAAAAATCCCAAAAATTCACCAAAAACACTAAAAATTATAAAACACATAAAAACATTTTTGTTAGAATTTTTGGTTGATTTTTAATGCTTTTAATAAATTGTTGAAGTGTGTGCTTATTTGCTTTTCTTATTTTTTTAACACATTAAAAATCCAAAAAATATTAAATAATTAAAACCACCAAAAATATTTTCTTCTTTTATTTTATTTCTCTTTTTGACTACTTCGTAGGCCGAGAGGCCAACCCGTGCTCCTTGAGTTCGATCCTGGTCGCTATACCATGTTAAACTAATAGCAGGACCACTTTCGTATTTTGAGTGATTTTATCTATCTTGGTGGTTCATTTTTCTTGATTGAGCACATGTCTGAGTGATTGAGGTCGCAACGACCGATTTAGCACCTTTACCTTAGTCGCTCAGAATCGCTCAATCAGGAAATGGGAGCAAATGGACGACCTCTGATGAGGTGGTCGGAGATGAGGTCGACTTCCAGACCCATAGCGGATCTGATTGATCATGTATGATAGAGAGATGGAGATATGTTGGGCGAATGTGAAGCAATGGTCAGAGTGATGAAAAACACATGGATGTCCTCTGATTAGTCATATCAGAGTGTGATCGGAGATATTCCGATTTAAACTAAAAAATGAAATAAAATTGTGGAATTAAAGTCAAAAATGAAACTAAATCTAATATTCTAATTTACCCTGTAGTGGAATCGGACAGGTTGTAGCCTCGATTCGGTGCTGATCAACTGAAGAAACTGGTCATATCGGTGAAGGTTTGGCAGAGCTAGATCTCACCTCCGAGCGACTCTCATGCACTCCTGATAGAGGAGGAGGTGCTCTGTCACAACATCTCATTTAAGAAGCCAATCTCGGGTGCAAATTTCTCTCAAAAACGGATCAGATGTGAAATAACAAGATCTAGGAGTATTTATAGAAGAGATCTCAAGTGAAATTTGAAATGGTCGGGCACGTGAATCGAGACTGGAAGGATCGAAATGTTATGTGGGCTTGGGGGTTATTTAATCGGGCAAGAGATTGGTGAAGGGAATAAGAGGATTGGATCAAGGCTCATATTTGGATAAAATAGAGAAGATAAAGATCCAACCATGTTATTTGGGTTTTGGGACTAAGTGGAGTTGTCCTGGGTCAATAGACCCGAGTCCGACCAATGGGAAGCTGGCCCATATAAGACAGGGCACAACAAGACAAAACAGAATGGATACATTTAAAATAAATAAAAACTATTTTAAATTAAAAAGTTTTCTAGATAAATAATGTTAATAAATTAATAAACCCATTTATGGTTATTTTTAATAAATTAAATAAGTTAAATAAATAGGTAAAAACAAATAAAAAACTTTATTTATATGTAAAAATACATATATATATGCAACAAAATATTTTTAATAAATTATTTTTATATATATTTATATAATTTATTAATTTATAGAATAATTTGAGGATTTTAAATTTATTTTTATTTTATTTGTATGAATTATTTTAATATGTTAATTAAATAAAGCTATGTACAGGTATGTGATACCTATACAATAAATACATGATTTTATTTTTGTTCATTTTTTATTTTGTGATTTTTATTTATATTTTATATAAATAAAGTAAAATATGTACAAAATATAAAAAATATGGTATGTGTAAAAATAAAAGAAAATAAATAAAATAATAAATAATATAGAGTACGATATATACATAGTATACAATAACACTCCAAAATGCCACTTTTCACATCTTAACTCTGATTTTAATGAAACCACTTTCATTTTAAAGTTTATTTAATTTTAAATACAATGCAAGTGAGTTGGTTTATTTTGAGTTTTTGTGGAGAAGATATTGATTTGACAAGTTTTAGTTTTGTTGTTTTTTCAAAGTGTTATTGTTTTTATTATGTATAATGATTCTTCTTTGAGTTAATTTTAATATTTAGAACTTATTTTTATGTACAAATTCTAAGATATTTGAGGTGATTTTGATGATAAACAAAATAATAGAAGATATGCATAGTATATATAATGATGAATTTGTAAAGGTGAGAATTATTTTCTTGATTTTTTGTAGAGAAAAGGCCTTATCTCCTCCGACTTTATTCCTTGTCATTTTGGTCAAGTCTTGATCTATTCTCAGGATTAGAGCCAGCCTGTATTTATTACATACATACAATCTTTTTATTTTCTTTATTTTCATTTATTTCTTTATCTATTAATTTAGGTTAAAAGAGTTATAAAATATATAATATTTACAAATGAATGAGGAGTTATTAAAAGGAGAGGACTATATTTCTAGGTGTTTTGTAAGGGATTTTAAGTTAAAATTGTTGAATAAAGATGATGAATTGGTGATTCGCCACAAGCTACGATTTTATTTTAAATATATTTCAAGATTACATGCAAAGATTGGTGCATTTCTTTCACAGTGCAGAAGCGACATAAACATTTACAAATTGAATATATTTTTTAGAATAATTTTCTTCATGAACAATCTATTCACTGTAATGTGTTTGTTGTGTAATACATGGGGTTGTTTTGCCTATGATTGATGATAATTTTTGAAGCTAAGGACATTTTGAAGTTTTTATGTTGTTATTGTTGTTATTATAGCAAGGTGCAGGGGCAGTAATAATTATTCGGGTTAGTTGAAATCATGGTGAATTATTTTAAGATAATGAGAACTTCAGGGTTTCTTAATAAGTGGAATCATGGGCTAGGGTTACAGATGTGTCGACTCATATATAGTGAATTGGTCGAAATATACATCAGGTTAAGGTTTACAATTAAGCAATCAACACTCATCTTCAAGCTGCAGGATACATGTCAATCATGCTCAGCTTGTTGCAACATTTCTCAAGTTGTGTGTCCGGAGTGGTTTGGCGAACATATATGTTCTCTGATCGATATATGGTATATGTGAGTGCAAAGCAACCCTCTATGTATTAGATCTCTAGTGTAGTGGCGGTAAACTTTCAAATGTTTAGTGCATTCATGAAACGTGGGGTTGTTGGCTTTATGCATTGTTGCATGGTTGCCACATCCGAGCTCCATGGTTTTGATGAGAGTGATACGAAGATCTATGAGTACGGATTGAAGCGATACTAGTCCTGTTGCAGCATGGGTTGTGTCTCTGTATTCTCTCTCAGCACTTGAGCAAGAGACTGTTGCTTGTTTATGACTCCTCCAAGTAACTAGATTTTCTGTCAGTTAAGTGCAAAAACTTGCATTGGAATTTCTATCTTCAACGAATCCTCTGTAGTTTGCATCTTAATATCCCATGAGATCAAATTTATTACCTTTAATAAGCAATAGACCTTTCCCTCGAGAGGACTTAATGTACCTTAAGATCATCATGTGCACATCGAAGTAAGATGAGGTAGGCGAGTCCATGAACTGACTTAGTTTCCCAGTAACAAGAGATATATATGGTTGAGGTCACGGTAAGATGCAGTAACTTGCCCATTAATCATGTCTACCAACTAGTATCATCAACAACCCCTAGCTTAGAGATGTGTCTATTGGGATCCATGTGTATATGTGATGTCTTGGATTCTAACATCCTTGTTTCTTGAAGTAGATCGGTAGCATACTTCTATTAGGACATAATGAATCCTTGCTTTGATTCAGTTATTTCAATCCCCATAAAGTATCTTTTAGTGGCCCCAACTCTTTGATCACAAATTGTTATGCTAGCTGCTTCTTCGCTTCTATAATACCATCAGAGTCATCTCTTTGCGAGAATTATGTCATCCACGTAGATAAGCATTGCTACTGTTACTTTGCATTCTTTCTCATCGGTAAAGAATGGTATGTTGATGATATGTTGAGGTTCATATTATATAGTACTTTTGATGTTTTCTGAAAACAATGCGAGGTCTTTGTTTGAGGCAATATATGGCCTTACGCATTAAGTAAATCTTTCTAACACTCCACTTAAGCCTTGAAGCCAGAAGGTTGCTGGATATATACAATCTCTTGAAGATCGCCGTATAGGAATACATTCTTTAAATCAAGCAGATGCAAAGTAAAATCAAGCAAAACTACAATTGCCATGAGAATCCGTACTACATATAGATGAGCAACTGGTGAGAATGTGAGAATCCATATGTGTGAACCTCTTCGCCACTAGTCACGTCTTGTAGCGAGCAATCGACCTGTCTGGAATGTACTTCATTGTTAACACCCACCTAGATTCAATGATCATGAGGTCATCAACTGGATCAACAAGCTTCAAGGTATTTCGAGATATCAATGGAGACATCTTTTCTTCCACTACTATCCGTCATCTAGAATCATTAAAGTACCAAATTGAGTATTTATTTCATTTATTAAGCAAAAAATAATATGGAAAACATCAAATTTATTTGTAAATAAGAAGGTCCATGACAACAATATGGAAAACATCAAATTTATTTGTAAATAAGAAGGTCCATGACACACGAGAGATATCATTTGTAAAAAAAAACAAAATATCTATTTTCCAGACGATCAATATGTCAGCATGGTCCTCATACATCAAGATAGACAATCTCAAAAAGACTCATGGAGTGGATGGCACCATATGAAAGAGAGTAGTTGTTGCGGTTCTTCCTCTGTTTATATGCCGCACAATCTAGGATAATGGTGGGAGGGAGCCGGAGAAGGATTGGATGAAACTTCTGAAGAGAAGGATGACTGAAACGTTAATGCCAAAGAACATCAGAAGAAGTACATGACGAACCTAGATTAAGCAACGATCCCAAACGACCGGACAATATGTTAGACACCACCTTCTCATAGCTTGCACAAATTGTCCTCCCCATTCAACATGACTTTAAAAAACAAGAAACATCGCCAAAAATAACTCTACAGCTGAGCTCTTCGCAAATATGATGACATACATAAGATTTAGGGCAAACTCAAGAAGAAAAACGTTATTGAGCCTGGTGTTAAGGGTGAGATGGGGATCCCTTCTTCCATTAATAAGGGAACATCTGCCATCAATGACTTGCATCATTTGGGGGTGGGGGGGGGAGGGATAGGGGGCTGGTGCATCCGATGTAGTAGGGTATGTTCCCCACATAGGTGGGTGGATTCACATGTACCAATCAACCATTATATTTATGTAAATGTTTGGGTAGAGCTAATATAGATACTTGCGTGCATGATAGAGACAATATTGGGAGGATCATTCTATTGCAAAAGGGGTTGTATAATAATGCATCAAATGTGCAAAGTCCCCTTTATGGATAATGATTGTGTGTGTGTGTGGGGGGGGGCATCACTCTCAATAGCGACAACTCGAACTGTAGGATTAGGATGGCCTTGTTTACTATGGAAGACGACTTAAGTGTGTCCAAACTTGTTGTATTAAGTACAATGGATGATGCTTCTTATTCGATCTGTAACAAAGTGACCACGACCACGACTCCTATATGATCCATAATCTCCTTGCCATGATGGAGGAGCAAGCGCAGTAATCTGTCTCTAACCGTTGGTAGTGGTGCTAGTGGTAGGGACATCTAGGCATCTCAGGGTACTATCGACCTCCTTAATAGTAAAGAGGACAACAGCAACAATCACATGGTTGACAACATACCTTGAGTTAAGCCATGCTAGATAATCAAAATATCCATGTTATAGCAATGTTGCTTCTGTGTGGGGCAGGTACATCTTGGAATGCATGCATCGTACCATTCAAACAATAATTTCAAGAGAGATAAGTACTCAGTTAGGGAACATTTTGCTTCATATTCACCATGTCAATATATGTATGGTACATCCTATTGAAGTTCTTCTCCTGACCATATGTGGTTTTAAATAGAAGTTCGCATGTCGTAAGCGATGGTGCAGCAGATCAGCTCATCTGCAATGCTGACCATGATCCATAAACTGACCATCCCGTCATCTTTGGCTCCGTGTGGCATATCTTATTGTCGTCATGTTGTGACTCCAACAAGATACGCTCCTTCTCGTATCCTCGTACAAATCACTGGAACATTCTAGACTACTTGGGATAATTGGTCTCATCCAACGTGTGTATCAAGTCAAATGAGGGTATGCGAGCACACCCTCCTTCGTATTTAGCTTGCTTGTAGAGAAATATGAAGATCAGAAAACTTCGCAGATCACACCAGAACCCGCGGGGGTTGCAGAATCGAAGGGTGTAGATCTGACTTGAAGGAGGAATGACGAAGGTGATGGTTGGGGGGTTGGGCATGGAGAATGGGGGTGAGGGAGGGTGAATGACCGCTCTGATGCCAAATTGACATCAGAATGAATTGTGAATAGAATATGAACCCAAGGGATCCTTATATAGGCGGACTCATATGATTAGGGTTACAAAATGAGTCAACTCATACATAATGAGTCGACCAGAATACCTCTAGGACTAAGGTTTACAATAAGCACTCAACAAAATTCAATATTTTTGAGTCATTATTTTCAGTTGGAATGTAGTTTTTTTAACAATATATTTATAAGAACTCTATTATTGTCGTATCATCAGTTCATATATGGCTTCTTTATATATATGTAAAACAATAGACCTTTGTTCCAATTCTCCCTTAATTAAGTATCACACTTCTCATATACTATGTAGGGGTTCTATTTCCATTTTACCCGTATCTCGACGTGCCAACAACTTCTTAAATAAATTTAGTAAGTCGTTATAGATTATTTTTCACTCAAGTTCAGTTTTTATCAATTTTTATGCGTGATAAATATCTACACCGTGTGACTTCTAAAAAAGAAACCTATAATAATTTGAAAATTTAGCTCGAAAGAATAATTAATCAAATGAAAATAAATTAGTTGGCTGATGTCACACATCGATTAGTTGAAGTTATAGTTTCATAAACATCATCAGTGAGTTGGGTGCTTTGATTAGTCAACTTAAAATTTTAATGAGTTGGCCATTTAATGTATTAATCGATTAAATTTTAGTAGTTTTTAAGTCAATAATAATTGTTAAAAATGAAATATCATGTAAGCAATAGTTGGTTGGGAAAAAAATTTAGTTCACTGGTCGAAAGCTAATCAACTAAATAAGTTCGAGGATAATCAGACTTTTGACAAACAACAAGCTTGAAATTTAATACCATATCCAGTCAACTCAAGGATTCAATAATTCGAGTAAGGATGTTTTTTGTCTACCGAATAAAATGACTCGTCGACCGAAAACCTTGAGACGTGTCCCTGGTTATCGAGTACGTGAACTTGCAAGTCGATTCAAGTTGATTTCAATCATTTAAAATATCAAGCAGTCAAGTATTTGCCAATAACTTGGGTTGATTTATGTGGTGATAATATTATTTTTAAGCATTTATGCACAAAATATAAAAAAACTATGTAAAAGTTTGTTCACATGTTCATGATTTTGAGAAGTGCTACTCAAATGCATTTCTCTCCATACCTTTGAGCTCCTCAGTCCTTATCACTTTCACCGTCATTTTCACGAGCAGATATTCTCCAGCCCTTTATCAGAGTGGTTTAGTAACCACTTGATCAATTAGTAGTTTTGAGAGTTTTCTTTATTCTCTCATTCTCAGGATTTTATTCATTCTTTCTCAGCTTCGCACTGATTTTCTTTTATATCAAAATGTTAGTCTATTCATGAAACAAATATACAAATGAAGTCATTGCTGTCATCAAAATCTAAGTCACTAACATCTTACGCTAATAAACCCACAACATAACAATACCAAGATTCTCATTCCACAATTATGGTTTTGCCCTTATTTCATTGCCTTAAATGTCTAATATATATATATTAAATCAATTCATTTTTTCCATTATGATATTTTAAATAATAATTATTAAAAAAAAGACCCTGCATTACTCATAAATCATAAAATAAAAACAACAACTTGGTAAAATCCTTCCATTTTCTTTCCTTCCTGCCTCCTCGGACGCCCCCCTACGAGCTAGGGTTTCCCTTCCCTATTTCTTCCCCTCCCTCGACCTCCCCGTCTTCCTCTCTTTCGCTCCATCTTCCGCTCCGATCTCCGTCTCGATCCCTTCCGCCGTCGGTACGCCATGTCTCTGAGGCCGAGCGCGAGGACGGAGGTCCGCCGCAACCGCTACAAGGTGGCGGTGGACGCCGAGGAGGGCCGCCGCCGCCGCGAGGATAACATGGTCGAGATCCGCAAGAACAAAAGGGAGGAGAGCCTCCAGAAAAAGCGCCGCGAGGGCATGCAGGCGCAACCCCTCCAGCCCTCCCTCCACGCTCCCGCCATGGAGAAGCGGGTACTTTGCTCTTATTTTTGCGATCCTTCGATCTGTAAAAAAATGTAGCTTTGCGGATCTTTATCGTGGGTTTAGCGTAATTGCTTCTTATTTCGGCGAGGATTATTTTTGAAATTGTATCTGGTGGTGTTCGGAATGTTAGATTTCGAGGATGATTTATAGGATTTTCGAAAATATATCTTGCGTCGTTTTGAAATGGGGGTTTTGCGATTGCTAGTCGGAGATGGTTAAAACTGTAAATTATCATTTTGAAAATGTCGTTTATTTGTGGGTATTACGATTGCGGCTCTCAAAAATGTTGCTTGTGGTGTTTGGAATTGGTCTTTTTTTTACGAAATTAGGGTTTTGAGCGGTTCTCTGTTTCTCGATTGTGATGAGCAAAATTGCATTTGTGGTGCTTGGAAATGTTGTTTTCGAGATCGATGTATAGTGTTGTCATCTGTTTCTCGTTGACAACAGCTGTCGAAAATGGTATTTTCTACTGTTTAGACATTGTGGCCCCGCAATCCGGGTTTTAGATAGTTGCTTGAATATCTATTGCAGCCGTGAAAGTTGTGTCTTGTTGTGTCTGGAAATGCGGGTATATAATGTATTTTTCAGTAGGCTGTTTTGTCTCAATGGCAGCAATTGTCAAAGTGGTTTGCGATGTTTGGGATAGTGGGTGCTGCAACTAGATTTTTTTTGAAAATGTTTTTTTCTTGATTTCGGTTTAATTATCGGGCCTTGTGGTGTTTGGAGATATGGGTTCATAGAGTGGAATTTTGCATAGTCGTTTGTTTCTTAATTTTCCCATTGTTGTAATTGAATTTTGTGATGTTTGGAAATACGTGTTTTGCTAGCAGGGTTTTGGGTAGTTGTTTGCTTATCTACTGCAGTTATTTTATCTACTGCAGTTATTATAGTTGAATATTGGGATATTTGTAAATGCAGGTCCTGCTATAAGCGTTTTGTTAGATTGTGCTTGGAAGTGTGTGATGTTTTCAGTGATTGCTCATTTCGGTTTAGTTGCTGAAATGGTTGCTTGTGGTATCACCACTGTTTGTTTCCCCCTTAGTATTTTGGTTATAATGGTTGGTTGTTTTGATGTCGTGCAGCTGGAGAGTTTACCGGCAATGGTGACTGGTGTATATTCGGATGATAATGCGCTACAGGTGGAAGCCACCACGCAGTTCAGAAAGCTTCTGTCAATTGGTATGTTGCTCGATCTTCCTGGTTTGGTTTCTGTAGTTGGAGATATTCTGGTAACCTATGAAGTGGTTTTATGTGTAATTTAGAACGCAGTCCACCCATTGAGGAGGTTATACAGGCTGGCGTTGTACCGCGGTTTGTTGAATTCCTTGCTCGTGAGGATTTCCCGCAGCTCCAGGTTTGTGTTATTACGTCAGTGCATTCCAGTAAATCTTTTTGGAGCTTTTTGGTAAGTGTGATAATGTGTTTTTGGTAGTTTGAAGCAGCATGGGCGCTTACAAACATTGCTTCTGGGACATCTGAGAACACCAAGGTTGTTATTGATCATGGGGCAGTTCCAGTGTTCGTCAGGCTCCTGAGTTCTCCGAGTGATGACGTTCGTGAACAGGTAGGATTCATTTGCATTCTGCTTGTAGCTTTTTAGCTGAAAGGATTTTAGCAGTCATATGAATTGAAGTAACAATTTAAAACGGTCAACTGACCAAGGAAATGGTAATACCTCAACTCGTTTGCAGCTAATCATATCTTGCGGATTTCTGGGCGTGGGTCTTTGGCTAATTTTGGCTCTTTGACTATTCCTTGGAAATTAAGTTGAAAATGTAACATTAAATCATTTGAAGAAACTGCAGGTCTGTATGCAAATAATGTAAACTGTAGGAAATTGTTTTGACACATTGCTTTCAGGGCTGTCCGTCTAAATTATTTGGTTTGAACTTTAGTTGCATTGTTTAATTAGAATGTTGGATATCAGCACATAACTTGTATCACCTTGCATGGATATTGTAAATAATGGTTACACACAATTGCAATGTTATTGCCTAGTTTGTCAGATCGTGGGAATTTGGTGCTCTACTTTCTCACTGTAAACACATCAATCTGCGTTACTGAGTTTTTATTCACACACCATGCTTGTATTACTTGTTGAAACCGTCGACACATTAACACAACTCCTAACAGTCAGATTCATGGGGATGTGTTGCCAGTTCTGTAGATCTCTATTTACCGACCTGCTTTCAATGAGCATCGTGACTAAAACTTAATTGCACAGAGTGACAAATACTGTAAAAGGATGCTATACAAGAAGAAAATGACTTCTACTGCTTGTTCTGTGCAATTTTGTACCGTTTATTCTGCATAAATTTTCCATCTTACATTGTGTATGGTGTTATGTACTATGCAGGCTGTGTGGGCATTGGGTAATGTTGCTGGTGATTCACCTAGATGCCGTGACCTTGTTCTTTCCAGTGGAGCACTAGTTCCCCTTCTGTCTCAGCTAAATGAGCATGCCAAACTTTCAATGCTTAGAAATGCCACATGGACACTGTCAAACTTTTGCCGTGGGAAACCCCCGCCACCTTTTGAGCAGGTGAGGCTACTATTGTATTTTTTATTCTGTTATTATGTTACAACTTCTGACCTTTTGCCT
This sequence comes from Ottelia alismoides, assembly GCA_037367405.1. Classification (NCBI taxonomy): domain Eukaryota; kingdom Viridiplantae; phylum Streptophyta; class Magnoliopsida; order Alismatales; family Hydrocharitaceae; genus Ottelia; species Ottelia alismoides. Next base: position 80,194 of record JAZKJV010011432.1, read on the forward strand.
CATTTCCTTTCAGACAAAGCCAGCTCTTCCAGCACTAGAGCGACTTATCCATTCAAATGACGAGGAAGTCCTGACTGATGCATGCTGGGCACTCTCTTATTTGTCTGATGGCACAAATGACAAAATTCAGGCAGTCATTGAATCAGGAGTCTGCTCTCGTCTAGTGGAACTTCTTTTGTAAGTTAGTTTTTTGTTCCTGTTATTACTCGATAGAACTGTGCTGTATTTTTCTACACGTGGGCTGTTTATTTAATCAAACATTTAATATATTAATGCTTTTATGATAATGGTTCTTCAGGCATCCATCACCTTCCGTGCTGATTCCAGCACTCCGAACTGTTGGAAACATTGTTACTGGAGATGATATTCAGACACAGGTAGGGAGCTCTCATAACGCTTTGCGGCATCTTACTTTAACACTTGCTTAATTATTTACACATAAGGTCTATTGCATTATTTTAACTGGACACTAGATTATGATTTTTTTAGTTCTATAGCAATGTGGTTTGTATCACTGCTAGACTGATATGGTACCAGATAATGACAAAAATTGCATGTGATAAATATGAGGTTTAATACTTTTCAAGCTGTCAAGAGCCTTTCAAATTTGCCAACCCATATTGCTATTGTGTAATATGTTTATGGAAGCTGCATCAACAATTTGTCCAGCGTGTCTTAAAAATTTCCGTCCTCAAGAATTTTGTCCTTCACTTTCTCGGTTTTATCCTTTTCATTTACTTAATCCCTATTTATCTACTATCCATGACTTGGTGGCATTATGCTTTTGTGGCCTTCATACAAGAACTTGTTCGTATGTTTTATAGGTGCCGTGGTTGTTTCTCCCCTCCATTAAAAACCATCATCTTACTGTTGTCAGTTCTCTCTGTCGCCCAGGCATCACAGTCATTGTTGCCTCCACCTTGGATGCCACTGCATGCATGAGTCCATAGTACACTTGGTGTTGCTTAGAGGTTGTTGCTTACTTTCGGTACACATCTGCGTGTGTTCTTGCATCTACGCAACCTGTTTCTGGTCAGGTTTTTAGTAGTTATTGTCTAATGTGCTGAATTTGTTCAGCTGATTTTTTTGGTATCTCGCTGACTTTTCTGCTAGATCATGACTTCAAATAGTCTGTTTGGATGGCCAGCTAAAAAACAACCATTTCAGACAGAAAGAACTCCTATGTGTGAGTCACTTAGTTCGATGTACACACAATGATTTTTTGGCGCATAACATCATTTTCTTGGCCGAAGGACATGACAAGGAGCATATCTTAAATCAGTCTGAGCTAATGGAGAAGAATGATACATATATGTCATAGGATTATGACAATGTGCTATTTAAGTCATGGATTGGATCTACTTTCATCTTTGATAGCCAATGAGGTGCTAAATCATTCCAACGCTAAAGGGACGCTGATTCCATGATGACTGGTATTAGTTGACCAGAAATTCATCTGCAATCTGAATCTCTACATTGATATAGGTGCGACATCATCCCAATGCTGAAGTTATATGGGATTCTCTGATGACTATGTATATGTTGGCTAAGAATACGTCAAAACCCCGTAGTTTCAAATCAATATAGCCCATGTGAGACAAAATGAACTTGTGCTTTAAGAGTGGTACTTTACGACGGGGGTCTTTGTGAGCCTTCACAAGTATGCTCATTAGGGATGCCAGAATATTCTCAGGTTCAATATTCTCTCAAATTCGGCTCGCTAAAAGTTCAATTCAGATTCGATTCGAAAATAAATGAACCGAACCTGAACTCGAGTTTGGGCTCAATTAAATAAACGAACCGAACCTCAAAAACATAGGTTCGGTTCGTTAAAAGTTCGATTATATACACACATACATAAAAGTATATATACATACATACATATTGTGTATATATATAAGGAAAAAAGACTTTCTATCATAACATAAGGGTTATTCCCTTATTTTTTCGAACTCATCTAGTCATCCACTCCCTAAGTCCCTATTTCTTATTCCCGAAACCCCCACAAAACTCTCATCTGCGGGCTACAGCGTTGCTCTATTCTTAAATGAACCTTTAACGAGCCGGATCGACTCTTTACGAACCTTACCCGGACCTGATTACAATTTTGATTTTATCGAGCCGAATCGAACCCGATCCTAAAGTATGCTAAACGAACCGAACCGAGTCTGGATCGGTTCGCTCAAGTTCGGCTCTTTTACACCCCTAATGCTCATGTTCATATGTGTCCCATATAGATTTAGTTTTTGGCACATATTATGGTATGCCTTTTTCATAGGCCTTGATTGTACATATGAGGTTACTCATAGTTAATGCTATTTTTAAGAGATACCTACTACAGAGGTGGCAACTAGTACTTATATGGGATTCTCTGATGATTGTGTATATGTTGGCTAAGAATACGTCAAAATCCTGCAGTTTCAAATCAATATATAGCCCATGTGAGAGAAAATGAACTTGCGCTTTAAGAGTGGTACTTTACGACGAGGGTCTTTGTGAGCCTTCACAAGTATGCTCATGTTCATCTGTGTCCCATATAGATTTAGTTTTTGGCGCAGATTATGGTATGCCTTTTTCACATGCCTTGATTGTACGTATGTGATATGAGGTTGCTCATAGTTAATGTTGTCTTTAAGAGATACCTACTACAGAGGTGGCAACTAGTAAGTTGGATTGAGTTATCTCCTAGATCATTCTTTTAACTTAGGACAACACCTTTGCCAGTATAGTTTCCCATGGTTGTTGGCGTGGTCATGAATTTAGAGGATGTGCATGATTGGTCAATGTGGTCCACGAGTAGTGTACATGCGATAAGTTCAGCCACGTTCAAGATATTTATCGACAGAAACATGACCACTGCGTATGTCCATCAACACATTATTGAGGAGTTCGATCAAGATTTTAATCAAAGGTAGGAAATATCGATATTGATACTGTATCGGTCTGCCAGGAAAAGGATATATCGAGGATATATCGATGATATCGGTGGAAATATCGAAAATGGTGCAAAAAGCCATTTTTACCGTTTTTCTAGAAATTAAAATCATCGAAGAGATTAAAACAACAAACCTTCAAATACACACTTATATCATACATGCCGGTCATTTATACCCCATATTGGTCATATAGAACATATCGATGTTAATGTTGATTGCCGACTTATAGATATTGGAAATGGAGTTCATCCAAGTTCTTATAACATTAAATAACTTACAAATATACATTTAGATCACACATATCGATCATCTATGACCGTTATATCACACATATCGGTTATATCAAACATATTGTTGTTAATGCTGATAGGTGGTGGTAAATAAACTTTGGAATTGGAAAATTGGAATCAAAGTAGCTAAGTCAACCATACTTAGAACACGTGTTTTGTTCACGGAAGGCAATTAATGGCATTGAGATGAGTAATTTGATTCAAGATTTTGATTGTTGCCATCTGGAGCGGTTCCGTACCTCCAACAAATCACTCCGCTGTCAACTGATCATTGGAACCATCAGATTTCGAATCGGAGTGTGAACCCATGATGTTGATTACTGGAACATGAAATTTGCAAAGAAATTACACAACACACATTCATGAGACATACGAGGACAACAATCAATTATTTGCTAATTATTTTTTAGTTTTAATTTTCGAACTTATTATATTTATTGTTTCTAACATATTTAATATATGTAAAGTCTTTGATATTTAATGTTTAACATACTTTCCATATCTAGATGTTTCGATTTCTAAGAAAAAAAACATCCTAGATCTAGAGTTGAGATGACCAATTTCATGACAAATCACATATGGGACACAAAACACGAAAATAAATTATAGATCTAATATTTAATTCAGGGTATACATAATTACTATCTTTAGTTAACATAAAGCACCATAAAATATAGTTTTTTATGTCTAGAACATGATATCCGAGTTTATTCTTTCATAACTTAACTTAATATCACAACATAACTCAAAAAACTCAAATTAGTTCCCCCAATATCTCACTAAATACTTCAAATATTATAAAAAAATCTAGAATTTACATTACCTAACAAATATGAACAAAACCCCTAACAAATTTCACTATTTCAACATAAAATTTAAAGTAGATCTAGATCTTACCTCAAAGAAGGAAGAGGCTTTGGAGAAGAGTTCCCAACAGGCTACATGCGAAATGAGACAATATTGGACTAAATGGAGCCGATTTCGATGGAAATATGACCTGGAAGATTCCCTGTCCCGGCGATATATCATCGACACACTATATATCGGCCTTGAATCGCCGATATCCCAGAAAATGATAGGAATGCTGACATTGATAACCCCTTTCTCACCGATATCGATATATCGGCGATATATCATGACATTTTCTGCCTTGTTTTAATCTCTTGTTCGGAGTATGTTTAGTTGATCGCTAGAGTCTACCAGCTCACTCACTTGTCCTATGGAGCATCATCATCTTATACACATGCCATCGTAGATACTGCGTCGCCGGTTGAGGTTTCGGGTACTTTTGATGATGAGTGGAACCAGTTGATTGGTTATGATGTTGCACTATCTTAGCCATGATACACACCAATTTATATATTTCTTTCCTTCTCAGGAGATAGCCGGTTTACACCTTTTGTTTATATTACTAATAAAGAGAGATATAGCTCTCTTCCCATAATCGACTTCAATGATTTTTTGTTCCTGATTTTCCATGCTCTGTTTACCTAAGATATGTTTTAGTTTGGCACATATTAATGGGGCAGGTGATTCAATGCGACCATTCAATGGAATGCTGTAAATCACTTAATGCAGTTCCCTATGCTGGATATGCTGCCTCCACTTCTCATACTTAGCAATGATCTTATAACTTACCGGAAAAATGCTGTCATGACTTCTTGGTATATTATTAATTACTTGTCCTCTCATGTCAAGGAACATACACCTTACCGGGTTCTTTTGTCCGGCATGGATCCTGTTTTAGTTTCTCGGAACTCCATGTATTTTTTTCTTAATTTCCTTTGCTCATGACTAGGGGCATGCTCAGGATAAGTTGTTACATGAGGCAACTGCTTGTATATATGTGGGATACTCTTAAGGCTCAGAAATGCTGTAGATTTTTTTATCATACTCGTTGACATTATGTCCAGTCTGATGATGTTACTTTCTTCTTTGAGCTTATTTCCTTATTTTTTGTTTCCTGTATCTTCTGTGCACGTCTTAGACTGATGGGTGTGATCACCTTCTACTGCTATTCTAGAGGAGTTTTTATACTGTTTATTGTGTGATGTCGAGACTTAATTACTTGTATCCCATTCGGGCCATACCTAGTAACTGATAATATGCATGAGAGGCAAATGGAATATAACACAAAGGATAAATGAAAGAAATAAACTTTCTAGGGAAACTACCAGTATTTATAATCCGTTATTGGACTCAAGAAAAATGATTTTCACCCTTTTTCTTTTGTCTTAATAAAATAAAAATTAAATAATATGATTCCTGCTCCTCATGTTCGTCAAAGATTTTTATTCTTATCTTATTTTCTCAGTCTATTAAAGAAAAATGATTTTTATTCTTGTCTTAGTTTTTTGGATATAAGCTCGGGATTGACCTAAGATAGATCTGAATGGAGGCGAAGAATCCATGTAGCCGACCCTACTTAATTGTGGGAAAAGGCTTTGTTGTTATTTTCGCAGTCTATTAAAACTTCTTTGTTTAGATAGTATATGTAGTGAACAAACAGCAAGACACACCCCTCGTATAATCCAACATCCAAGGTAGCTCTTTGAGGTAAATCACACTACAAGTGACGGTGAACATTTAGACACTGGTTATGTTTCTAGCAACAGTGATTTTTAGGTGACATGATTTTGTTTGATTGCATCTAGGGAAGGAGCATAGCATTTAGACACTGATCATGATTTATAACAAGACTGTTTTAGAACGTTTATACACTATTGTTCTATTTATGCTGATCATGCGCTCATCATCATATCTCATGACATGTCACAGTTGCGTATCTATCCAGAAATACTGCTCTTTCAACCATTACTATCACTGCGGCATTTCAGGAGACTCCTTTAATACTTAATGGGGTGTGGGTACTTGGACTCTTCGGTGTTCATGTAGGTGTCATCATCATTGTTGGTTGCAACTTGCAAATATGTCTCCACTCTCAATTTTCGCATTGTTATCGTTACCAGATCTGATGTATCATTTGCAGTGAGCCAAGTGAGTTGGTTTATAAGACGCCTCAGGAGGATAATTTTTAATATGATGGACATTTTGAGATATCTCAAGCATTGTTGTAAAAATCCCCCGACTAGCCCGACTAGTAGGTCCGCCTAGTCTAGTCGGTGGGGTGGCCGACCGAGTACTAACTAATTCCGACTAAGGTCAACTAGTCGATCGATTTTTTCCTGGACATACCATTTATTTTTTATTTTTTAAAGCAAACTTATTCTAATATGCTTAACGTTTTATTTAAATTCAATTTCTTCTTTTGTTTCATTATGATAATATAAAATAGGTATAAATCTATGTAAATATATAAGAATATACATACAAAAATAATTTATATGTTTAAAATAATTAAAAAATTTCAAAACCGATTAAAGCCCGACTAAATCCGATTAGTCGTCCGACTGCCGATTAATCCTTAGTCAGTGACCCAACCGACCGAGTACCGACTACTGATTTTTGCAACCTCGATCTCAAGGGCATACCTATAATATGGCTTTTTTGTTACTGTCGTTTCATTCATCACTACTTTCAAGACATTTTAGGAGGATTATTGTGGTACTTAATTGTGGATGCTATGCCTAAAGAGACACGTTCTTTGGTTTCCAGAGGGTTCCTAGACTTTGTTCGATGTGCAACTAGTTGGCGGCAAATAGGTCTTCATTGTAAAGTTCCTCGTTGTTGCCGGATCGGATATGTGATGTATCCTTTGTGGTGAGTCGAGTCAGTTGGTTTACGAGTTGTCCCCTGGAGGATACATCTTGATGCTGCGATCCACATTTTTGAGATATCTAATTTACCAACCTTGAAAAGCAATCTTTATTGTAGATAGTAGTTTTTCTGATGCAGATTATGCTAGTGATGGATATGGTAGAAAATGCAATACATGATTCTAATTTTTGCAATCATAACGTGGTTACTCGTTTGAATGCAAAACATGGCCTCAAATTTCAGCGAAATTCGGTCGAATTTCGCTCGAATATCGATATCCAGTCGAAACCGAAATTCGACCGAAATGACCGAAATATGGGGGTCCTAGTACAAAAAATGACCGAAATGACCGAAATTTCGATCGAAATTCCACCGAAATTCCACCGAAATTCTGTTTTGGTCGATACCGAAATGGTGACCGAAACCGACATTTAAGGCCTTGATGCAAAATCAGAGTATAAATCATGGCTCTAGACCAAAGATGTGATGGTGTGGGTCAAATCTGTTCTACATGAATTGGTCACTGAGATTACAAGATCCATGGAGATGTGTGCAACAATCGAGAAACCAATTTTATTGAAACAGCTCTGCTTTCATGAACACATCAAATACATGGAAATTACATGATACCACACTCTTGATCTGATCCAGAGAGGGCTTCTCTATATTCCATATGTCATCGAAGGATCAACTCGTAGATGTCTTCACCAAGCTTCTAGCATAGTCCCGATCTGATCCAGAGAGGGTGTCTTTAGATTATATTCTTGATTTATGAAAACCATCTATCATTTCAGAAGTAAAGGCAAGCTTCAAATCCAGTGACCACCTTTTTAATTTATTAATTAAAAACTGTAGACAGTCATGCGGCATGCCAATATGTTTCTAGTTTAACCTTATTCTTTCCTGTTATAATATTATAGCATACTTCCTGTTTTGTCTTGAAAATGTTGGCAACCACCTTTGCATTTATATAAACGCGGGGTAACTCTGCTGTCCTACGTGCATCTAGGGGTGCACGTGGATCGGATTGGATCGGATTTTAGTTTAATCCGTGTCCAATCCAATCTTAACATATTTTCATTTCTCGAATCCAATCCCACCCATCAAATACTTCAATCCGATCCAATCCATTAGATTACAGATTGGATCGGATTTTTACACTCACATTTTCCCGCTCAATAATCTACTCTCCTGTGTTTGTATTTTATAGCTCACTAACCCTCGACATTTGAATAATATCATTAAAATTGATAAGATCAATAGATGTAAAAAAGGAGAAAGACTTATCAAATGAAGTTGAAGGAGTCCATTAGTCCATTATAAAAATTTGAAGACTATACAATCAAATAAATGATTATATTGAATTTGAAATTTAAGTTTTTTCTTACAACTGACGCATTAGTTTATTTTTTACAATTAATTTTCAACAAATGATTCAAATAAAAATAATATAAGTTACTGAATAAGGATACATAGACGACTTAGATAAATAAAAAATGTGATCTCTGTTGTCGAATATTGATGAAGTTCATGATTTTACCCAACCACCTTCAAGAACACCCTTCAGAGCTCTATAATATATTATTAATAAACGATAATCAAATAAAAATCATGCTTGATTGAATATCTAAGACAAAACTAACTTAAATATTGCCCACCACTTGAGAAATATACCTCTCATTTAAGTTAGACTTGAAATAGAATTTGTTTGTAAGTTTATATCTATATTAAAATATGCATATTTTATGAAAAATATGAATTAAAATCGTATATTAATTTAAAAATGAAATGAATTGAAATAATGCTTATTTGTTCTTAGATGAGAGTTGTACATTTGATCATGTAACCTATCCAATTTTATCTATACAATAAGGTTTCAAGCTAGAACAAGTAAAAGATAAGAAGCAAATGGGTCAAGAATAACCAACAAACGTACTAGGCAACTATGCCAAAACCATATTTCTTTTAATGAAGATCAGAAGAACGACAACATACTAAGGATAAATGGTGTCACATGGGAGGGGGTAGCGTTGTATGAGACGGCTGGCGACATTTCGAGGGAGGGGGCGATGGGATGTAGTAAGGGGAATAACATTGTGTAAGGCGGCCAACGTCGAAATGGACTGAGAAAGAATTAAGAGGAATATCAACAGTCAAAAGTGAAATGAGAGGGATGGGACTAGGAGGAGAATAACCGAACATGATTCACAATTTTATAATTTATAGTCATACTTCATTATTTTGGAGGTTTAACATTTCATTTTCAAAAGAAGAAGAAAGGGAGGTAGCAGAAGGACTTGTATCTATGAGTAATATGAGACAAATGAGATGAATGACATTGATTATGGTCATAGAGGAATTCGAAATGGATGCACATAGATGTTATATTTATGTATGTAATTATGTATGTTTGTTTGTTTGTATGTATATGTGTATATATATGTATATGTGTGTATTAACGGATTATCGGATTGGATTGGATCGGATTTTAGAAAAGTTCCAATCCGATCCATACTTGAACGGATTTGAAAAATTCCAATCCGATACGATCCATTAGAATGATAAAATCAAGCCAATCCAATCCAATAGCATCGGATTGGATCGGATTACGGATTTTATTCGATCCATGTGCACCCCTACGTGCATCTATGTTCAACCGTTTGCATTTGCAGAGGTATCCAAGATTGGACGAGCTATTGTGGAGCTTGTTATGTTCAACTTTACTCCAAAGAACTGTTCATTTGAAGATTATTTTTTACATTTTAAGACAAACTTACCTTCACGGAATATGGCTATTTTTCTGCCTCCAGTTTTTTTTGTTTGTACAGGAAAATGATTTGTCTTGTTCTCAATCTATCTAGTAACATCCCTGAAATATGATGGGATGGGCATCGTTGACAATTTTCAAATCACTGTTTGTAGATTGTTTCTATTTTTGTCATAGAGACCCATGATTACATATTGGCCATTGCCGATATAATTTTGGAACGAGTGCGAGTTAAATTCTCTGCATTTTACCATTACAAGTATGAAGTATTCGTGTTTATATGGAATTTGTTAATGAAATTGACTCATGTTCTAGCAATTATGGTTCCGTTCTTCAATTCACACTTGGCAACTCTTATGTTCTTGCTCTGACGCTTGCTTTTTTGTGCAGTATATCATCAACCACCAGGCGTTGCCTTGTCTTCTGAACCTTCTGACTCACAATCACAAGAAAAGCATTAAGAAGGAAGCTTGTTGGACTATTTCAAATATAACAGCTGGCAACAAGGAGCAAATTCAGGTAGATTATTTTTCTGCGTTTGAATTAATTTTACTACACAATCATGCATTTTTATTGATGATAATCCACATCTGGAAGAAATTTCATTTCTTTGCATTTTGAAATCTTCATCCTGTTTGTTCCACTAAACAGGCTGTGATTGATGCTCAAATCATCGGTCCTCTTGTGCATCTGCTTCAAAGTGCTGAGTTCGATATCAAGAAAGAGGCAGCATGGGCCATCTCGAATGCTACATCTGGTGGCACTCATGACCAAATAAAGTGCAGCTTTTACCCAATCTCGTTTGAAATTCGGTATTTTGTTCTTGCATGATTCTCACATTTTTATAATCCATTTTCTTATGACAGGTATCTGGTGAGTCAGGGATGTATTAAGCCACTATGTGATCTCCTAGTTTGTCCCGACCCCAGAATCGTCACCGTATGCCTGGAAGGACTGGAGAACATTCTGAAGGTTGGGGAAGGTGAGAAGAACTTGAGTGCGACTGATGGGGTGAATGCATATGCCCAATTGATCGATGAGGCTGAGGGTCTAGACAAGATCGAGAGTCTGCAAAGCCACGACAACTCTGAGATCTACGAGAAGGCCGTGAAGATACTGGAGACATATTGGCTTGAAGAGGAAGACGACGCAATGCCAGCAAGTGATGGTGCTCCGCAAACCGGATTCCATTTCGGTTCCAACGAAGTTTCGGCTCCAGTCGGAGGCTTCAAGTTTGGCTGAAGGTATGCTGTACGATGCTGCTTCTGTTCAAGCGCTTACGACAACAAAAACCCTTGCTGACTTGGATATTTTGTTGCAGAATGCGCGGTTTCCGGTCGTAAGTTGGGGGTTGAGCGTGGATAGTCCGGGTCGGTCGCGTCGCTTGGTCCAGTTGGTGCTGTCGAGTCCGCGTTGAAGGGTCGGGTGGTATTAATAAGAGATGCTAGATGCCATGCTGCTAGTTTCGCTGTCGGAGAAAAATAGTGGTCTGGTGTTTTGCTCTCCCCTAAATCTTTGGGGGGCGTCTTGAAGTATCTTTAAACGGTCAGGGATGGATTTGGGGGCAACATGCTGCTGCAGGCAGGGCTGGCGCCTGCGATGCTTTTGGGGGACATGTCTTGGTAATGGGTATATGCCTCCTGTATAGAATGAGAATTTTCCAGGAGGATCTTGTCGAGGTCACTGTCCCTTGTTTTTTTTATTTTATTGTTCAGAGGGTTTTTTCTTCTTCTGAAAATCATCACTCTGCAGTCGAATTGCAATCTTCTCAAGATATTTTTAATGGAAAAGGTACCATGTAATATTATGTTGCTGGTCTCTTCTAGGGTTTTAATCTTGTAAGTTTTTTTCATGGTTCCTTGGAAGTTAGACCGGATAGTGTGTTTTGTTGTGAACATTGAGGCCTATGCTATCCACTCAGAGTTCTGTCTTTAGTGTGTCTCGCATGGAGGAATGCTCGGTGATCTTATGGATTTCAGATGGGCAAATTTCTGTATGTATCGGCACGGTAGAGCGGTTATATGGGGATGATGCATGCATGCATTATTTTCCACTGGTGTTTATATTGAGCTCGAACTCTCTTGCCCTTACAGTCGAGCGACATGCAGAAGCTGTGGAGAGTTTCGGTAGGCGATGCTGGCATGCTTGGACATAGAATCGAGTCCTTGTGAATGGAAGAAGGGTGTTGTGAATTACGGGTTGCTTCGCGTGTTGATTCCTGTGTTATCTTGCGTAGAATTTCGGTTCGATGCATGCAGTACAGCCTTCCAAGATTGTTCCTTTGCTGGAAGATGGTTGTTGTAATGTCGTCTGAAGCAAGCTCGAAAAGATAAGGGAGATGTAATCTGATCGTTGTGGCTTGACAAATATATGTTTCTTGTGCTTGCTAAATGCAGAATATGGTTTGTTCAGGTTTTAACAACCTGAGAAAACCATTGACATGAAACCTACGTACGACTCGGCTATGAGGAGAATGTGCATGAGACTTCAACAAGAGGCCCATTTTACGATCGTCAGGTTCTATACTTAATGTCCAAAACACCATTCGTTTTCTAAAGGTTGATCAATTTGATCGGACTTGCAACGTCGAAATCAGATTTAATTATTTTAATTGTAAAAATAGGCACACTATGAGGAAAAATCAGCTGTTTTAAAAATGCACACCACGTCGAGTCATGTAAATTATGAAAATCGTGTGCGGAAATTGTTGTCCTTATTTAGTTTTTGAAATGCTCATCCTATAAGCAGATCCTTTGTTGGTTTCTAGACTCTTTCCAAGTTTTACCACCTATCATAGATATCGAAGTCCAAAAAATGCATATGTATATAAAAAAAGTATGAATTGCGCCCCATCTATAAAGATGTCTAGAACCAATTCGCCCCCTCCCCTCTCCCTAACCCTAACTCTCCTCCACTGCAGTGCCAACCTTTGCCGCCGCTGCCCGCCCCTTTGCCCCCTCGGCCATCGCCTTTGTTGGCATCCACCTTCGCCTTTTGGTGGCCCTTGCTCCGTCATTACTCGTCCTCTCCCCTCCCAACCGCCCCTCACCCCCTGGGGTTCCCTTCCCTCGCCCTCAAGTGAACCTACACCCAGTGACACCCCCATCCCTCGCCCTTCAGTGCTCCCAGCCCCCTCCCACCCCCTCCCCCCTCCGACTTCCTCCACCTCTCCAAGCCTAGTTGTTGGTCACTCTTGGGCGCAAATCCGTAGGATCGGTTGTCCTTCTCAATTCCGAATGGCTTTTGAAGCTCCCTCAGTTATCGAGGGGGAGTTGGTGCCCTCCTTTCTCAAGGGGACGTTGATGCCCTTGATCGGCGATGCGAAAACAACCTTGTGTTCTACGTTCGTGGGAAGAAACCTTATGGAAAACTCCGCTTTCCTTTGTCGAGAAAGCCTAGAGGCCATTTGGACCCTTCAAGCTTCTGTCTCGGGAGAACGGCTTCTTCTATCTCAAGCTACACTTTATGGCTGAATGCCAACGGATACTTTAGCTCTGGCCCTTGTCTCTTTCAAGGCTGATTGGTTGTCCTACGACAATGGGAGGCATGCATGTTCCTGGAAAGAGATCTTCTTAATGATATCCCTCTTTGGGCGAGGTTCTATAGATTGAGTCCTGGCCATTGCTCGGATATAGTTCTTAATAAGCTTGCTAGTGTGTTGGGTGTCCCCCTCTTCATGGATGCAGCTACAACAAATGGAACTCGTCGAGAGTTTGCTAGATGATGCGTTTTCATTAATGCCGCCAAGGAAATCCTGCAGGCTGTCCCACTTGTTCTACCTTCGGGGGAACGAACTAAGATCCGGGTCGAGCTTGAATGGAAGCCTAAACGACGTGCTTCTTGCGCCATCTTCGGACACTCCCTTGACTCATGTCCAATGCGACCACCTCTGGAGCTTGAATTTCACCCTCCGATCATTGCAGGTGAATCCACGCAGGCACCGGGAAAAACTGCACTTGTTACTGCTATCAACCCTGCTCCTTCGGTCATTTCGGCCCCTCACGACATCCCTCCTCCCTAGAAGGGGCATGCTGTGGTCTCCACAGTTGCTAATCGGTCCCAAGAAGATGCCCCATCAATCTGTGCTGATGATAAATAGTCCCCTCCCCCTGTGCTGAAGGGTCGGTGAGCCTCCCATCCTTGGAGGTGCACCAACCTCCTAAGATCCTAAGAAAGATAGCCGGCCCGCCTTACAATGCTTTTTCGATAGGCACCCAGACTGCTCTTCACAGGTATACAGCCAATCCTCGCAAGTCCAACAAGCAACCTCATTCCCCTCGTATTGAACTTAACATCTCTGCTGATTCTATTGGGATTAATCCTGCTAAACTTGCTGGGGGAAACCGAGAAGCTCGCATTTTGCTTCCTCTAGCTCCCGTCCAGTAGGGGGAGCTGACAAAGGAATCTGTAGTCATTACTCCTCCGCTGAGTATTGTTTCCTTGGAGAATCCGGAATGGGTTCAGATTCTACACGGGAAGAAGAAAAAACCAAGCAGCTCTTGTCCCAAGGAAAACACCTCTGGCCCCCGAAGCACACCGTCCTCCTCTGCTTAATGTCTACTGCTACCTGCAATACTAGGGAGTTGAACAAGCCAAGCAAGATGAAACGTCTAATACGAGACCCGGCCAAAGAAAACTACGAGCTAGTTGGCCTCATTGAGACAAAAATCTGACCTGAGAATGTCTCCAAACTCCATGAGGCTATCCCACATGGGTGGGGCACAATGCACAACAACACCAATCTAGGCCGAATTTGGTTCCTCTGGAAGGAGGACACTTGGACTTGCTCTCCTATATATATTACCCCTCAATCCATCACAACAAATTGCACGAATGCTGGAGGTCTCCAGCTCTGTCTTTCCATCATATGTATATATGGATCAAACTTCTCATCGGAGAGGAGGAATCTTTGGACTGAGCTCGGCCAGCTAAGCTCCTCAATAGATTCCCCTTGGCTGATCATAGGTGACTTCAATGTGGTTAGATTCACTGCCGAGAAATTTGGGGTAGAGCGCCGCCCCACACTTTTGTTACTGACTTCAACCATTGCATTGATGACAATAGTCTGATTGAGCTTGAACCTTGGGGAAACTCTCTCTCTTGGAACAACTCCTCTATTGGCCCTATAAGGATTGCGACGAGGCTTGATAGAGCGCTGTGCAACTCAAAGTGTATGGAGACTTTTCCCCTCTCAAAAGTCCATTATTCTCCGTTGCACTCCAGTGACCACTCTCTCCTCTCTGTGGAACTTATGAAAAAGGGTGCAGCGAGCCATGCCTTTTAGATTCCTAGACTTCTGGATGTCAAGGGAGGGATACCTTCCATTGGTGGAGGCTTCCTGGGATACCTCTGTCAGAGGAAATCCCTTGTTTGTTCTTGCTAGAAAATTACACACAATCAAGCGCTCCCTTAAAGCTCGGGCCGCAACTCATGGGAGGGTGGAGGAGGACCTCAAAATGGGCAGGGCAGCCCTGAAGCACGTCAATGAGGTCCTTGCTCTATCTCCGGGAGATCCTACTCTTGCCCAACTAGAGCGTGATCTCAAATTCTATCTTATGGGCCTGGAAGCTGACCATGAGTCTCTATGGAGACAAAGAAGCCGTATCTCCTGGTTGAAGCTTGGAGACCGCTCCACTAAAGTCTGTCACCTTTCCGCCAATATCAGAGAGGCAAAGGACATAATTCCTTGTCTTATTGACAGCGAGGGGAAGTCTGTGTATAGCCCTTTGGAGATTGCTTCCCAAGCTCTCTCCTACTACGAATCTCTTCTCACGAACCACATCCCTCCTACTACGTATGTGCCTCCCCATACAAAGAGAGTGCTCTCTACTGAAGCTAGGTTATGGCTTGAAAGACTTTTTTGAAGATGAGGTGTTGGATGCTCTTCGATCGATCTCTGCCGGACCCGATGGTTTCAATGCTAAATTCTTCAAATTTCATTTGACTTTAGTTAGAAAGGAAGTCATAGCTGCCATGTCCTTTCTTCACTCGGGTGGGGCTATGTTGAGGCAAGTCAATCATACCTTCCTGACGCTTGTTCCAAAGGTGGCCTCACCATCTGGCTTGGGGGACTTTAGACCCATCTCCTGTTGTAACGTCGTCTACAAGATTTTTACGAAAATATACTCGGCCAGACTCTCGGTGGTCCTCCCTCACCTCGTCTCCCCTAACCAATTGACTTTTGTTAAAGGTAGACGTATTGGCGACAGTGTACGCCTGGCGTCGGAGCTGGCCTTAGGCTTTGAGAGGCATAGAGGATAGCCTCGTGCCTGTGTGAAGGTGGATCTTGCAAAAGCTTTCGATACGGTAAACCACCTTTTCCTTCTGGACATGATGTCAACGATGGGTTTTGGTACAACTTGGTTGGCGTGGATGCAAATTTGTATTGTTACTGTTTCATTCTCTATTTTGGTTAATGACATACCCCACGATCTCTTTAAAGGAACGAGGGGACTCCGGTAGGGAGATCCCCTTAGTCCTCTTATTTTCACAGTGGTCATGGAGACTCTGACCTGCTTGGTTGATCAGGCTGTGGCGGATGGAACAGTTACTCCCATGGGAAGAGGGCGCAACCGGGCTCCCACGCACTCGATCTATGTTGATGGGGGCGCAACCAGGCTCCCACACACTCGATCTATGTTGATGACCTTCTCTTTTTTACTAAGTCTAACACGAGGACCCTCACTGCTATTGGCTCTACAATGAATGTTTTTGGGGCTATGTCTGACCTCTGGATGAATGGGGCAAAGAGCAGATTATTTTGCTCCAAGAATGTCAGGACCCAATTTATTTGGAATCTTGCACTGGGTCTTCTTGGTGAAGCTTTACCTACTACCTACCTAGGTATCCTCCTCTCACGAAAATTTGGATGCTCTTCGGTAGGGAAGGTACTTGTGGACAAAGTCCACACTCATCTTTGTGGCTGGAAGGCACATATTCTTTCTATGACGGGTCGAATTGAACTTATTAACTCTGTCATTGCTGGGATCCTACTATATTGGATTGATTGCTCTATTATTTCCTCTACAATCATCTCAAAGATCTCTTCTCTTTGCATGGACTTCCTGTGGGACTACAAAAGACACGACTTAGCATGGAAGGATGTCCGCCTTCCTAAAGAGGAAGGTCGTCTTGGAAACAGGTCCCTTGGGGACCTGTCTAAAGCCTCTAAAGTCACCTTAGGTATTGAGGTTTCTCTCGGCTGATAGCTCAATTTAGGCTGACTATCTTCGCTCCAAATATCTTCGGGCAGAGTCTTTTTGGGATATTCCTATTTCGTTGAATGCTTCATTACTCTGGAAGGTCTTATTGAGAAACAGAGACATCATTGCATCGGCTCTGGAGCAGCTCTGCCCCCCTCCTACAAATGGACTCTTTCTCATGCTGGCTTCTCCTTCCGTTCGTGCTTCGATCTCGTTCGACCAAGAGGGCCTAACTTTATTTATTGGAAGGAAATTTGGGGCTCCAAGGCGGTCCCCAAACACATGTGCTGCATGTTTAGAGTGGTACGTAATATACTTCCCACTCGAGATAGGCTGCT
The DNA here is from genome assembly GCA_037367405.1 of Ottelia alismoides. Taxonomy (NCBI): domain Eukaryota; kingdom Viridiplantae; phylum Streptophyta; class Magnoliopsida; order Alismatales; family Hydrocharitaceae; genus Ottelia; species Ottelia alismoides. The sequence goes on from JAZKJV010011432.1 coordinate 97,444, forward strand.
TAAGATGGGATTATGCGTGAATGGAAACTGTTTGCTGTGTGACCACCCTAGTGAATCTAGAGACCATCTGTTCTGGGAGCGTTCATACTCTAGGGGAATCTGGGAGCTCATCTCTGTTGCTTTGCAGTTGCCCCACTTCGGAACTGTTTCAAATACCTGTGAGGCCCTGGACTAGGTTAAGTTGATATATAGCCAAGATGCAGATCTTGCCTTAAGGCTTAAGACTGCTCTTGCGACTTCAACATGGTGGATTTGGCGAGAGCGCAACCTCCGCTGGACTAGGAGCTCAAGTTCATCTGCTAGGGTAACTGTGAATCGGATTTTGGACGACCTCAAGATCATTTGCAACTAAGTTTTTGCTGATAGCCCGCTCCTGGGGGTTCTGTAATTTTGTCTAGTTTTGTCTTCTTAAGAACTCCCTCTCCCATCTTTTGGGTTTTTGTGAGGGGGATAACTTCTTCACTCCTACTGTAAATAATTCACCACATTAATATAATTACTTACCCTTCATAAAAAGTATGAATAAAATTTTTTGAATTTATATTAATAATGAAATAATAGTTTATGGTAATCATATTATGGTACCTCATTAAATAACAAATAGTGTTGATATAGGTTGGGCTCATCAGGTCATCAATTCAACGATTAATTGGTTGACCAAGTTGACTACTTCTAAAGTAGATGACCAAGCTATCTATTCTAATTTACAACAATTATTTTATTCTCTTTTAAAACCATCCATAGTCCAAAAACACCTACATTATGCCACATGAGACTTTTATTCGATGATACTTTTTTCGTCGATGATTCAAAACCATACAAGATATTGGTGCCTTATAACCAAATCGAACAGAAGGAATATCATCAATCATCGTCTCAAAATTCGTATTAGCAATAACATTAGTTGTAGTTTATGCATCATACAACCAACTGGCAACTAATGTAGTGGATTAGTCAAAAGGAGTGTACCTCTCCAAAGCGTCCCACAAACATTCGTGTTTCCTCTTTTCGGCCGTCAAAAAGAAACTCCTAACAAGGGACTGTCTTTCACGGATTGCTATTGGCTAGGAGCATGACTGCCTCCTTCGCGATCGCCCTTGAGAGTTTGAAAGTCTAGGACCTCTCTTCCATATATTCTTGTTCACGAGGCATACTTGAATTGTACATTTTGCGATTATAGTTGGATGACAATATGACGGATTGCCATTTGGATCAAGCATGTACATGGCGCTCAGGTTATGTCTATCTTTGACACAATCTGGTGGTGATTTGGAAGGAAAGCAACCAACTATAGACACGCCGTCGCAAAACCTCCGCTCATGGGCTTTTAGCTGACATTGCTCGAGATTCGACTACCCTTCTCACTTAATACTATAGCTTTTGAGTTTGTAAGAAGATAATATCTCTTCCTTCTCTCCACTTTATATTCATCAAAATTTACTCTCATTTGATTTTAAAAATGATTTGACATCCCATGCACGAAAGAAGAGAACATCTCTTCCTAGGTGAATGCAATTTACTATACGGATTAATGCTGGACATGCGAGCCCACGACGAGCCATGAAGCAACGAATGTTATTCCAAATACCATTCCCTGATCTGAAATGAAGAAAACTAATTTGCATAATAGGTCCCTTAGTATAATTAGGGTTATGTACCATAGCCATCTTGATGATCATATAACTGTTTGATTCAGTTATTGAAACATAGAGGCTGGCGCTTGGATGAATATCTAAAGAGTTAGATTGATGACTCATCAAGTACCATCAAATGATTATTAAGAGATGATCTCCAGCCTGAGTAGGAGATGGCAATCCTTTCTCATTTGGCTGATATCTAACCGACCTCTTGATGCAGGTCCTCTGCATAGGAATAGAGATTCGGAGATGTTAGATAAGTTAGGTCAAAGAGTTGACTTAACGAGATCGAGATAACCAAAGTCATATGTCATATGCTATCATGATATATGCATGCATCCTCTGACCAAAGACAGATGTGTTACTATATGTCTGAGTATGTACATTTGACAGACCAATAGGTTAATGACCAACCAAGGTCTATAAACCAGCGTGCTGGTCTGCATGCAAGGGCATATGAGTAATACGATCTCTCAAAGGGATCATACAGGTTCATTACAGAACTGGAAGACATGAGCTCACTCATGAGATATTGGGAAGAATCAAATTCCGCACGCGATCGTCTTGCTTTGGAACTTGACTGAGTATGTAAGGTTTGATATATGCTCTTCGAGTTACAGGATTACAACAACAAGTAATGCTCTCTCTTTACACGCCATCTCTCTCCCTCTCTCTCATCATGGCCATCCACCATGGAGCCATTGAGAGAGTCGCCATCGCTGTAGCATCGCCGTTATGCCCTCGGAGTATTTGCTCGTTGATCTCAATCTCCTTCAATATACCTCGCTCGTGAAGAAGATGTTGGATCTCGTGTGACGAGACTAAGAGATTCACCGCTTGGATCATCAACATGGATTGCGAGGAGCACGCGTCTCACCAACGTGCACGCAAGCGTCTCTTCCGTCGTATCGGACTTGAGACAGGAGGTCTCTTCGTTTAGAAAATCGGTCGCAACCACGTTTCAAGAGGTAACCTTAATGCCTATTGTGGTTTAGATGAAACGATTCGAGAAATGTTCTTGGATCATGTGGTTTGATCACATTAAAAATTTTTAAATTCCGCTGCCTCGAGCGACTAGTCGCTCCTGATTGCATACGATACGATCCTCATGCTTCCGTGATGCACTTAAGGATCTCCTCATATCCTTCAATTAAACCACCTAAATTTGATTTGGAAATGTAACAAATTTCTTTGTACCATTCTCTTTCAAGATCATGTACATTCAATAATGTCAGTTCTTGTCTACCGGTTTATTCGTTGGATATTAATTGGATCATTAATTTAGTATTATTAGATTAATTGGAATCCGAATAAAATTAAAAGACTCTATGAATAGAGTTGTTATTTTCCTTGGAATAATTAATCGTAATGAATATGATTCATGATGATTAATTAGAATTTGAATATGAGGTGGAGGATCACAAAAGTGACATCCATGGTTTCCCGTCAAGGCGAAGAGTCTCGTCGTCATGGATTGTATGTAGGAGACGCATGTCTGAAGTGTAAGATCTTGCATACAAGCGCATCTGGATCGGGCTCTTTGCTTCTCAAAAGAGTAAGACCGTATGTGTAGTGACCCTAATATCGGATCCTCATATTATTGGGGCGATATTGGATTGCGCATAGCGAGTTCTAATCCTGTTGACAGTTGGTTTAATTAATGACGGGTTAACATCACCTTAGGGGTGGTGGGCCCGGGTGTTAAAGACCGAATTGGATATGCAAGTTGGACTTGCAAGACGGAATGTGTTCCTGCTTCTTTTTATCCGAGTTACAGGTTCTCATATTATTGGGATATGACAAAGATAAGAAAGGAGATCCCAGATCTTGCTTGAGATATAATGGTAATCATATCTCTTACATTGAAAGTGATTAAGGGAATGAACTTTCAGTGTTGACATGGCAATATACCTTTGATATAAAAATTCCTAAATCAAAGTGATATATATATGCAAATTTCTTATTTCAGATAATCCTCGTTAAACTCACTCAATACTGTACTCAATAATAACCAGTAAAATGTCATGGATTGGATCCGTGATCAAGATATTGTACTTGTAGTTGGACACATATTGTATGTAGTTGCAATGTGCAAGTTTCCTTATAATAATGAGGAATGACAATTAAATAGATAATAGGTCTACAACCCTAGGGTTTCTTTATCTCTATAGTCTTGATCTCTCATCGAATGTACTTTTGGAGTGATGATGATTGTAATTGTCAAATAATCCTTATAAAAATCTAAGAAGATGTTCTGGCATACATATGTGCTCTTGACATTTAATCATGAATGGCATAGTTCACCGCATCATGCAGAATGGTGGATCTATAAGAGATGATGTATTCAAACTGTTTAAGTACCCGCCTGAACCAAAAGTCTTTAAGAGTTTAGATGGATGTATATATGATGAGTGTCATCATTCTAATGTCTATACTCAAGTCATTCATGAAGCTTCATAATATTCATATTGTATGAATTAAATGAAGCATGTATAAAATGTTGAAATACTCTTATATTGAATTTTTTTTGAATTCAACGTAAGAGTTCCTTTGTCTTAAGCAATGGTTGTTTAAAGATGAAAGAAGAGTAGTGGAAGCATGGGTCTGACCCAAGTTAGAAGGAAAGTTAAAGAGTTGGTTGTACTTCTATGGTTTTCACACACATTTGACATCCAAAGGATTGGATAAATGTCAATACTGTAATGAGCTGATGAATTGATAGTATGACTATCAAGTCTATATGGGATCCTTAGAGAAGGACTCGGATAGTGCATCGGAATAATCTACATTTAATCATTGAAATTGACTTTCTTATTAGATACGATTAAAAGTTTAATCATTGTGTCTCATTCTTCTAATAACACTTGCAATTGGTTGCATATAATTTAGAAGACTAGAAAATTTGATCTTAAGATTTAATAGTCATCGACATGGATGTTGATGCAATTGTTGCAACAACCTTTATTTGATAATAGACTTAATATTTTCAGTGGGAGAGTGATGAATCCACATTTCATCATCTTTATTCTATCATTTTGGCATAAAAAACCCTAGTAAACGCCTGTAAATAACCTTAAAATCATCATCTTAGCATTCATGCATGTGCATCATATTAGTGTATAAAATACTGTAATTAAAGCCAAAATTAAAGAATAAATAAAGAAAAGAAAAATAATAAAATATTGTAAATATTTTATGACCTAAAACCCCGAGACCTAGGCATCTTGATGAATAGGTCGACAAGGAATAAAGTAGGGGGAGATAAGGTCAGAAATACTAGATAAAATACCTATATTTTCTATTCATTCTTTATTCATTTTGGGACCTATTTTGGTTCCACTTTTTATACATCAAATGAAGAAACTTTGTACATGAAAGTTGTAGATAATTAAATAAAGAAAAATACAAAATTGATTTCACAGAAAAATAATGTACAAATAAAAAGTTATGGTTTGAATAAAAATCCAGAATGCCAACTTCCCAGACCCGTATCTCACAACTGACAACTCCAAATGCAGCATACTCACCTTTAATTGTATATAGAAGAAAATAAGCTATTTAATGGCAGAGGTTTCGCATTTGGTGGAGCTACGGTTTGAAAGTTGAGTTTTGGACCCACATTGTACAGTGTACCGAATAAAATATTCAATTTATTAGTTATTCATTATTTTTATAATCTTATATTTTTATAATGTTGTAAATATTACTTATAATAATTATGTACACTAAAATAAGAATAAAAACCTAAATAAAAACAAAAATAAAATACTTAAAAATAAATTACATAGATACATTACCTATATATATACCTATACAAAACATACTTGTATTTTAGTAATTATACAAAACATCTCAGAAAAATAAAATAAAAATATATTTGTATATATAAAAGCATTTTATAATTTTAGAAAATAATAAATAAAAATAAAAAAAATTAAAATACACAAAATAAAAATAAAATATTAAAATACATAGGTAATATACCTATATAGGGGTATAAAGGTAACTTGTAAAAGTATACTTCATAAAATAAATTAAAAATCATAATAAAATACTACATAAAATAACGAATATTTCTTATTTTATAATCATAAATTAATAATGCCATTTTCTATTTTTAAATTAATTAATAAAACATTTTTTAGGGGTTTTTCCTGGTTGGTCCACGTGGACCAACCAGGAGGTCAGAACTGTTGACCAAGGTCAACAGTCTGACCTACCCCCTGTGGCCTTGTCAGAGGTTCGTTTTTGGGCCGTTTTCTCGATTTTTTCGAGGGCTCTACGTACATCATCTCGTGCTAGCGCCTTCTTGACTTTTGTTCGTCAATGATCGAGGATGCTTGCCCATATCTTTCCTCGGGCGTTGGATCAACACATCGCTCGATGTGCATCGTTTTTCGAGCCGCGTCCGCCATGTTTCAAAAACCAACCCTCATCTTCCTCCTCTCTTTGAACCGTCCTTTGGCCTGAGCCAATCCCTCCGAGAGCCTCTGCTGGACCCCCTGTGACAGAGGGAAGGTCTGCATTCTTGTCGAGGTGCATCAACAGCTCGCCGGGCGCGTTCCAAGCCACCTCCGGCCTTGCGGCCGTGAGGTTTCTTCCTCGGGTTCTACAGCCCCTTGAGGTTGTGTCTTTTTCATTTTTTCTGTAGTTTAGTTAGCTGTTGTTATTAGGTACAAATTCGTGCATTCCGTTCATGATTTGATCGACATCTCGCCACTATCAACCCCTCGCCGGAGCAAGCTCCGGCGAGTTCCATTTTCTTCCGCCAGCCACGCCATCATCCATTTTTTTCATGCTCGTGCTTGCCTGGGAACCACCTTCTCTCGCCTGGCCCTTCTTTTGCAGGTTTCCGGAGCAAAGGACCCCCGCCTGGGGTCGACTTTTGAAGGTTGGAGCTCCGCCTAGGTCCGCCTCCTCCGCTCACCATTACTGGAGCCCCTTGGAGCTTCTGGATACCTCAGATCGATAGGGAGGAGACCTGGGAGGTCATCGGGGTGAAGGAGAACGCGTCGAGGCTGAAGATTTTGGGAGCTCAACGTCAATCAGGCCGTGTTCTTCGGCCGTTCTTCCTCGTCGCTTCATCGCCGTCCGATTGGGTGGAGTTCCTCCAGCGCTACAGCATCAGTTGGATCTCCTCCAAATACCACCGTTCGATCTTCAGGAGGAGATCTAATCTACACCGTCGGAGTCGAAGGGGTATCGCGAGCTGTGGGCGCGACACGTGTGTTAAGTAGCTGGATCTGAACCGTCGACGCCCGCCGATTGACTGGGTATTTTGCAAAACCAACCCGTCAAATTTTGTATTTAGTAAAACGTACAGAAACATTCATCTGCCGTTCAGACTTTTTGTAACCTTTTCATATCAACCCCTCGCGTTTTTGTTAATTGCTAATCCGTCCTCACCAGGCGCACGTGCTTAGCACGCGCGCCTTGGGCATTTTGCAGGCTACCCCCCGGGGTTTTTGCTTTTAACGTTTAATTCTAAAACGTGCAGTCGCAGTGTTAAACTTTCTGGCCATTTTACATTTTAACCCCCAACTTTTGGGTTTTTGCACCTGTGCCCTTCCTAGGCGCGCGTGCGACGCGCGTGAGCCTGGGAAGTTTTGCAAGAAAGCCCCTGCGGCTTTGGGTATTTGCGTTTAGTCCAGAATATATTTTATTCAGTACAAATTTCGTGGAAATTTTGCGTGCGAGCCCCTGGATGTTTGATAAATTACAGATCTACCCCTGCCAGGCCTATTTAACATTTGGATGCTTGTTCTAATTATTTAAACTATCATTTCAAGTCCAAAAATTCCACAAAAATAGGGTTAAGCTCCTGGATACTTGTTCTTTGACGCTATCAATTTAGTTTTTGATTTTCTTTTACTTTTATATTTATTAAAAATCAAAAACATGGTTTTTATTCACTGTCTAGCTTAGAAAATGCCAAAAAATATTAAAACTCTTCAAAAAATTCCAAAAAAATTATCTAGTGTCTATTTTATCATATTTTAGTGTCAGTCCAAAATTCACTAAAAATATCAAAAGAAAAACACTAAAATTTAAAAACACTCTAAAACTTCAAAAAAATATATAAAATCAAAGAAAACTCCAAAAAATACAAACTCAGTTTTTGTTTGTTCTAGATTTTATCCTCTTTATTTGAAAAATAGTGTGGACAAATTTTGTGGCTATTTTCTATTTTTAATTCCAGTTTTATCCCCAGCCAGCAACTTTGTCACTGTTTTGACTTATTTCAGTAATTAAAAATACCAAAAACACCTTGAAAAACCCCCAAAAATCACAAAAACAGTAAAAAATCCTAAAAATATCAAAAACATTTTATTTCTGAATTTTTGGATATTTTTGCATATTTTTATACATATTTTGTCTTGTCTTTTATTACATTGTCTTTATTTTCCAATATCCAAAAAGAAATTAAAAAAAATATAAAATATAAAATTATAAAAATCAGAAATTTAAAAATCAAAATACAAAATTAAAAAATAAATTAAAAATAAAAAAATTAAAATTAAAAACCCACAAAAATTCCATTGTTTGCTTGCTTAGTGTAGACACTTCACACACATTCACTTGAGTACAATTATTTGAATTACCCTGTTTGCTCCCTGTGTTCGAACTCTCTGCATACTTGTCCCTATACACCATTTGTGCAGAGTTAAAAATAAATTTTAACTCCACATTATTTCCAATTTATTGATCTTTAGTGTGGGTTAATTGTTGATTAATTTCAGATTTTGTGTGGTCAAACACCGACTGTTGACTCGCCTTGTGAGTCGATACAACCACATCGATTTCTGAGATTATCAAATGGCGCCGTTGCCGGGGAGCAACAGCGCGTAGTTCGAGTTTTTGCTTCGTGTTGTGATCATTTGTCTGCATTTCACGGCTTTTATTTCTATTTGTATTATTTTTGATATATCTCTTGAGCTGTCTAATCCCTCTTCTTTGTTGACTTTCTGCGAGGTTCCGCGGACCGAGGGAGGCGCGTCACTCGAGGCGCCAACGCACCCGCGCGAAGCCAGCTCTAGCCCACCTAGCACCAAGGAGACGAGAGGAGAATTTTTGAAGACCAAGCTCTACTTTATCTGCATTTTCTTTTATTGCATTTAGTTGTGTAATTTGTGAGAGAGAGAACCATTTATTATAATAATACAGATACCCCCGGACATTTGGATTCGTGCGAGCCTAATTTCCAAGTGATTGTTCACTTGGGGGCTCGCCGTGCTTTTCGCGGCTTTTTCGTGTTTTCTCGCATTCTTTTTATTTTGTTTTGTTTTTCGATTTTATTTATTTTGTGTGATTGAGACCCTAGTTCTAGGATTGCCTGCGATAGATTAAGGCCAAACACCTAATACCTTTGCATGCACCTATAGTTTCGTTTGGACTTAGTCAAAATCTTAAACAGTTGATCATTAGCTTTCGATCCACGCGCTGCGAGCTCATTCCCACACAAGCGCTTTCTCCTAACTCAAATGTGTTGAGCAGAGGAGGGGTGAGCCTAGACCGGACATTAGGATTGAGGGTTGGTGGTCAGCTTGTGGTTCTTCACGATAATAGCAATTTCTGAAACTTAGGGCGATTTCATCGGCTTTGCATTTGCATATAGATAGGTTTCAATTCTGCTGAGCATCCTTGCATGTAGAGTGCTGGGGGCAAGGTGAGCATTTACGCTTTAGCATCCATCATCGTTTTGATCGCTTGCATTGCTTTTCCGCCTCTCTACCTCTGATTTTGCCAACCTAGGTGCTTAAAGGAATTGAATCCTCGTTAGGCGCGTGCATTTCTTATTAAAAATCCAAAAAAGTGATAACCAATAAAATTGGGACTGCTAATTTTACTCGACCCTAAAATCAATCAAAAAGAAAATCTTGTATTTGGGCGAGTAATCCCCTCATTGTCTTCGCTTTTATTTGCTCGCGCACACCTTAAGGATTAGTGCCCAAATCCTATCAAGCCCCCTAAGTGTGTGTGAAATTCTTTGACTTCTCACCTAACTCTAAAACAGACAAGATTAAAAGACCGCATTTTACGGTCTCTACCGAGTTGAGTAGATGAATTGAGGGTTTGTCTTGTTTCATTTTTGTATGTGATTGTTTTTGTGTGTCCTAGACCTCCTCTGCGCATTTGCACCTTTTTCTTCACTCTATTGACTTGACCTTCGTGCTCCCCCGAATAACTTCCTTTTGTTTTCGAGATGGACCCCTGGAGTGCATTTTATCCGGACTTGCGGACCCCTCGCTCGCTCCAGCCGGTCCACCTCCCTTTTACCAGGAGGATCCTCCTCCTATTTTTTCTGATTTTTGTACATACCCGCCACAGCCACAGTATCACGACTCGGACTTTTACCCACCTCCACCTCCACCTGTATATTATCCACCTCCACCGTCACATCCACCCGAGTCTGACCTGATGGAGTCACCTCCCTCAATCTCTATGAGCGATATCTTGAATCGGATGACAAAGCGCATTGATTTGTTGAATGATAATCTTGCTATCTTGAGGAATAATCAGATTAATGCTCCTTTTGTCGGGAATACGGCTTCACTTGTAGGTGATCATGGGAGCTTGCAATCGCCCAAAATACAAAAAAATGAGAAAAATTTAAAAGACCAAAAAGACTTCGGGAGACACTTGGTTGATCAATATTTTGAGGAGAGAGACTACTTGCCAGAACCCTGGACCACACGTGCATTCACACCCAGTCCCACCTTTGACCCCGAGGATGCCGCTGTACAGACTGCTCTTGGCATGCCTCGTGTATATGCTGATTCTGACTTCCTCCCCTGTATGGAGGAAGTCCAAAAATTCAAAAAAATGTTATCTGAACCCGAAGCGGTGGCTACTATTTATGAGATTATCCGTGCCCCACTTCAGCAGGCCATGACCCAATTATCTGCTCCTCTTCCCCAGAAGAGAAAGCGGAGGGGCAGATCTGAGCGTCACATTTTGACCATGGCCACTGCCCTCGCCATCACACACCGTCCCATTCCCAAGAAGAACACAGCTACACCTTTCATCACTTGCACCATCTCTGACCATACTTGTGATCGCACTCTCCTGGACGGCGGTGCTTCGATTAGCATATTACCCTTCTCGCTGGTACAGTCTCTTCACTTAGGGCCTCTCAAGAAGACCAGGATGATCGTTCAGTTTGCTGATGGATCAATCAAGAGGCCGAAGGGTATCCTTGAAAACGCCGTCATTTCTATTCAGGGCACGAACCACCATGTTGATTTTGTCGTGTTGCCCATGGAGAGCTCCACAGGGGAGCCAGCTCCAATCATCCTGGGACGACCATTCCTCGCCTCTGCGAGGGTCGTTATTGACTATGGATCAGGAGAGATTCGCTTCCGTCCTGTTGACGAGAGCGAAGTGTCGATCACCGCACCCACAGATGACCAGAGACCTGCACCTGATGCACCTTCACCGATTATAGCTGACTCTGAGGTCTGTGACCGACCTGATGCTACTAGAGATACCTCCTTAGCGACCGTTGATGAGACCCGACGGATCCCCCGAAAGGGGAGGAAGTCGGAAAGCATGGACCTCACTAATCCTCCTCCTGGTGTGTGGCGATGTGTTGATGAAATCCAGAGTATCTACGTGATTGAACCATTTGAGCAGGGGGCAGATACTAAGATAATTGAGGATGTTTATGATGTTGCCCATTATTTTGAGAGACCTCAAAAGGAAACAAATGACCTAGGTAAGACTAGGCAGGACGGACCTGGCTTGACTACTTCCACTGATCAACCCGTTCCTGGCCCTTCACAAGTGAAGATGATTGAGGTCGGTTATGATGCTGCCATTTATTTTGATAAATTCAGACCTCTTGTTGAAGACAAGTATTCAGGTGAGAGTCTTGAGGACGATCTGAGTTCGTATACTTCCACAGATGATTTCGTTCCTTTTGATTTTGACCTGGACGAGGACTCGCAGGACGACTCCGATTACACTTCTTCCGAGGATGATGAGTTTGTCCCATTTCACTTTGACATCTGCGAGACTTCCAAGGCCGGACCTAGTCGTACTTCTTCTACTCACCCGTCCGAGCCTTCACATCATAGGACCACCAAGGGAGAACCTAGCCATACTGCTTCCATCGATCAGTTCGTCCCTTTCCGTTTTGATTCCACTGAGGGCCTTCACCGTGTCGACCCTGATCGGCTTTCGTCCGCTGTGGACCCCGATGTCGACTTGCACCATATCAGATCTATCCCTCAGCGGTCCCGCAAGAAGGTTTGCTTTCCACCTTCTGATGATCACCCATTTATGTTGTAGATTCTCTCCTGTGACTCTCTTTCCATCTCCCGTTTTTGCTCGTTTACCCATTTCTCGTGTTTGCCTTGCTTAGGACGTACCTTGTCCTATGTATAGGAGGGGTAGACGAGTTGAGTATTCATTCTTTGTTCTGTGTCATCACTCCTGTTGTTGCCTATACTTAGGGCTTCTTTTACCCTAAGTATAGGGGGAGTGGTGTGTACATCCTCATGATCTCTTCATCTGTTGATGCATTTTCTTCTTTTCTTCTTTTCTTCTTTTCCATTTCTATCTTCTTTATCTATCAAAAAGGTGACGCCCTTGTAGACAGTTTTCCATACTTAGGACGTACTTTGTCCTAAGTATAGGGGGGCGTGCACCCCGAGTTCTGTCATTTTCATTTCGATCCTCTCCATTGTCTCCTCTTCTTGTCTATACTTAGGGATATCTTACCCTAAGTATAGGGGGAGATAATCTGAGTACGATCTGTTCATTCCCACCCTTGACCCTCCCTGCGTTGTGTACAGTCTGCTATACTTAGGATTATTTGATCCTAAGTATAGGGGGGACGGTCAACTTCTCATTCATTGTTTCATTCATTAGTTCTTTATTATTTAGACTTGCCTATACTTAGTACGAGTTATGTCTTCTCTTTTCTCTCCGATCTATGAGGACATAGCTCCAGCTAAGTATAGGGGGGTCGTATATACTACGTATATACTTTAGCCATAACTCGTACTTTCGTATTTTCCTAAAAAATATGGCTAATAATTCTGTAAAATTCATTAAAATCCGTAATAAAATGGTGTTTTGTTCCTCAAATTCTTTTTGTATTTATTGATTAATAAATCAGGTGAAAATGTTTTTTGCAAAATGTTTGAAAAATAGTTTGAAAATCTTTGTGAACATCTATTGAAAACTATTTTGAAAATGTTTTGTTACATGTTTTCAACCTGTGTAAAATGTATGGTTTGTAAAATTTATTTTCTTTGTGTGAAATAAAATGTTTGAAAAATGATTTGCAAATGGTTTGAAAAATGATTGCAAAAATATTTGAAAAACCTATATATACTGTTTTGAAAGCCTTTGCAAAATGATTTTCAAATGTGTGTACATGTTTGCAAAAATGTTTGTAAAAATTATTTTGGACTATAGTTTTCAAAAATTGTGTGAAAAGCTTGTGTCAAATAAGTTTGAGGAATACATACATCTCACCAAAATCCACTATATATGTATAAAATTGATCACTTACCCTGTAAATTCTTAAAATCTACTTCTTGTATATATGAAGAAGCACTCCCGTGTACATATTTTAACCCAGCTTTCAGCCAAAATCTTTTTATTTTCAAAAATTCCCAAAAACATTTACAAAACTAAAATTCCAAAAACATTTGAAAAATTTCTTTGAAAAATACAAAAAGATTTGCATCTGCATATGCATCATCATCATATTTTCAAAAATCCAGAAAAAGTTCAAAATCTTGAAAATTGCATCACAAAAATATTTTCTGCATTGCATTGCATAGCATGAGCATTTTTCGGATTGAGTTGGATAGTTGAACAAGTCTAAGTAAAATCCGAAGATTGGAGCTTGATTGGACCTTATAATCTACCTAATAACAGGAACCTTATAGGAACTGGGTTTGAGGTACTTCAGGTCTAGTTGACTTAATTCTTTGAGGATTACGAGACTTAGTTCAATGGATTCTTGACTGCCTAAGTAGAGTATTTCGGAGCACACGCACGACTCTTGTTGATAATGACCTAACTTGGACACCTGCACCTTTCACATGGATCAACTCAGTTGGAGTGGTGAGGGGATTGGATTTGCCGGTATGAGACGCACACAAGTGGAAATATTTGTCCTCCTCTAGGGAGGGAAGTGCACCCCAACCCGTCCAGTGATTAGGAAGTCTAAAGACAGGAGGCTGTGGGTTGCGATAAAGCTTCAAAAGAGGGATAGTCTACTGGCTCAAGAGGAAAACTCCTTATGTAAATGCTGCTGTATATAGTATTCCAAAAAAAAAGGAAGAAAAGTTCAGGCATGTACAAAAATAAAAAGCCTGCAAGTATGTACAAAGTCAATAAGCAAGCTTGAGTTCCAAAGTCATATCATGTGAGCCTGCAGCAGGATGACTTGACTACACTGGTCTTGCATCCTGGGATAGGTAGTGATAACCGCGATTTTTCGAGGGTCTAAATGTGTCGCTGTGGCGACCCACAATAAAATGCGATTAATCAACAATTAACCCACACTAAGATCAATAAATTAGAAACAATGTGGAGTTAAAATTTATTTTTAACTCTGCACAAATGATGTAAAGGGCAAGTATGCAGAGAGTTCGAACACAGGGAGCAAACAGTGTAGCTCAAGCAAATGAATGCAAGTGTGTGAGGTGTCTACACTAAGCAAACTAAAGAAATGTTTTTGTGGGTTTTTAATTTTTAAAATATTTTTTTATTTAATTTTTAATTTTGTATTTTGATTTTTGATTTTTTGATTTTTATATTTTATATTTTTTTTCTTTTTCAATATTGGAAAGTAAAGGCAATATAAGACAAGGCAAGGTAAAATATTTATAAAAATGCACAAAAATATTCAAAAATTCAGAAATAAAATGTTTTTGGTATTTTTAAGGTTTTCTACTGTTTTTGTGATTTTTGGTGGTTTTTCAAGGTATTTTTGATATTTTTAATTACTGAAATAAAGCTAAACAGTGGAAAAGAGGCTGGCTGTGAATAAAAATGAGATTTAAAAATATCAGACAGTAGCTCAAAATTTTCACACTATTTTTCTAATGAAAAGAACAAAATAAGGGATGAACAGAAGCTGAATTTGCTATTTTTGGGTTTTTCTACTATTTTATATATTTTTTTGAAGTTTTTGAGTGTTTTTAAATTTTTAGTGTTTTTCTTTTGAAATTTTTAATGAATTTTGGACTGACACTAAAATAGGATAAAATAGACACTATATGAATTTTTGGGAATTTTTGGAGGCGTTTTGATATTTTTTTGGTATTTTCTAAGGTAGACAGTACACAAAAAGGGAGTTTTTGATTTTTAATAAATATGAAAATAAAATAAAATAAAAAACTAAATATGTGGCGTCAAAGTATAGGTGCACAGGAGCTTAAGTCTATTTTTGTGGAATTTTTGGAGTTAAAGTGATATTCCAAATAAATACAACAAACATCCAAATATTAAACAGTCCTGGCAGGGGTATATCTGCAATATTCGAAACTTCCAGGGGCATACATGCAATTTTCCACAAAAATATACACTTTATATTCAATTTTTGGCACTAAAAGACAATTAATAAAACCGCCAGGGCCTCCTGGCAATTTACCCACCAGGGCGCGTGACTTGCACGCGCCTGGGAGGGACCAGAATGTAATATATCAAAAACCTGGGGGCCTACTTGCAAAATAACCAGAAATATTACACTTAATGCCAAAGTTTTGGTACTAAAACTAAATACACGAAGGTCCGAGGGGTCCTCTGCAAAATGCCCACTCCCTCACGTGAACTGGTCACGTGAGGTGACGTGGCGAGGACCTAGATGCAAATAAAGAAAGTTCGAGGGTCTTTTTGCAAATATTACAAAATATTTCAACTACAGACGAAAGTTTGAAAACTAAATACTAAATACAAAGATGGCGAGGGGTGGAATGCAAAATACCCTCGCCCGGGCGCTCTGATGAGGACGCGTGGCACGCATCCAACGGCTGGGCGACGAGGCGCGATCCAACGGCTGGATGCGATTCACTTATCCACGTGGCGTGTCCTGAGCGGCCGATGACGGTTGGGCTTGTGCGGCTGAGATTAGATCCTCCCTGGTTGATCTGACGGTCGAGGCGAAGGAGGATCCAACGGCTCACACGCGAACTGGAGCTGCGGCTCGATCGTGCGGTGGAGACGCAAGGAGGAAGAACGGGGAAGAAGGCCGGCGAAGGCGAACTTCCCCGACTCCGTTCTTGCTCCTCCGGCGGTGGATGGGCTCCAAAATGGAGCTGCAGACTCCTGGAAGGTCCCTCTTCGGATTGGACGGCTCGGATTCGCCGGAGAGGCGTCGAAGCGCGGGCGCAAAGGCGGCGGAGCTCCACGCTCCAGGTATCTCCGGCGAAGGCGCAAAATCGCCCTCCAGGTGCTTTCAATGCTCTTGGACCTGCAACAAGAGGTGAGAAGGCCCAGGGCAAATTGCCTGGGCCTCGCGAGGACCTAATCTATGCGTGAGGTGAAGTGATCGATGGTGGCCGGAGGTGCGCTCCGGCGATGATGCGTGAACGGGCGAAATGAGCGATTAAACTTAGAGATTTTTTAGGGTTTTCGAAGATTAGGCTAACAGGAACCTAAGGGGATAAACAAGAAGGTGGGGCGAGCCCTCAATGGCCGGAGCCAGAGGAAAAAGGGGTACCTCAAGAAGGGGATTTTTTTTTGATTTTAATTTTGCAAATGTTTTTGGGAATTTTTGAAAACAACAAGATTTTGGCTGAAAAATAGGTTAAAATATGTACACGGGAGTGCTTCTTATTTTTACAAGAAGTGGATTTTAAGAATTTACAGGGTAAGTGGTCAATTTTATACATATATATATAGTGGATTTTGGTGTGATGTGAATATTCCTCAAACTTATTTGAAAACAATTTACACACAATTTTTGAAAACTATAGTCCAAAATAGTTTTTACAAACATTTGACACACATTTGAAAATCATTTTGCAAAGGCTTTTTCAAACAGTATATATAGGTTTTTCAAATCATTTTTGCAACCATTTTTCAAACCATTTGCAAATCATTTTTCAAACATTTTTATTTCACACAAAGAAAAGAAATTTTGCAATCCACACAATTTTTACACAGGTTGAAAACACGAAACAAAATATTTTCAAAATAGTTTTCAAATAAATGTTCACGAGGATTTTCAAACTATTTTTCAAACATTTTGCAAAAAATATTTTCACCTGATTTATTAATCAGTAAGTACAAAAAGAATTTGAGGAATAACCACATCTTTTTATTAAGAATTTTTAATGAATTTTAAAGAATTATTAGCCATATTATTGAGAAAATACGAAAGTACGAGTTATGACTAAAGTATATACGTAGTATATACGACCCCCCTATACTTAGCTTGAGCTATGTCCTCATAGATCGGAGAGAAAAGAGAAGACATAACTCGTACTAAGTATAGACAAGTCTAAAGAATAAAGGAATAATAGATGAATAAATGAATGAGAAGTTGACCGTCCCCCCTATACTTAGGATCAAATAATCCTAAGTATAGCAGACTGTACACAAAGCAGGGAGGGTCAAGGGTGGGAATGAACAGATCGTACTCAGATTGTCTCCCCCTATACTTAGGGTAAGATATCCCTAAGTATAGACAAGAAGAGGAGACAATGGAGAGGATCAGATGAATGAGAAAAACTCGGGGTGCACACCCCCTATACTTAGGACAAAGTGCGTCCTAAGTATGGAAAACTGTCTACAAGGGCGGCACCTTTTTGATAGATAAAGAGGATAGAAAAGGAAAAGAAGAAAAGAAGAAAAGAAGAAAATAAATCAACAGACAACAGAGTGATATGAACAGACGGATCTGTACAGCGGACGATAGATTTGATCACCATGTATGAGATGTAGATGATGAGAATCAAGTGACACATCTCATACCAGAAGAATGGGGGCAACGTCAATGGTCGGCGGATCATGATCAAGATATAGTTTCAGGCGTTGACCATTGATGCGGAAGGTAGAGGAAGATGACGGTTCGGATATGTCGATGCTGCCATTGTCATGTACCTTCCTGACCACATACGGTCCTTTCCACTTGCTCTGCAATTTCCCTGGGAATAATTTCAGCCTGGAATCAAACAACCATACTCTCTGATCTGGCTCAAACTGTTTATGGCTGATGTGCGAGTCGTGCCATGTCTTCACTTTCTCTTTGTACTGTAGGCTGTTGGAAAAGGCTGTATCTCTCAATTCTTCCAGGGCTGCCAATTCAGCTCTTCTCTGGTCTCCTATACTCTCGGGATCTAAAAGCAACTCAGTAACTGCCCAAAAAGATTTGTGCTTGATTTCCACTGGCAAATGGCACGGCTTGCCATAGACGAGACGAAAGGGAGATGTCCCCAATGGATTCTTGAAAGATGTCCGGTAAGCCCACAAAACCGAGTCCAAAAGCTGTGACCAATCCTTTCGGTCTGGGCGGACAACTTTCTGCAAGATAGTCTTTATCTCCCTGTTCGATACTTCGGCAAGACCATTAGTCTGAGGGTGATAAGGAGTGGCAACCCGATGGTCAATGCCGAACTCGTCTGCAAGGGCCCTGACTTTGTCATTGATGAAGTGAGACCCCCCGTCTGAAATCAAGACTCTAGGTACCCCGAACCGTGAAATGATATTTTTCCTCAAAAATTTGCAAACAGTTTTAGCATCTGCGGCTCGGGCGGGGATGGCCTCAACCCATCGGCTGACATAATCTACAGCGAGCAAAATATGCTCGAATCCCTGACTCTTAGGAAATGGGCCCATGAAATCAATCCCCCATGCATCAAAAACCTCACAAAAGTGAATGGGTTGCATGGGCATCATGTCTCTCTGTCCGCAGGTTCCCATTTTCTGACAGTCAGTACATCTCTTCACGAACTCATCGGAATCCTTGAAGAGAGTAGGCCACCATAGGCCGGATTGAAGCACTTTCTGTGCTGTCTTTTTTCCAGAATGATGTCCTCCTGCCTCAAGCTTGTGGCAGTATGTGAGGACGCTATGCTGCTCTTCTTGAGGAATGCACCTCCTCCAGATACTATCCCCTCCTTCATGATAAAGGACGGGATCTTCCCAATGGTAAAACTTGGCCTTAGCTAGGAAGGTCTCAAGTTTCTGCCTTGGCCAACCCTGAGGAACTGTCTTGGCAACAAGATAGTTTACAAAGTCAGCATACCATGGGAGTGAGGTGACAGCCAAGATCGCCTCATCTGGAAATGTCTCTGTAATCGGTGCGCTGGGCTCAGATTCCTCAAGATTCTCCAACCTGGAGAGGTGATTTGCCACCACATTCTTGACTCCAGGCTTATCCTTAATTTCAATATCAAATTCCTGGAGTAGAAGGATCCATCTGGTGAGACGTGCTTTGGCATCCTTCTTAGCCATTAAGTACCGGATGGCGGTGTGATCAGTGTAGATTGTTACTCTAGATCTGAGAATATACGATCGATACTTATCAAGA
The DNA here is from genome assembly GCA_037367405.1 of Ottelia alismoides. NCBI lineage: Eukaryota > Viridiplantae > Streptophyta > Magnoliopsida > Alismatales > Hydrocharitaceae > Ottelia > Ottelia alismoides. Next base: position 116,578 of record JAZKJV010011432.1, read on the forward strand.
GCAAAGACTACAGCCAGCATCTCTTTCTCAGTTACAGTGTAATTCCGCTGCGCGGCATCCAAAGTCCGGCTGGCGTAGTGAATGGCAAACGGTAAACCATCCCTCCTCTGTCCAAGCACAGCCCCAACGGCAAAATCTGAAGCACCCGTCATGATCTCGAATGGGAGAGACCAATCGGGTGGCTGAAGGACAGGAGCTGAAACAACCATGTTTTTGAGAGTCTCAAATGATGCAAGACACTTATCATTAACAATAAACTCGGTGTCTTTGGTCAGCATATCAGTAAGCGGTCGGGCAATTCGACTGAAGTCCTGAATAAACCGTCGGTAGAAACCGACATGCCCCAGAAAAGACCGCAACTGACGCAGATTGGACGGCGGATTGAGTTTTCTGATGATATCCACCTTAGCCGGATCGACCTCCATGCCCCTATTGGAGACGATATGACCAAGGACCGTCCCTTGAGTCATCATGAAATGACTCTTCTCCCAGGATAAGACAAGATTGACCTCTATGCAGCGCTTCAGCACACGGTCTAGGCAGTCAAGACAAGCGTCGAACCCGTCGCCATAGACCGAGAAGTCATCCATGAAGACCTCTAAACAGTCACCCACCATGTCCGAAAAGATGGACAACATGCACCTTTGGAATGTCGCCGGAGCGTTACATAGACCAAAGGGCATCCGTCTGAAAGCATAGGTCCCAAACGGACAGGTGAATGTCGTTTTCTCCTGGTCTTCGGGCGCAATGGCCACTTGATTGTATCCAGAGTACCCATCAAGAAAACAATAATGACTCTTCCCAGCTAACCGCTCGATAATCTGATCAATAAATGGTAGCGGGAAGTGATCCTTCTTGGTGGCCTCATTCAATCGTCTGTAGTCCACACAGACCCTCCAAGAAGTTGGTACTCTGGTAGCGATCTCCTCTCCAGACTCATTGACAACTGTAGTGATACCCGTCTTCTTGGGTACCACATGGAGTGGACTAACCCATTTGGAGTCGGAGATGGGATAGATAAAATCAGCGCTCCACCACTTGGAGATTTCTTTCATGACTACGTCTCGAAGATTCGGGTTCAGCCGTCGTTGGAACTCACGCGACGGCTTAGCGTTATCCTCAAGATAAATGTGGTGAGAGCAAAGATTTGGGCTCAGCCCCTGGAGATCACCTATACTCCAACCGATTGCCTTGCGGTTTCTTTCAAGAACCTCCATCAGACGAGATTCTTGCTCTCCAGTCAAATCTGCTGAGATAATGACTGGGTGCATTTCTGGCTCTCCAGCAAGGAATCTGTACTTCATTGACTGCGGCAGAGGTTTCCGTTCTGGGCAACTGGGAGGTGGCAGATCTGGCTTCTGATATGTCTGTGTAAATGCGACCAAATCTGCATGGGAGAACTCTCGCTCTGCTTGAATCGCTGACGAAGGGCGGCCTGATGGATCATCAAGAAACTGCACTGGCTCGCACTCTGTCATGGCTGCTGGCTCAGAAGGAATCAGACAAGGCAAATAATCATCAAAGTCATCCCAGTCAATGTCTGAATCCGAAGGATCAGAAGATGATGAGCAAGATTGAAATTCCTCAGCACCACTCATCACAACACTGTCAGCCTCAGAGATATCCTCATCCAGGAATGCGCTCTCCCGGCTCTCGACTGCCATGAGCTTGAGATACAGTGAATCTGTAGGCAAGGCGAGGGTCGGTGCTACGGGATCTTTCCAGTTGGATTCGTCATCAGTCATCTCAAAGTCACAAACCTGGTGGATGTCTAGCTCCTCCTCTGTCATCTGCTCGGCTTCACTGGATTGCTCTGAGAATTCTGCTTCTCTGGCTCTGATCTCTTCGATCGTCTCTATTTGTATGGTTTCGCCCTCTACGCGAAAGCATACCTTCCCACTGTCATGGTCGGTCACCGCCTTGGCTGTGGCCAAGAATGGACGTCCGAGAATGATGGGGGCATCAGTTACCGACTCAGGGATCTCCATGTCCAACACAACGAAGTCCACGGGGAATTGCAGGCCCTGAATGGTAACGACCACGTCTTTCAATAGCCCCTTCGGCCTCTTAATCGACCTGTCAGCAAACTGAAGGACGGTTCTGCTTCGAAGAAGAGGGCCAAACTCGAACTGCTTGAGTAAGGCTGCCGGAAGGAGGTTAATTAAAGAGCCGCTGTCTAATAGAGTACGATCAAACTGCTGCTCTTGAATCTCGCATCTGACATAAGGAGCTCCTGCGTCTGGTCGCTTGGCTGGCAATGTTTTCTGAATGGCGCAGCAAGTGTCATGAGTGAGCATATGGATTTGATCTCTGTGCCTCTTCCTTCTTCGAACAGTAGTTGTTTCTTTTAAGTTCTTCTTGAAGAAGGGGATATGCTCAAATGCTTCTCGTAGAGTCAGCTGAATATGAAATCTGTCAATCATCTCGTTGCCGAACTCTACCTGTTGGTTATTTTTGGGATTTTCTTTTTTATTCCCCTTCGCTCGGCGGAGTGCCTCAGGGAAGGGGATGGTAGGGGCCTCCTTAGATGGAGGACTAGGAATCGGTCCCTGTGCCTGTGAAGACGGAGAATCCATACAATCATCATCATTCAACACATATGGACCCGCAATTTGAACAGAAACCTTTCCTTTATTCATATTTTTCTTTTTGTTTCTCTTCCCATAGTCACTAGATACAAAATGTGGTGGCATCACAGAAGATGGCTCAACAAAAGTAGATGTGGTGGCCTCAGTACCACCACTAGCACCGGTCTTCGCGGCATCAGCACCGCGCTCTGGTTCATCTCCCAAAATGGTGGCTTCAGCACCACCGTCTGCATCTGGTATCACAACGGCATCAGCACCGTTGTCCTGGACTCCATCATTGGTGGCATCAGCACCACCGTCTTCAACATCATCATTAGCGGCATCAGCACCGCTAATATGCTCCTCTGGCGCTCTTGATTCTGCATCTGGCTGTCGCTCAGAAGAGGCGCCGCCGGCTGGCATCCTACCGCTCCTAGTAGTAACAAAATCAGCATCATAATAGGAATAAGATATGTCATTCAAATCAGCACTAGGAGAGGTGTCCCCTGTGAACTCTACCTGCTCAGATTTTCTTTTTAAATTATTAGGATTGGGTTCGATCTGAGCGGGTATGGCGGCTTTGCCTTTGATGATGTCCCGCATCTCCTGCCGGAACTCATCCATTTCTTGCCTGAAGGATGCTTGCTGTTCAGATAGCAAGCGGGCAAGATCGTCAAGGGCCGGGTTCTCATAGGCTTGACCCTGAGAACCGGATGCCTGTCCCTGCTGGACATGGGGCTGCTGCTGCTGGTATTGCTGCTGATATTGGGGAGGAGGATGGTGATAAGATTACTGAGGCTGCTGGCGCTGCCTCCACTGCTTTCCCTGATAGGCGGGACGAGGACCACTCTGATACTGCTGGGGCTGGTTGTACTGGGGCTGCTGGTGTTGTTGCTGTGGCTGGCCGTTCTGCTGTCCTTGAGTAGGGGAATGATGTTGGGATGAGGATCCACCATTACCCCAACGGAATCCGGGGTGATCCCTGCGAATCGCTGGCTGAGGGTATCGGTCATACCAAATCCCGTTGACTTCCATCAACGGTTCCTGCTCGAAAGAGGGTGGAGGAAGAACTGCCAGTGGCTGCTCCGGCTGATAAACCACCATCTGAGTCTCTTGAGATGGCGGTTGCTCTGGATGGTACTGCAACAATGGAACCGGCTCCGCCTGGATATGGTTCACCTGGCGGTATGAGGTGGAGGCCTGGTTGGGATTGTTGCTGTTGGAAGCAACCTGTGACCTGGGAGGCTGTTGGGAATGGGCCTGTGCCTCCTGAATACATAGAATTTGAGTCTTCAGGTCACTCATGGTTTTTGTGAGAAGGTCCATCTGGGCTAGACCTTGGTTCTGCTTCTTTTCAAGGATCTCCATGCGGTCCAGCTTTTCACTGATTATGCCCATGTCGGCTGCTGCTGATTCGGCTTGGGCTGCAGCTACCGACGTTGTGCTAGGACCGGCATCGATGCGGGCGATCCTCTGAAATGATCCCGCTCCTTGCGGGGGCTTCTGCTGAGTGTAGACTCTGGCCTGGGTCATCACTGTGGAGTTCTCTGCCATTCCCTCATAAATGGCCCAGACGTCGTCTTCTCCCTTGGAGAAATATGACCCACCGCAAGAGGCGTTCACAAGCCCCTGCAGCTCCGGTGTCAGCCCACAGAAGAAACTCTGCACCAGGTGGGGCTTGGAGATGTCGTGATGTGGACACCGGTCTATAAGCTCTCTGAAACGATCCCATGCTTCATGGAACTGTTCATTTGGGATCATGGTGAAATTGCTGATCATGGCTCGAGCTGCGTTTGTCCGGCCGAGAGGATAGTATTTCTTCAAATATACGGACCGGAGATCTGCCCAAGTGTCGACAAATCGCCCTAGATGCTTGAGCCAATATGCGGCTCGATCAACCAATGAGAAGGGGAAGGCGATCATCTTGATAGTGTCCTCGGTCAACAACCGATCGTGGATAGTGCTGCATATCATTTCGAACTCTTGGAGATGGAGGTGCGGCTCTTCGGTCGGCAGCCCATGGAACTTGGGTAACATCTGAATCGTGTTGTGCCGAAGCTCGAAGTCTCCATGGATTGGTGGGAGTCTGATCCACCGGTGAGTGAGGGATGAAGCTGGGTTGTGCAGTTCCCTCATGATAGTCTGTGGCGGTCGCTCACCGACTGGGTCGCCTCCTCCTGCATCGGGTCCTCCTCCATCTCCACCACCGCCTCCTCCAGGTCTGTTTTCTCTCATCTGAGCTATCTCCCTCATGAGATCACCCATGAATGCACCCTGGTCACGGATCTATCTCTGCATATTCTCCAGGGATGCTAGCAAGGAATTGTTGATGGCCGCCTGATCAATAATGAACGGAGGATGGTCGTGGTCATCTGGGTGCTCGCCTCTGTCTGCCATCACTGGATTCTCTGAAAATGCAAAAGAGGCCATTTCAGGTGCTGTTGAATGAGTCGAATTCTGTGATTCACTGAACTCTGAAATGATTGGACTGAGGGAAGGAGAATGGGAAGGGTGGTCGAGGGGGAACAGGGTGGATGTGAACTCGGGCTCGGAGAGCGGACTCTCCGAGTTATTCCTAGATGAATAAGGAGGAGTGCTGGATAGCGGCGCCGACAAGGTCGGCCTAAGAGATCTCCGTCCCATCATCTTGATTATTTGAGAAGAGTGGGGATAATGCAAGAAAAGAAGAAAATGAGATGCAACAAAATTTTGCACAATTGTGCGGTGTTTTTGATCTTGACCTTAATAAATCTAACAATCAAACACAAAACAAGGGTAGGTTCACCAACTCAACTCGTGAAGCCGTGAAAGTTCGGCTTTTATCTTGTCAGTTTTAGCTTGTTTTTCAGATATTTATCTTTTCACGAGTCCTTAGAGCGCTACGCCTATAGGAGAGAGAGTACTGCCAGGAAAGTGTCCCCGTACTTGTCCTCCTCCTGTGTAACCTGTAACTTGCGCTTTTTAAGGTCCTTGTAACCCTTCCTGGATCCCTACTCAGCCAAAGAAAAGAGAGAGGAAGCCGATAGGCGAAACCGATACTTCGGACCTCGCTCGCAACGGAATCACCCGTGAGCGTACAAGGTCCTACTCGGATGCAGCCGGTGAGACAGACACACCCGTGAAGGCGTGGCCTAAGCTCGGTACTTCAGACAAGGTCGGTGCTCTCACAATAGAGAGTCACCAATGGTGACCAAGTCCTACTCGACTACGTACGATAGTAGCGCCAATACTTCGGAAATCCAGGCGATACACAAGGCAGCCACAAGTTGGGTTTTGGGCTCTAATCCTTACGAAACGCTCACCTCACTTGGAAGGAGACCTTCCCATGCAACCTGAAAACAAGTGAGGGTGTTACTCTCCCCAACAATGAATCCAAATCGATTTTATTTTTGGTCAAGTTTTCTTTAGCAGTCCCTTTTTTAATTTTTTTGGTGTTATCGCTTCTTTTGAGTCAATTCAAACAAGCGCCTAACGGTTTTTGTCTTTTTCCTTTATCCTACTTTGTCCAAAAACAGAGGGAGAATAGAGTCGGAAAAGCCGTGCAAGTCGACACCAAGGTGGAAATCTCACCTTTGTGCCTAGATGATGCGTGCAAAGTAAGAAGACTTACAGCGAATCCCAGCTCTCTCCATGCGGGATGCAAAGCAGAATTTTTAAACCTAATCTATTTGGCGAAATGCAAGCGGAAAGCGTCCTAGAACAGGCAACTGCTAGCGTGAAGAACCACAAGTTAGCTAATAACTCCTAATCCGAGTGTCCGGTCTAGGCTCACCCCTCCTCTGCCCAACACATTTGGAGTAGGAGAAAGCGCTTGTTCGGGTGTGAGCTCGCGGCGCGTGGATTTGGAAGTTACTCGCTAACTGTTTAATTAGTCTAAGTCCAAAACGTAACTATAGGAGCATGCAAAGATAATTAGGTGTTTGGACCTATTCTAATCGAGTCAAGCAGACCTAGATCTAAGAGCTCAATCCACAAAATAAAGTGAAAAATGAAATCAAAACCGGAAAATGACAAGCGATGAAAACGCGGTCAAAACGGCGGTGAGCCCCCGGGTGAACAGACACCCGGAAATTAGGCCCGAATGTTCAAGTGTCCAAGTCCAAGGTACCTGTATTATTACAAATTAAATGACTCACTCTCTCTCACAAAAATAAATGAAAAGCTAACTAGTCTCTCTCTCACTCTCCTTGCTCTCTCCTGCCGGCTTGGCTCAAGAAAAGCCGGCTCCACGTCCCAAGGTTGCGTCGGTTCGCCTAGGCAATCCGCCTCGCTCCGCGGTCCCTCGCAAGAAGACAAGACAAGAGATGGTCAGATAGCTCAACAAGATATATCAAAATGTAAGAGATGAAAAGCAATGCTATGGTAAACAATCACACAATCAAAAATGTGAACTACAAGCTGTTGCTCCCCGGCAACGGCGCCATTTGATAACCGCGATTTTTCGAGGGTCTAAATGTGTCGCTGTGGCGACCCACAATAAAATGCGATTAATCAACAATTAACCCACACTAAGATCAATAAATTAGAAACAATGTGGAGTTAAAATTTATTTTTAACTCTGCACAAATAATGTAAAGGGCAAGTATGCAGAGAGTTCGAACACAGGGAGCAAACAGTGTAGCTCAAGCAAATGAATGCAAGTGTGTGAGTGTGTGAGGTGTCTACACTAAGCAAACTAAAGAAATGTTTTTGTGGGTTTTTAATTTTTAAAATATTTTTTTATTTAATTTTTAATTTTGTATTTTGATTTTTGATTTTTTGATTTTTATATTTTATATTTTTTATTTTTTTTCTTTTTCAATATTGGAAAGTAAAGGCAATATAAGACAAGGCAAGGTAAAATATTTATAAAAATGCACAAAAATATTCAAAAATTCAGAAATAAAATGTTTTTGGTATTTTTAAGGTTTTCTACTGTTTTTGTGATTTTTGGTGGTTTTTCAAGGTGTTTTTGATATTTTTAATTACTGAAATAAAGCTAAACAGTGGAAAAGAGGCTGGCTGTGAATAAAAATGAGATTTAAAAATATCAGACAGTAGCTCAAAATTTTCACACTATTTTTCTAATGAAAAGAACAAAATAAGGGATGAACATAAGCTGAGTTTGCTATTTTTGGGTTTTTCTACTATTTTATATATTTTTTTGAAGTTTTTGAGTGTTTTTAAATTTTTAGTGTTTTTCTTTTGAAATTTTTAATGATTTTTGGACTGACACTAAAATAGGATAAAATAGACACTATATGAATTTTTGGGAATTTTTGGAGGCGTTTTGATATTTTTTTGGTATTTTCTAAGGTAGACAGTACACAAAAAGGGAGTTTTTAATTTTTAATAAATATGAAAATAAAATAAAATCAAAAACTAAATATGTGGCGTCAAAGTATAGGTGCACAGGAGCTTAAGTCTATTTTTGTGGAATTTTTGGAGTTAAAGTGATATTCCAAATAAATACAACAAACATCCAAATATTAAACAGTCCTGGTAGGGGTATATCTGCAATATTCGAAACTTCCAGGGGCATACATGCAATTTTCCACAAAAATATACACTTTATATTCAATTTTTGGCACTAAAAGACAATTAATAAAACCGCCTGGGCCTCCTGGCAATTTACCCACCAGGGCGCGTGACTTGCACGCGCCTGGGAGGGACCAGAATGTAATATATCAAAAACCTGGGGGCCTACTTGCAAAATAACCAGAAATATTACACTTAATGCCAAAGTTTTGGTACTAAAACTAAATACACGAAGGTCCGAGGGGTCCTCTGCAAAATGCCCACTCCCTCACGTGAACTGGTCACGTGAGGTGACGTGGCGAGGACCTAGATGCAAATAAAGAAAGTTCGAGGGTCTTTTTGCAAATATTACAAAATATTTCAACTACAGACGAAAGTTTGAAAACTAAATACTAAATACAAAGATGGCGAGGGGTGGAATGCAAAATACCCTCGCCCGGGCGCTCTGATGAGGACGCGTGGCACGCATCCAACGGCTGGGCGACGAGGCGCGATCCAACGGCTGGATGCGATTCACTTATCCACGTGGCGTGTCCTGAGCGGCCGATGACGGTTGGGCTTGTGCGGCTGAGATTAGATCCTCCCTGGTTGATCTGACGGTCGAGGCGAAGGAGGATCCAACGGCTCACACGCGAACTGGAGCTGCGGCTCGATCGTGCGGTGGAGACGCAAGGAGGAAGAACGGGGAAGAAGGCCGGCGAAGGCGAACTTCCCCGACTCCGTTCTTGCTCCTCCGGCGGTGGATGGGCTCCAAAATGGAGCTGCAGACTCCTGGAAGGTCCCTCTTCGGATTGGACGGCTCGGATTCGCCGGAGAGGCGTCGAAGCGCGGGCGCAAAGGCGGCGGAGCTCCACGCTCCAGGTATCTCCGGCGAAGGCGCAAAATCGCCCTCCAGGTGCTTTCAATGCTCTTGGACCTGCAACAAGAGGTGAGAAGGCCCAGGGCAAATTGCCTGGGCCTCGCGAGGACCTAATCTATGCGTGAGGTGACGTGATCGATGGTGGCCGGAGGTGCGCTCCGGCGATGATGCGTGAACGGGCGAAATGAGCGATTAAACTTAGAGATTTTTTAGGGTTTTCGAAGATTAGTCTAACAGGAACCTAAGGGGATAAACAAGAAGGTGGGGCGAGCCCTCAATGGCCGGAGCCAGAGGAAAAAGGGGTACCTCGACGCCGGCACTTGGCGGAGGTGGTGGAGCTTCCCTCGACTTCGCGCGCCTCAGCTGAAGGGCCGGCGGTGGAGCTGTCACCTCCACGGAGCTCAGGAGCACAAGAGAGACGCTGAAGGGTGGACCAAGGGGACTCGAATTCAAATTGAAAAGTGGGGGGCCATTATATTTGGTTTGACCCCTGACTGAGATGCTCCAAAGATCAAGAAATATTTTGCAAATCTTGGGTCCAAAGACCAAGATTAAGCTTGGGCGAGTGAGATAGATGGTTGGTGAGCAATATTGCAGAAGGAATCATCACGAAAACATGAAAGAATCGACTGGGAAAAAGCCACAAAGATGGCTCAAAAACCAATTCTGACAGGGTCTACAGGGGAAGGTCAGACTGTTGACCTAGGTCAACAGTCCTGGCCTCCTGGTTGGTCCACGTGGACCAACCAGGAAAAACCCTGAAAAAAATCATTTGTTAATTCAATTTAAAATAATAAATGGTCGAATTAAATAAAAGTTATAAAATAAAAAATGTTCAAAATTTTGTGTAGTATTTAATTCTGATTTTTATTTATTTTTAGGAGATTTATTTTTACAAGTTACCTTTTTAACCCTATATAGGTATATTACCTATGTATTTTGATATTTTATTTTTATTTTGGTATTTTCAATTTTATTCTTTTTGTTTATTATTTTCTAAAATTATAAAATACTTTTATATACACAAATATATTTTAATTTTAATTTTCTGATATGTTTTGTATATTTAATAAAATACAAGTGTATTTTATATAGGTATAAGTGTATGTATAATACCTATGTATTGAATATATACAAGTATTTTTCTTTGTATTTTATTAATGTTTTTATTCTAATTTTAATGCACATAATTATTATAAGTATTATTTACAACATTATAAAAATATACAATAATAAATAATTAATAAAGAATAAATTGAATATTTTATTCAGTACAAGTGTACAATAGGGGTCCAAAAGCCAACTTTCAAACCGTAGCTCCGCCAAATGCGAAACCACTGCCATTGGATAGATTATTTTATTCTATATACAATTAAAGGTGAGTTTGATGCATTTGGAGTTGTCGTTTGTGAGATACGGGTCTGGGAAGTTGGGATTTTGGATTCTTATTCAGACCATATCTTTTTGTCTGTACATGACTTTTCTGTGAAATCAATTTTGTCTTTTTCTTTATTAATTTATCTACAACTTTTATGTACAAAGTTTCTTTATTTGATGTATAAAAAGTGGAACCAAAAATAGGTCCCAAAATGAGTAAAGAATGAATAACAAGTATAGGTATTTTGACTGTGTTTTTGGCCTTATCTCCCCCTACTTTATTCCTTGTCGACCTATTCATCAAAATGCCTAGGTCTCGGGGGTTTTTGGGTCATAAAATATTTACAATATTTTATTCTTTTTCTTTTCTTTATTTATTCTATAATTTTGGCCTTTATTACAGTGATTTATACACAGTCTGAATGCACATGCATGGATGCTAAGATGATGGTTTTAAGGCTATTTAAAGGCATTTGCTAGGGTTTTTGGTGCCAAAATGATAGAATAAAGATGATGAAATGTGGATTCATCAGGTAGACACTGGCTACCGTCCATTCTTCTCTTCACCCCCTCCTCTTGAGCTGGTTGCCACTTGAACTTAGAAGGGAATACCCCGCTCCTCGAGGATGGAGTTGTGATGACCGCCCGGATGACTAAGGTAAAGGTGTAGAAAAATAGGTCGTTGCGACCTCAATCACTCGGGCTGAGTCAATCAAAAAAAAATGAATGAACCACTCAGAACATGTAAAACTAATCAAGCACAAAAGAGAGCGGTCTAGCTATGGGATTAACCTGGTATAGCTCCCAGGGTCGAACACAAGGAGCACGGGTTGGCCAGAGGCCTACGAAGTAGTAAAAATAATAAAATCAAAGAAAAGTATTTTTTAGTGGTTTTTAATAATTTTTATATTTTTTTAGGATTTTAGAATATGAAGAAAATAAAAGAAGGCAAATATAAACACACTTTGGCAATTTATTTAACACACCAAAAATCAAGCAAAAATTCAAGAAAAATGGTTTTTATGTTTTTTAGGTTTTTAAGTGTTTTTGGTGAATTTTTGGGATTTTTATAAGGTATATTTTATTTTCTAAAAATCAAACAGTACTAAAAAGACAAGGTACTGTCCAGCAAGGCCCAAAACCCAGAAATAAAATATTTAAGGATCTCAGAGGGCCCTGGAGGTAATTTTCCTGTATTCTAGAAAAAATAAGGAAAATTTGAGCACCAAAATTATTGTTTTTGGATTTTTAGATTATTTATTGTAATTTTTATGAGTTTTGAGGTGTTTTTAGATTTTTAGGGTTCTTACTCAATGAAAAATAGCCAAAATTGGCTAGAAAATCAAACAACACACAAGAAACAGTAACTAATTTTTTTAGAATTTTTGGAGATGTTTTTATATTTTTTTGGGATTTTTAAACCTAGACAGTAGCTAAGATAGATGTTTTTGATTTTTTAAAAAAAGCAAATAAAATCAAAAATGTCCTCAAAAATTCTCAAAAATCCAACAACATGGCAGGAGCCATGTGTCAAATTTTCATCGAATTTGGAGGTGGTTTGATATTTATTCAAAAATCAAAAAGGGGGCACTGTGCACAGGGACTCAAGTGCAAATACCCGAAAGTCTGGGGGTCCAGGTGCAATTTTCCCAGCAAGTCACGCGCGTGGCGCGTGCCTGGGGCACTCAGGGACCTTCTGGTAATAAAAACCAACTCCTAGGACCTTTTGGTAACTCGTACCAAAAAGTCCAAGGGCACGGTTGCAATTTACCCACTAAAATCCGCACATGCACAAATAAAGTGTTCACAGGGGTATCAATGAAAATACCAGAAAGTTTCTTGTCATTTAATAACAACCCAGAACTACAGGACAATAGTTGCAAATACACCAAATACACACGTGACGACGCACGTGGCTCACACAAACAGGGGCATAAACGCAAATAAGCTAAAAGATGAGGTCCAATGTGCAATTATCCCTACGTAAATAAAATGCATAAAATATTTACAGGACTGGAATTAAAAACACAAACTACGAGGGGGCCTAAGATAAATTACCCCTTTATTAAGTCGAGCCGATAGATGGACGCCACGTGGATTGATGGACGGCTAAAAAGGGGTGGCGCCCAAGGCTGGGTCCTCGACTGTGATCCGATGGTCCAGGTGCTGCCACGTTGCAGATCGAACGGTAGACGGACGAAGTGGCTGAGCTTCGCTGGATCGACGGTGGAGATCGACCCTCGAATAGATCCGACGGTTGAAGTTGCTCCTCTAATGGACGATCGTGATTGAATCTGGAGCTCGGGGTCAATCTGACGGCGGTGGAGGATACTGGAAGAACACTCAGCCGGCGAGCTTCGCCGGTCTCGTGCGCGTACTGTGGTCCTCCTCAGCTGCCTCTGAAGGTCGGAGAAGGTCGGCGATGTCATCCCGCAGCTGGTGGTGGTCTCCGATGGCCCAGCCGAGCCCTGGAGGGGCTCCGGCGAGATCGACGGAGATGAGCTCCTGGCCTGGATGTGAGGGGGCCTCAGATGGCCTCCTCTTGACCTGCAAAATAGCCCAGAAGCTTCGCGGGTCGAGGGCAAAGTGCCTAGACCCAAAGAAGCGGCGTGAGGGTGAACGGTGCGTCGGGGTGAGCGAGCTCCGGCGAGCGGAGGACGGTGGAGCTCGATTCCCAGATCCTGTGCGATCTGGGTTGGGCGAAGGGGTGAAGAATGTGCGTGAGGGAATGGCGAAGGTGACAGTGCGTTCCGATGATCGAGAAGATACACGATATGGCCGGAATCAACGGATTACGTCGGAGGTACGAATTGGGGGAAATTAAAAATTACGCTAAATGGAAAGGCTAAAGGGTTACCTGGGTGGTCGGAGAGACTGGGGAAGAGCAGGGGGTGATCCTGGTCGTAGCCTCAAGGGTCGTCTCGGCCCGAGGCTCGGTGCTCACGCTGGTGGCGGAGCAACAGCGGCGAAGAACGCCGGATCAGTGGTTTCGCCTCCTCGCCTCGCTGCAACAGGGGCGATCGCTTGTTGTCACTCTCGCGGTGCCTCTGGAGTTCACTGGGAAGAAGGGGAAGAGCCAAAGATGAGGCGCGGAGGCGGTGGAGGTGGTTCTATATATAGCTGCAGGCCCGATTAGGGTTGGGAGGTGACGGCTATGGAATGCGTGGATCTCACGGCGAAGGATCTGGCGAGGATGTCGGATGATCGGCGAAGGATCCGGGCGCGGGGTTTGCGTGGGAGACAGGCTGGAGGCGCGTGGAGAAAATGGCGAAGGCGGGGCGGCGCACATCTTCTCAAAAAGGAAAGAGTCCGCGGGGGAGTTGACCGGGGTCAACATTCCCCGTGGACCAGTGGAATGCTACCACGTGGACAAGATTTGACACTTAAAAAATGAGGCAGCAAATGGTCGATTTTGCAAAAACTTTCAACATGAAATATTTTTCTTTTATTTTTTTCTATTTTTTGGTGATTTTTAATTAATTTTTGGAAATAAGAATAAGGTATGTACTTTATATAGGGATATATATACAATATGTAGGCTTTTTATTTTTGATTTTTTTATTATTATTTTTATACAATTTTATTCCTATTTTATGTTTTATTTATTTATAGAATAAAATGAGGAATAAAAGGCTATTTTTATTTTATTTTTATTATTTATACACATAGGTGAAATAAATAGATATATACATTTATACACATGGTATATATACAATGTATTTTTGTATTTTTAATTTTGTAATTTTTATTTGATTTTTGTTTTGTTTCTTTTTATTTATTATATTTACAATATGTAACATAGATTATTTACAAAAAGTTTAGAAAATAATTTTATTTATTTATAAGGTTAAATAAATAAGGGAGCATGGTTTATGTACATGGTGAAAGGGCATTTTTGAATTTTTGATTTTTAAATTTTTATTTTGTTTTTACTAGTTTCTAAATATATACAAAATATGTACAAGCATATTTTTGGGTGAGGAAAATATAATTTTATTTATTTACAAAAATCTATACACATGAGCTCCTATCTCCCTCTACTTTGGCTTTTATGCGGTCAGGCCCATGCTGAGCCCTCCCTTGGGTTAGGTTGCTCAATATTTATTCTAAATATTTCCCTCTTTTTCTTTTTACTCTTTATTCTTTTATTTTTGCACAAAAAAACATGCTAATTACAGGTTTTTACACAATGCATGCTTTTGGTAATTATTTGTATTTACACATATCTACATGTATTTGCAAAGGTTTTTGTAGCTAAAATAGAAGAATAAAGAGTGATGAATGGGTATTCATCACCCCCCTATACTTAACTTTGCTAGTCCCTTAGCAAACACTTATTTGAAAAAGAAGTGAAAAAGAAAGAAAAAGAAAAAGAAAAAGAAAAAGAGAATGTACATGGATCAAGGTTGAATTATTAAACTTTCCTTCATTAAATTGAAATATGGAGCTCGATCAGATCTTTGGATTATTAATGTGTCGGAACCTTATTTGGACTTAAGCTTAAAACCTAACAGCCTCTAAGTTCCACCAATCTATAACCAAGACTCCTCAATGCTCCAGATCAGAACAAGTCATCAATCACAAACCCTGAAGACCATGAATCTTTTCTTGTCCTGTGAAAGTGAGGTCTAAGCTCTCTACCTCAGAAATGGCAACTTGACAACCCTCCCCAACAAGGTAACTCTATGACCTCGATCTGGCCACTCTTTCCTCGAGGAGCGAGGTATTCCCTTCTAAGTTCAAGTACAACCGGCTCAAGAAGAGGGGGAAGAAGAGAATGGGTCAAGGCCAGTGTAGCCAAGTACCCTTGGGAGCTTGACCAGTGTAGCCAAGTCTCCCTGCTGCAAGCTACAACAGATGGATCATGAAACCAAGCTTTGCTTATTGCACTTATATACATACTCCGGTGGGATTATCATTTTCTCTCAGACCCACCATTTTTTTGGAGTTCTTTTCTTTTTTTCACATTTTTTTTTGTTTCGAGTGCATCTCTACAACATGTACATGTGCAGCATATATACAAGGAGTTTTTTTTCCTCTTGAGCCAGTAGACTATCCCTCTTTTGAAGCTTTATTGCAACCCACAACTCCCGTCGTTAGACCTCATGGCAACCAGACCAAGTTGAGACGCACTTCCTTCACTAAATGAAGAAGAGAGGTTCCGCCTAGAAGTACTACCCTCATACGCTACCCCAAGCCAAGGAAGACTGCTTCCTCACCACCTCATCCGTAGAGAGCTCGGTGCATAGTGCGGTTGTCCAAGTAAAGCCATACTCTATATGAGTCATGTGTTGTTGTTAAGTGCTCTACTTAGGCTCATTGAGATGACATGTGATCATAGCCTAGTGGACTCAAAGAATTAAGTCACCATGGACCTGAAAAGTCTTAAACCTAAGCCCTATAAGGTTCCTCTTAGAAATTAGGTGGATTAAGATCTTATTCAAGCTCCATTTCTCAATTTAATTCCAGGCTTAGTTTAAATGTCAACTCTCATCCAGGAAAAACTATATACATATGTACAAAAAGATGCATATTTACACAAATTTTACAATCATGCAAAATTTTTGAAAAATGTTTTGAAATCATGAATGATGATGCATGAAGTGCAAGTTTTGCAAAAAGATATTTACACACATTTACACAAGATTTTTGCAAACTTTTGATTTTCAAAACATTTTGGAAAAATTTTGTACTATATACATAATTTTGATACAAAAAATAGTTACACAAGCTTTACACACAAAAGATTTTTGAAATCATTTTTACAAAAATAATTTGTACATTAGCTATGTATGTGCAAATAAAAGAAGATTATGTACATGAAAATTTTTAATTTTTGTGGTTTTTAGCCATTTTTATTTATTAACACACTCACACAAAGTACGAGTTATGGCTAAAGTATATATGAAATATATACACACCCCCCTATACTTAGCTCGAACGATGTCCTCAGAGTCAAGAGCGATGAAGAAGACATAACTCGTGCTTGGTATAGGGAAGTGAAAAGGAATGGATAGGTACAGAAATGAATAAATGAATAGAATAAGAGGGACTCGGTGGTTTCCCCCTATACTTAGGATTAACTAATCCTAAGTATAGCAAGCTGTACATGAAGGGAAATCCGAGTGAAGAATATACAGATTCTGCCCCCCCTATACTTAGGGTAAAATATCCCTAAGTATAGGCAGCAAAACAGGAGCAGAAAGAATGAAAAGAATACTCGCAGGTCCGACATTCCCCCCTATACTTAGGGTAAAGTACACCCTAAGTATAGCATAATCACAGGATGAGAATAGGGATGTGGGACTAAAGAATAGAATGATATGTATAACTGGATCTATACAGGCGGAGGAACAGTGAAAATCAGGCGTGAGATGCAAAAGATGTAAGTCAAGAGACCACATCTCACGCAAAATGAATCGGGGCAACAATAACATCCCGTGGCTCATGATCTAGAAATGGCTTGAGCCGCTGGCCGTTCACTCGGAAGGTACTCTCAGAAGATAACTCAGATATATTAATGCTACCGTTATCGTGTACCTTTCTGACCAAGTAAGGTCCCTTCCATTTGCTCTGTAGCTTCCCTGGAAATAATCTAAGCCTCGCATCAAACAGCCATACTCTCTGTCCAATCTCAAAATGCTTGTGGCTGATATGAGAATCATGCCACTCCTTCACTTTTTCCTTATAATGTAAGCTGCTTGAGAAAGCTGCATCTCTAAGCTCCTCTAGGGCAGCTAACTCTGCCCTCCTCTGGTCTCCTATACCATCTGGATCCATAAGAATATCTGTAACTGCCCAAAGTGACTTGTGCCTCAGCTCAACAGGTAGATGGCGTGGCTTGCCATAAACGAGACGAAAGGGAGATGTGCCCAATGGAGTCTTGAAAGATGTCCGATATGCCCACAAGACCGAGTCCAAAAGCTGTGACCAATTCTTTCGGTCAGGGCGGACGACTTTCTGCAAAATATTCTTGATCTCCCTATTCGACACCTCAGCTAGACCATTCGTCTGTGGATGGTAAGGTGTGGCAACACGATGGTCTATACTGAACTCGCTAGCAAGGGCCTTCACTTGGTCGTTGATGAAATGAGACCCCCCATCAGAAATAAGAACTCGTGGAACCCCGAACCGCATGATGATGTGCTTCCTCAAAAATCTGCAAACTGTCCTCGCATCAGCGGCTCGGGCGGGAATAGCCTCAACCCAACGACTAACATAATCTACGGCCAACAGAATGTACTCAAATCCCTGACTCTTAGGGAATGGACCCATGAAATCGATGCCCCATGCGTCAAAAACCTCACAGAAGTGAATGGGCTGCATCGGCATCATATCACGCTGTCCACAAGTGCCCATCCTCTGACAGTCAGTACACCTCTTCACGAACTCATCAGAGTCCTTGAAGAGTGTAGGCCACCACAAGCCGGATTGGAGCACTTTCTGTGCCGTTCTCCTCCCAGAATGATGTCCTCCTGCCTCAAGCTTGTGGCAGTAAGTGAGGACACTATGATGCTCCTCCTGAGGAATACACCGACGCCAGACGCTATCCCCTCCTTCGTGGTAAAGGATGGGATCCTCCCAGTGGTAGGACTTGGCCCTCGCAAGGAAGGTCTCAAGCCTCTGCCTGGGCCAATCTTGTGGGACTTTCCCTGCAACGAGAAAGTTCACAATATCGGCATACCACGGGAGTGAGGCGATAGCAAGGATCGCCTCATCTGTGAAGGTGTCTCGAATGGGATCAATCTGCTCAGAATCCTCAGGCTGCTCTAATCGGGAGAGATGATCCGCCACCACATTCTTGACTCCAGGCTTATCCTTGATCTCAATGTCGAACTCCTGGAGTAGAAGGATCCATCTAGTCAATCTGGCTTTGGCATCCTTCTTTGCCATGAGGTATCTGATGGCGGTATGATCTGTAAACAAAGTCACTCTAGATCCAATGATATACGATCTGAATTTATCTAGGGCGAACACTACTGCTAGCATCTCCTTCTCTGTGACCGTATAATTCCGCTGGGCGGAATCCAATGTGCAGCTAGCGTAGTGTATGGCAAATGGTACTCCATCCCTCCTTTGTCCTAGCACGGCCCCTACGGCAAAATCAGAGGCGTCCGTCATGATCTCGAATGGGAGAGACCAATCGGGTGGCTGAAGGACAGGAGCCTCAATAACACACTGCTGGAGAGTCTCAAAGGACGAAAGACACTTGTCATCGACAAGGAACTCGGTGTCTTTCGTCAAGAGGTCAGTCAACGGTCGGGCAATCTTGCTGAAATCATGAATGAATCTCCTATAAAAACCAACGTGCCCCAGAAATGACCGTAGCTGCTTCAAATTGGACGGCGGTGCGAGTTTTCTAATGACGTCAACCTTGGCCGGATCAACCTCCATGCCCCTGTTGGAGATGATGTGGCCAAGCACCGTCCCTTGAGTCACCATGAAGTGACTCTTCTCCCAAGACAGAACCAAGCGGGTAGCAATACATCGCTGGAGCACTCGGTCTAGGCAGTCAAGACAGGAATCGAATCCGTCGCCGTAAACCGAGAAGTCGTCCATGAAGACCTCCAAACACTCCCCTACCATGTCCGAAAAGATCGACAGCATGCATCTCTGAAAAGTCGCAGGGGTGTTGCATAGCCCAAATGGCATGCGTCGAAAGGCGTATGTACCGAAGGGACAGGTAAAGGTGGTCTTTTCCTGATCCTCAGGAGCGATGGCCACCTGATTGTAGCCCGAGTACCCATCCAGGAAGCAATAATGGCTCTTCCCTGCCAGTCTCTCTATGATCTGATCAATAAAAGGCAGGGGGAAATGGTCCTTCTTGGTGGCCTGGTTGAGTCTCCTGTAGTCAACGCAGACCCGCCAAGAGGTGGGTACTCGTGTAGCAATCTCCTCTCCTGACTCACTGATCACAGTCGTGATGCCCGTCTTCTTGGGCACCACATGCAAGGGGCTAACCCAGTTGGAGTCGGAAATGGGATAAATAAAATCTGCACCCCACCATTTTGATATTTCCTTCATGACAACCTCTCTTAGGTTGGGGTTCAGTCGCCGCTGGAACTCA
The DNA here is from genome assembly GCA_037367405.1 of Ottelia alismoides. Classification (NCBI taxonomy): domain Eukaryota; kingdom Viridiplantae; phylum Streptophyta; class Magnoliopsida; order Alismatales; family Hydrocharitaceae; genus Ottelia; species Ottelia alismoides. Next base: position 135,965 of record JAZKJV010011432.1, read on the forward strand.
CGCGACGGCTTTGCCCCTTCCTCGAGATAGATATGGTGGGAGCACAACGAGGGACTAATCCCATGGAGATCTGCTACGCTCCATCCAATTGCCTTGCGGTTCTTTTCAAGAACCCCCATCAGACGGGATTCTTGTTCTCCAGTCAGATCGGCAGAGATGATGACTGGGTACATCTCAGACTCTCCCGCAAGGAATCTATACTTCAGCGAAGTAGGGAGCGGCTTTAGCTCTGGACAGTTGGGTGCTGGCAAATCTGGCTTCTGAAGAAGATGTGTGTATGCTGACAATTCTGCCAAATCTGCCTGGGAAAATGATAAAGAACTCTCACAAACTGGATCTGGAGAAGGCGGGTCCTCTGCATTGTCTCTGATTTGCTCTGCCTCTTCCTCCTCCTCATCTGTAGGCTCAGGTGGATCCAGGTCTGGCATCTGATCATCACAATCTGCCCAATCAGATTCTGAATCCGAGGGATCTGTATCAACTGCGGTGGCATCAGTACCACCGTCACTGAAAATCGTGTCGCGATCAAGGTCCGACTCTGCTGACTCAATAGTATCCTGAACCAGGGCTGTGCTCTCCAGACTATCCTCTGCTATCATCTCTGCATCAGCTGTATCTGAATATGAGAGGATGGTCTGTGCTGCAGGATCTGCCCAAGCTGCCTCATCATCTGTGATCACAAAATCACAGTCCTGGTGTATGTCTGGCTCTGTATCTGTCAGTTGTTCTGAATCTGTACTGCCCTCTGAGCGGGATCTATCTCTGGCTCTGTGGTCCTTAACCGTCTCTATTTGTATACTCTCGCCCTGGACGCGAAAGAATACCTTCCCACTGTCATGGTCAGTCACCGCCTTGGCTGTGGCCAAGAACGGGCGACCGAGGATGATGGGGGAATCAGTCAACAAGTCAGGGGTCTCCATGTCCAGCACTACGAAGTCCACGGGGAATTGCAAACCCTGAATCGTGACGACAACGTCTCGCAACAACCCCTTTGGCCTCTTGACAGACCGATCAGCAAACTGAAGGTATGTCCTGCTCTGTCTAAGAGTGCCCAACTCTAAGTGGTCGAGAAGGGCTGCCGGAAGAAGGTTGATCGACGATCCGCTATCTAATAGAGTATGGTCGAACCTCTGCTCACTAATCTGACATCTGACATACGGGGCTCCTAAATCTGGCCTCTTGGTCGGCAGATGGTTCTGGATCGCGTAACACGTGGCTTTTGTCAACACATGAATCTCTGCGGTGTTGTTCCTCTTCTTCCTCCTGACTGTGGTCCTGACTCTCAAGGATCGCTGAAGAAGAGGGATGTGCTGCAAAGCCTCATGGAGGGTCAGCTGGATGTGAAATCGGTCTATCATGCTCTGGCTGAACTCCTCCTGCTCTCTCTTTTTTGGATCTTTTTCTCTTTTCTTCCCCTTCCCCAACTCAAGGGCTCTAGGAAAGGGGATCACAGGGTCCTTCTCAGATGAAGGACTAGGAATAGGCCTAGACGGTTCGATGACCGGATCCTCGCATGCATCATTCACCACAGTGGGATCAGAAGAAACTAAACCTTTTCCTTTATTCAAAATAGAGTTCTGAGATACATCCATACGAGGAAAGACAACATCTCTATCCGAATGAATATTGGTGGCCTTAGTACCACCTTTAGCTGGCTCTACAACTAGACGTCTTGCGGCCTCAGTACCGCGGGCTGGCTCGGCTCTGCTGGTGGCGTCAGTACCACCTCCTCGATATGGTGAAGCGGCGGCCTCAGTACCGCCGGTGGAATCAGCATCTCGGGTGGCATCAGTACCACCGTCATCATCATGTGCGGCTTCAGTACCGCTCTCCTCTTCCTCATCTGGCGCTCGAGATGGATCCTCGCGTTGTCGCTCAGATGAGGCGCCGCCTGCTGGTCTTCTACCGCTCCTAAGTGTAACAAAATCAGCATCAAATAGATCCGACGACATATCATCAAATGAGTCACTAGGAGTGGTAGGCTCAGTGTGAACTACCTGCTCAGACTTCCTCTTCAAGCTATTCGGATTAGGCTCGATCTGTGCAGGGATGGCGGCCTTCCCTCTCATCAGGTCCCGCATCTCCTGGCGGAACTCGTCCATCTCCCGTCTAAAAGTAGCCTGCTGCTCTGTGAAGATGCGGTCTAGATCATCCAAGGCGGGGCTCTCATGGGAGCCCGACGGGTTGCCTCTCTGGTAATGAGGCTGCTGGACCTGGTGCTGCTGCGGCTGAGAGGGGTAAGAGGAAGGATGCTGCTGCTGGTGAGCCTGCTGCTCACGTCTCCAAGTCTGTCCCTGCTGCTGGTAGGGACGAGGTACGAAGGATGATGGCTGGTGTGGCTGGTATGCTGGGGGCTGCTGGTGATCTCTCTGCTGGGAGTACTGCCCTCCCTGACCTGCTGGCTGCTGTTGGGACTGGTTACCCCCATTCCCCCACCTGAATCCGGGATGGTCTCGTCGGATTCCAGGTTGAGGACGGTCATACCAAATCCCGTTGACATCCATCAACGGTTCCTCATCGTAAGGGGCTGGTGGGAGTACTCCCAGAGGCTGATCCGGCTGATATACCACCATCTGTAAGTCTGGAGATGGTGGTGACTGGTAAGAGGGCTGCTGCTGCTGGTACGGCTCCGCCTGTACAAGGTGAACTTGTCTAGGCTGCTGCAAGGAGCTGGAGCGCTGGGACGAGCTGCGGCTGCCGTCGGAATCGCCTCGCGACTGAAGACGGGGCTGAGAAGCCGTCTGTGCCTCCTGAAGACACAAGAGATGGGTCTTCATGTCGCTCAGAGTTTGTGCCATCTGCTCCATCTGAGTTATGCCCTGGCACTGCTTCTTCTCTATTATTTCCATGCGGTCCAACTTCTCGCTGATAATCCCCATATCCGCAGCTGCTGACTCTGCCTGTGCGGCTGCAACTGTGGACGAACTGGATGGACCTGCATCAACCCGTGCTATCCGCTCGTACTGCACGGGTCCTGGCGGCTGCTGAGATCTCTGTGTGTACAACCGAGTCTGGGACATCACCATGTAATTTTCGGCCATCTCCTCGTAGATGGCCCAGACTTGGTTGTGGTCCTTGGCAAAGTAGGACCCGCCGCAAGAAGCATTCACCAGACCCTGAAGCTCTGGCGTCATCCCACTAAAGAAGCTCTAAACTAGGTTCGGCTTGGAAATGTCGTGGTGTGGGCATCTATCCAGAAGCTCTCTGAACCTCTCCCATGCCTCGTGAAACTGCTCGTTAGGGAGCATGGAGAAGTTGTTGATCAGGGCCCTCGCTGCATTCGTCCGCCCGAGTGGATAGTACTTGTTCAAGTACTCGGTGCGGAGCTGCTCCCAGGTGTAAACAAGCTTCCCTAAATGCTTCAGCCAGGCGGCTGCTCTATCTGCCAGTGAAAAAGGGAAGGCCATCATCCGAATCGTATCCTGGTCCACATGACGGTCGTGGACAGTGCTGCAGATCATCAAAAACTCCTGGAGATGGAGGTGGGGCTCCTCAGTGGCAAGTCCGTGAAAATGAGGAAGCATCTGCAGGGTGTTCGGAGGGAACTTGAAATCCCCCACGATAGCAGGTACCACCACCCAATGGTGCATCAGTGTAGACCCGGGGTTGTGTAACTCCCGCATCGGTCTCGGTGGTCCCGCTGCGGCGGCGGCTGCCGCTGCGGTAGCCGCTGCTGCGGCTGCTGCCTCTGCATCGGCATCAGGAATGTCCTCATGCTCGCTCTGATCTCTCTCTTCTCTGAGTCGCTCCAACTCCCTTCTCATCTCAATCATGAAAGCTCCCTGATCGCGTAGTTGCTTCTGTACTGTCTCTAATGATGCGATCAGGGTGGAGTTGATCGCTCCCTGGTCTAGTACAAAATGTTCGGGTTGTCGGGATTGATCATCTGAACTGCCGGCTCCGGCCATAGTGACGTCTGCAAAATCAGATAAGCCCAACTCAGGTTCTGTCAAATCAATTCGTCTTTCCTCGGGCTCATGTCTCTCAGTAGCAAAAGAAAGGGGATCGAGGGAGAACAGGTTGGAATCGTACTCGGGCCCGAAGAGCTGGTCTCGACTCTCACGGGCCAACCTAGATGGTGAAGTAGACGCGCCTGAAAGCAGTGCAGCCAGAGGCTGCCTAAGAGATCGTCTACCCATCATCTTGATCTGGCGAGTTGGGCGGATGGGATCTGGAGAAAATATGATCGCAAAGCAAACCCTCGGTTCACCAACGCAACATAATCTGAAGACCGTGAAGGCTCGGTCAATTTATCTTGTCAATTTTATTTGGTGAACACACAAAATATCAGAGCGCTTACGTGACCTGTTAGGATACCCGATGCTACTCCAACCGACTGGCCCGCACGGAAGAGTCGATAGTCAGCTAGAAATAGCACCGTAGGGCTCTACCTAGGGTGCGGGTCACTCTCTCGCGCATCCAAACCATACAAGGAGGGGGTTGCTCTCCCCAAGACAAATTTTTAATGTGAGTGTCTTTTAGGGTCAATAGTGTTATCCAGTCCCAAATTTTTTTTGTTTTTCTTTTTAATTTTTTCAAAATAAATACAAGCGGTCTAACGAATTTTCCGATTCTCCTAATGATTAAGCCAAAAACAGAGGGAGAAGACGAAAAAGCCGATGCGCGAAGAAATCAATGATGCATGCAGAGAAAGAAATGCGTACCTTGTCTCCAGCACTCTACATGCAAGTGATCCGCGCAGAATTTAAAGACAGAATTAAACTACCTAAATGGTGCAGCGAGGAAAAACCGAGTCCTAGATGAGCAAATTTCTATCGCAAGAACCGTCTAACCGATCATGGTCCTTCAAGCCAAAGAGTCCGGTCTTGGCCCGTCCCTCCTCTGCCCGCCACAACGGGGGTAGGAGAAGCGCTTTGTGGGACGAGCTACGGCACGTAGGCTACGGAAGAAAATGAATCGGCTATTTTTATTAATGATTTTAGTAGGTCCAATTAACGTCCTATAGGATCAGGCAAGCAATTAAGTGTGGGGACCCTACTAATTACGGCACAAGCACGAGAAATTCCTAAATCTAGGGGCTCGAGAAAAACCGCGTAAACACCGAAAAAGGCAGCTAGCTATCAAAACCACAGAAAAAGCCGCGAAAATCCAAATGGGTCCCCCGAGCACACCGGTACTCGGCGAAACAGACCCGCTAAGTTACAAGTGTCCACAAATGTCCAAGTTCTAAATTATTACAAACAATATTGTTCTCTCTCAAAAAAAATTCTTCTTCTTCCTCTCCCTGCTCTTCTTCCCATGCGGGTCCTCAAAAATAAACTCCAAGTTGTCCACGCAGTACCTCGCACAAAAATCAAAGAGAGAGTGTCAGAAAACAATGATAATATAGAGAGACAATATGGAAAAATGACTACAAAGCCGTGCTCCCCGGCAACGGCGCCATTCTGATGACCGCCCGGATGACTAAGGTAAAGGTGTAGAAAAATAGGTCGTTGCGACCTCAATCACTCGGGCTGAGTCAATAAAAAAAAAATGAATGAACCACTCAGAACATGTAAAACTAATCAAGCACAAAAGAGAGCGGTCTAGCTATCAGAGGCCTACGAAGTAGTAAAAATAATAAAATCAAAGAAAAGTATTTTTTAGTGGTTTTTAATAATTTTTATATTTTTTTTAGGATTTTAGAATATGAAGAAAATAAAAGAAGGCAAATATAAACACACTTTGGCAATTTATTTAACACACCAAAAATCAAGCAAAAATTCAAGAAAAATGGTTTTTTATGTTTTTTAGGTTTTTAAGTGTTTTTGGTGAATTTTTGGGATTTTTATAAGGTATATTTTATTTTCTAAAAATCAAACAGTACTAAAAAGACAAGGTACTGTCCAGCAAGGCCCAAAACCCAGAAATAAAATATTTAAGGATCTCAAAGGGCCCTGGAGGTAATTTTCCTGTATTCTAGAAAAAATAAGGAAAATTTGAGCACCAAAATTATTGTTTTTGGATTTTTAGATTATTTATTGTAATTTTTATGAGTTTTGAGGTGTTTTTAGATTTTTAGGGTTTTTACTCAATGAAAAATAGCCAAAATTGGCTAGAAAATCAAACAATACACAAGAAACAGTAACTAATTTTTTTAGAATTTTTGGAGATGTTTTTATATTTTTTTGGGATTTTTAAACCTAGACAGTAGCTAAGATAGATGTTTTTGATTTTTTAAAAAAAGCAAATAAAATAAAAAATGTCCTCAAAAATTCTCAAAAATGCAACAACATGGCAGGAGCCATGTGTCAAATTTTCATCGAATTTGGAGGTGGTTTGATATTTATTCAAAAATCAAAAAGGGGGCACTGTGCACAGGGACTCAAGTGCAAATACCCGAAAGTCTGGGGGTCCAGGTGCAATTTTCCCAGCAAGTCACGCGCGTGGCGCGTGCCTGGGGCACTCAGGGACCTTCTGGTAATAAAAACCAACTCCTAGGACCTTTTGGTAACTCGTACCAAAAAGTCCAAGGGCACGGTTGCAATTTACCCACTAAAATCCGCACATGCACAAATAAAGTGTTCACAGGGGTATCAATGAAAATACCAGAAAGTTTCTTGTCATTTAATAACAACCCAGAACTACAGGACAATAGTTGCAAATACACCAAATACACACGTGACGACGCACGTGGCTCACACAAACAGGGGCATAAACGCAAATAAGCTAAAAGATGAGGTCCAATGTGCAATTATCCCTACGTAAATAAAATGCATAAAATATTTACAGGACTGGAATTAAAAACACAAACTACGAGGGGGCCTAAGATAAATTACCCCTTTATTAAGTCGAGCCGATAGATGGACGCCACGTGGATTGATGGACGGCTAAAAAGGGGTGGCGCCCAAGGCTGGGTCCTCGACTGTGATCCGATGGTCCAGGTGCTGCCACGTTGCAGATCGAACGGTAGACGGACGAAGTGGCTGAGCTTCGCTGGATCGACGGTGGAGATCGACCCTCGAATAGATCCGACGGTTGAAGCTGCTCCTCTAATGGACGATCGTGATTGAATCTGGAGCTCGGGGTCAATCTGACGGCGGTGGAGGATACTGGAAGAACACTCAGCCGGCGAGCTTTGCCGGTCTCGTGCGCGTACTGTGGTCCTCCTCAGCTGCCTCTGAAGGTCGGAGAAGGTCGGCGATGTCGTCCCGCAGCTGGTGGTGGTCTCCGATGGCCCAGCCGAGCCCTGGAGGGGCTCCGGCGAGATCGACGGAGATGAGCTCCTGGCCTGGATGTGAGGGGGCCTCAGATGGCCTCCTCTTGACCTGCAAAATAGCCCAGAAGCTTCGCGGGTCGAGGGCAAAGTGCCTCGACCCAAAGAAGCGGCGTGAGGGTGAACGGTGCGTCGGGGTGAGCGAGCTCCGGCGAGCGGAGGACGATGGAGCTCGATTCCCAGATCCTGTGCGATCTGGGTTGGGCGAAGGGGTGAAGAATGTGCGTGAGGGAATGGCGAAGGTGACAGTGCGTTCCGATGATCGAGAAGATACGCGATATGGCCGGAATCAACGGATTACTTCGGAGGTAGGAATTGGGGGAAATTAAAAATTACGCTAAATGGAAAGGCTAAAGGGTTACCTGGGTGGTCGGAGAGACTGGGGAAGAGCAGGAGGTGCTCCTGGTCGTAGCCTCAAGGGTCGTCTCGGCCCGAGGCTCGGTGCTCACGCTGGTGGCGGAGCAACGGCGACGAAGAACGCCGGATCAGTGGTTTCGCCTCCTCGCCTCGCTGCAACAGGGGCGATCGCTTGCTGTCACTCTCGCGGTGCCTCTGGAGTTCACTGGGAAGAAGGGGAAGAGCCAAAGATGAGGCGCGGAGGCGGCGGAGGTGGTTCTATATATAGCTGCAGGCCCGATTAGGGTTGGGAGGTGACGGCTATGGAATGCGTGGATCTCACGGCGAAGGATCTGGCGAGGATGTCGGATGATCGGCGAAGGATCCGGGCGCGGGGTTTGCGTGGGCGACAGGCTGGAGGCGCGTGGAGAAAATGGCGAAGGCGGGGCGGCGCGCATCTTCTCAAAAAGGAAAGAGTCCGCGGGGGAGTTGACCGGGGTCAACATTCCCCGTGGACCAGTGGGATGCTACCACGTGGACAAGATTTGACACTTAAAAAATGAGGCAGCAAATGGCCGATTTTGCAAAAACTTTCAACATGAAATATTTTTCTTTTATTTTTTTCTATTTTTTTGGTGATTTTTAATTAATTTTTGGAAATAAGAATAAGGTATGTACATTATATAGGGATATATATACAATATGTAGGCTTTTTATTTTTGATTTTTTTATTATTATTTTTATACAATTTTATTCCTATTTTATGTTTTATTTATTTATAGAATAAAATGAGGAATAAAAGGCTATTTTTATTTTATTTTTATTATTTATACACATAGGTGAAATAAATAGATATATACATTTATACACATGGTATATATACAATGTATTTTTGTATTTTTAATTTTGTAATTTTTATTTGATTTTTGTTTTGTTTCTTTTTATTTATTATATTTACAATATGTAACATAGATTATTTACAAAAAGTTTAGAAAATAATTTTATTTATTTATAAGGTTAAATAAATAAGGGAGCATGGTTTATGTACATGGTGAAAGGGCATTTTTGAATTTTTGATTTTTAAATTTTTATTTTGTTTTTACTAGTTTCTAAATATATACAAAATATGTACAAGCATATTTTTGGGTGAGGAAAATATAATTTTATTTATTTACAAAAATCTATACACATGAGCTCCTATCTCCCTCTACTTTGGCTTTTATGCGGTCAGGCCCATGCTGAGCCCTCCCTTGGGTTAGGTTGCTCAATATTTATTCTAAATATTTCCCTCTTTTTCTTTTTACTCTTTATTCTTTTATTTTTGCATAAAAAAACATGCTAATTACAGGTTTTTACACAATGCATGCTTTTGGTAATTATTTGTATTTACACATATCTACATGTATTTGCAAAGGTTTTTGTAGCTAAAATAGAAGAATAAAGAGTGATGAATGGGTATTCATCAAGTTGCTGGATTGGGGAATCATTGGGTTGTCGTACTGGAGAAGTCAGTTTCTTTGCCATTCTAGTTGTGGAGAGCCACTATCACTTACACTGTACAAGTCAGATTCATAGTCGTAAGAGTTTGCGTATGAGTTGAAGTATCTCTGACCTGGCTATTGAGGAAACTTGGACAGAGTTTTGGGATTCTCAAGGACTGTTGGATTTCAAACACGGTTCTCACTAAGGTTCCGCACGCACTAAAATTCCAAAGGTCCGACTTAAGCTCCAAAGTTTGATTTTGTGAAGACAAGTTTGATAATCAAATAAAATCCAAGTTCTTCTTTTTCTTTTCTTTCTTTTCTTTTTGCACTTATTGCATAAGTGTTTGCTAGGGACTAGCAAAGGTAAAGTATAGGGGGATGATGAATCCACATTTCATCATCTTTATTCTATCATTTTGGCATCAAAAACCCTAGCAAATGCCTGTAAATAACCTTAAATCATCATCTTAGCATTCATGCATGTGCATCATAGTAGTGTATAAAATACTGTAATTAAAGCCAAAATTATAGAATAAATAAAGAAAAGAAAAAGAATAAAATATTGTAAATATTTTATGACCCAAAACCCCGAGACCTAGGCATCTTTATGAATAGGTCGACAAGGAATAAAGTAGGGGGAGATAAGGTCAGAAATACAGATAAAATACCTATATTTTCTATTCATTCTTTATTCATTTTGGGACCTATTTTTGGTTCCACTTTTTATACATCAAATGAAGAAACTTTGTACATGAAAGTTGTAGATAATTAAATAAAGAAAAATACAAAATTGATTTCACAGAAAAATAATGTACAGATAAAAAGTTATGGTCTGAATAAAAATCCAGAATGCCAACTTCCCAGACCCGTATCTCACAACTGACAACTCCAAATGCAGCATATTCACCTTTAATTGTATATAGAAGAAAATAAGCTATTTAATGGCAGAGGTTTCGCATTTGGCGGAGCTACGGTTTGAAAGTTGAGTTTTGGACCCACATTGTACAGTGTACCGAATAAAATATTCAATTTATTATTTATTCATTATTTTCATAATCTTATATTTTTATAATGTTGTAAATATTACTTATAATAATTATGTACATTAAAATAAGAATAAAAACCTAAATAAAAACAAAAATAAATTACTTAAAAATAAAATACATAGATACATTACCTATATATATACCTATACAAAACATACTTGTATTTTAGTAATTATACAAAACATCTCAGAAAAATAAAATAAAAATATAGTTGTATATATAAAAGCATTTTATAATTTTAGAAAATAATAAATAAAAATAAAAAAAATTAAAATACACAAAATAAAAATAAAATAGTAAAATACATAGGTAATATACCTATATAGGGGTATAGAGGTAACTTGTAAAAGTATACTTCATAAAATAAATTAAAAATCATAATAAAATACTACATAAAATAACGAATATTTCTTATTTTATAATCATAAATTAATAATGCCATTTTCTATTTTTAAATTAATTAATAAAACATTTTTTAGGGGTTTTTCCTGGTTGGTCCACGTGGACCAACCAGGAGGTCAGAACTGTTGACCAAGGTCAACAGTCTGACCTACCCCCTGTGGCCTTGTCAGAGGCTCGTTTTTGGGCCGTTTTCTCGATTTTTTCGAGGGCTCTACGTACATCATCTCGTGCTAGCGCCTTCTTGACTTTTGTTCGTCAATGATCGAGGATGCTCGCCCATATCTTTCCTCGGGCGTTGGATCAACACGTCGCTCGATGTGCATCGTTTTTCGAGCCGCGTCCGCCATGTTTCAAAAACCAACCCTCATCTTCCTCCTCTCTTTTAACCGTCCTTTGGCCTGAGCCAATCCCTCCGAGAGCCTCTGCTGGACCCCCTGTGACAGAGGGAAAGTCTGCATTCTTGTCGAGGTGCATCAACAGCTCACCGGGCGCGTTCCAAGCCACCTCCTGCCTTGCGGCCATGAGGTTTCTTCCTCGGGTTCTACAACCCCTTGAGGTTGTGTCTTTTTCATTTTTTCTGTAGTTTAGTTAGCTGTTGTTATTAGGTACAAATTCGTGCATTCCGTTCATGATTTGATCGACATCTCGCCACTATCAACCCCCTCGCCGGAGCAAGCTCCGGCGAGTTCCATTTTCTTCCGCCAGCCACACCATCATCCATTTTTTTCATGCTCGTGCTTGCCTAGGAACCACCTTCTCTCGCCTGGCCCTTCTTTTGCAGGTTTCCGGAGCAAAGGACCCCCGCCTGGGGTCGACTTTTGAAGGTTGGAGCTCCGCCCAGGTCCGCCTCCTCCGCTCACCATTACTGGAGCCCCTTGGAGCTTCTGGATACCTCAGATCGATAGGGAGGAGACCTGGGAGGTTAGGGAGGTCATCCGGGTGAAGGAGAACGCGTCGAGGCTGAAGATTTTGGGAGCTCAACGTCAATCAGGCCGTGTTCTTCGGCCGTTCTTCCTCGTCGCTTCATCGCCGTCCGATTGGGTGGAGTTCCTCCAGCGCTACAGCATCTGTTGGATCTCCTCCAACTGCCACCGTTCGATCTTCAGGAGGAGATCTAATCTACACCGTCGGAGTCGAAGGGGTATCGCGAGCTGTGGGCGCGACACGTGTGTTAAGTAGCTGGATCTAAACCGTCGACGCCCGCCGATTGACTGGGTATTTTGCAAAACCAACCCGTCAAATTTTGTATTTAGTAAAACGTACAGAAACATTCATCTGCCGTTCAGACTTTTTGTAACCTTTTCATATCAACCCCTCGCGTTTTTGTTAATTGCTAATCCGTCCTCACCAGGCGCATGTGCTTAGCACGCGCGCCTTGGGCATTTTGCAGGCTACCCCCCGGGGTTTTTGCTTTTAACGTTTAATTCTAAAACGTGCAGTCGCAGTGTTAAACTTTCTGGCCATTTTACATTTTAACCCCCAACTTTTGGGTTTTTGCACTTGTGCCCTTCCCAGGCGCGCGCGCGACGCGCGTGGGCCTGGGAAGTTTTGCAAGAAAGCCCCTGCGGTTTTGGGTATTTGCGTTTAGTCCAGAATATATTTTATTCAGTACAAATTTCGTGGAAATTTTGCATGCGAGCCCCTGGATGTTTGATAAATTACAGATCTACCCCTGCCGGGCCTATTTAACATTTGAATGCTTGTTCTAATTATTTAAACTATCATTTCAAGTCCAAAAACTCCACAAAAATAGGGTTAAGCTCCTGGATACTTGTTCTTTAACGCTATCAATTTAGTTTTTGATTTTCTTTTACTTTATATTTATTAAAAATCAAAAACATGGTTTTTATTCACTGTCTAGCTTAGAAAATGCCAAAAAATATTAAAACACTTCGAAAAATTCCAAAAACATTACCTAGTGTCTATTTTATCATATTTTAGTGTCAATCCAAAATTCACTAAAAATCTCAAAAGAAAAACACTAAAAATTTAAAAACACTCTATAACTTAAAAAAATATATAAAATCAAAGAAAACTCCAAAAAATACAAACTCAGTTTCTTTTGCTCTAGATTTTATCCTCTTTATTTGAAAAATAGTGTGGAGAAATTTTGTTGCTATTTTCTATTTTTAATTCCAGTTTTATCCCCAGCCAGCAACTTTGTCACTGTTTTGACTTATTTCAGTAATTAAAAATACCAAAAACACCTTGAAAAACCCCCAAAAATCACAAAAACAGTAAAAAATCCTAAAAATATCAAAAACATTTTATTTCTGAATTTTTGGATATTTTTGCATATTTTATACATATTTTGTCTTGTCTTTTATTACATTGTCTTTATTTTCCAATATCCAAAAAGGAATTAAAAAAATATAAAATATAAAATTATAAAAATCAGAAAATTAAAAATCAAAATACAAAATTAAAAAATAAATTAAAAATAAAAAAAATTAAAATTAAAAACCCACAAAAATTCCATTGTTTGCTTGCTTAGTGTAGACACTTCACACACATTCACTTGAGTACAATTATTTGAATTACCCTGTTTGCTCCCTGTGTTCGAACTCCCTGCATACTTGTCCCTATACACCATTTGTGCAGAGTTAAAAATAAATTTTAACTCCACATTATTTCTAATTTATTGATCTTTAGTGTGGGTTAATTGTTGATTAATTTCAGATTTTGTGTGGTCAAACACCGACTGTTGACTCGCCTTGTGAGTCGATACAACCACATCGATTTCTGAGATTATCAGAGAGCCATTAGTTTTAGAAATGTCTCTTGACCTAGATATTAGAATACACTCATTGTTTATTTCTAAATGTTGGAAATAAACATGAACTCTAGAATAGACCTATCATAAATAGTTATGATGGATATACTTCAGATACTAATATGATATCTGGAGGACTCTACCAAATTAGAAATTAATGAATGGTTCATTACAATTTCTAATACTGAAAATCGAACCTTAAACGATCAATAGGGATGAAGATCATTTGATAATGATCTGGCATCAGACCTTGGACATATGTCTGTTGATGAGATCAATGGCCTAAAGTTTTAGAATGTCTAAAATTTCAAATCTTACATACTTGTGAATATTGTATTCAAAAGTAGAAAATGTCCTGCACCCTTCTTTGGGAATGGTGTTAGATGCCAAGGTATTCAATATCTCATACATATTGATGTATGTGGACCATCTATATCATAATAAATATTAATGATATGTTATATCATTTGATGATTATTTGTGATATAAGATTTCTTCCCTTCACCATAGAAAGCTTTGAAATGTTCAAAGATTTCACAATCTTAGTTTGGGATTTTTACCCGGCAGACCTTATAATCTTTTTAAATGACCTCTACGACCTTTGAAACATCGATATTCCTCTCTCGACCTTGTAATCTTACTAATCCTTACTCCATAAACCCCGTAGTTAACTCACATCCATTTACCCTTTAAAGTTAACTGTATTCCGTTACAATAAGGTCCATATAACCCTCTTTGTTTAAAAAATTTATCAAAGATGCCACTTAGATGCTGACATCAACAACCAATAATATTGATGTCATCCCTCCCCTTCCCTTATCCCCTTTCTTCCATCGTCGGAGGGCTGTGCCCCGCCTCCATCATGTTGCACCCTCCTCCTTCTCCTCGCGGTCTCTAATCCTAACCCTAGCGCTCCTCCTCTCCGTCCTCCTCCCCCTCGCAGCTCAGCCCTTCTCCTTCTTCCTCCTCCAATCCGCTCACAAGCCCCAGACTCTCCCACTTCGCATTCCCCTTCCCCCTCGCTGGTGCCTGTGTTGCCGCCACCGCTGCCACCTACATGTTCCGCCTATCTGATATCGTCCTACGAGAACTCGGTCCCAGGCTGCCCGTAGCTGCGACGCTATCCTCCATTGGCGCAGGCTGACGGTGCAGCGGGAAGCAACCTGGGGAACCTACAGCTAAATACCGGGGAGAAGGTAGGGCTGGAATTCCTCAAAATAGTGGTGGTCCTTCAGGTGGTGTTCGGAGGTTTCTCGATCTTTAAGAGGCAGCAGATGCAGAAGTTGGGAGTAAAACTCGAGAGGTTCTACCGTTGCGTCTACCAGGAGCAAGATGGCGACAGGCACACGGGAATCTCCCTCTCCAAGGACTTGATGGCCATCGCTGGCAACGCTCTCAAGTCGAACATAACGACCATGGGCCCGCTAGTCCTCCCGGCCTCCGAGCAGCTCCTCTTCCTCTTGTCCCTCATTGCCCACAAGATTCTGAACGCGAGGGTGAGGCCGTATATATCGGACTTCAAGTAGGCATTCGAGCACTTCTGCAAGCACGCGGGGGAGGGGGGGAGGGTCGCGATCGACGAGATGTAGAAAAGCCTGCAGCTGTCGGCGGAGCATGTGAAGGCCTCACGGATGACGTTGCATCGCTTCGGGAACACATCGAGCAGCTCGCTGTGGTACGAGCTATCTTACATAGAAGCCAAAGGGAGGATGAACAAGGGCGACCACGTCTAGCAGATTACCTTCTACAACGGTTTCAAGTGCAACAATACCGTCTGGAAGTGCGCCCCCCTGCTCCTCCCCTGTCTGTCGTTGAGGATCCCCACCCATGCTCAAAGTCCCCTGCGCCCAGCTGCCCCCCGCCGCCGCCCTACCCGCCACTCGAAGCCCCTCGCTCCCAGCTGCCCCCTTGCTGCTTGAGCTGTTATTCCGCCCCCTCCTCGTGTTGTTATTCCAGCCATTGTTCGTTCCTCCTCAATATGCATCGTTGGAAAGAGGAAGAAGAAGGGGAGAGAAGAAAGAAGGAGAGAGTGGAAGAAAAGATACCGTTGGATCTGATGTGGTTTGATTAACTCACTTTTAACCCAAGCTAGTTAGGCCAAAATGTGTCAATTTAACGTCAGGGTTTGTGGAGTAAGACAGAGTAAGATTACGGGGTCGAGGGAGGAATTACGTTGTTTCAAAGGCCGTAGAGGTAATTGACAAAGATTACAGGGTCTGCCGGGTAAAAATCCCTTTTAGTCTAGAACCAAAGTTTAAAGGAAGATGAAATGAGTTCTAGATCTAATCAAGATAGCAAGTACCCATTAGATGAATTCATGGAATACCTTATAGAGAAAGGAATATCATTCCAATCTCACTCCTCCTAGGAATATCGTTCCTATCTCACTCCTCCTAATGTACCTTAACTCAATAGAGTTATAGGGAGATACAATTGGATCATGTGTGACGTGATTTGATCACTGATGAATATTAGCATAATCACCTCTTAGTTTCCAAGGTATATATGTAGTAGAGACTACAATATATATCCTTAATAAGATTCCATGCATATCTAAATCCGCATCCTCATAAGCTATGGTTTGGAACCTAACCTAGTGTGACTTAAGGATTTAGGGTTGCTTGGTCCATAACTTTGTCATGGATGCAAGTAAGCTGGAATCTAGCACAAGAGAGTGCAACTTCATTAAGAATACAAAGGATGGTATTGGATACCTACTTTATGATCTTGAGATTCTTAAAAGATCTCATTTCTAAGGATGCGATTCTTAAAGGATGACTCTCTTGAGAATCAAGATGAAAATGAAGTGAAGGAACTCATTTGATCTTGAGAAGATAATGAGGCTCTAAAATCAGAAACTAAAAAGGATAATTAAAGATGAAGTACTAATACCTCTTCAAATGAGTTTGAGGATGGATTCCATGTGTCAGAGCAATCTGACAATGATCGAACTTAATGTGATGAAGCTTCTGAAGATCATGCCATGGAAAGATGGATGTTAGAAGTAAAGTCTAAAGTAGACTTCATATACAAGTGTTGTATATGGACCCTCGAGGATCCACTTATATGGGTAAGACCCGTTAAGGTGTAAATGGATCTTCAAGAAAAAGAGGGAACCTGATGAGAAGGTAGAGGCCTTCAAAGCATGGTTCATATCCACAAGATACACACCGAAGAGAAGATATTGCTTGCAATGAGACTTGCTCTTCAGTAACCTCGCTTAAACCCATCAGAATATTGCTAACTATAGCTGCACAAATTGACTTTTACATCTTCAAGATGGAAGTCAATATTGCATTTCTCTATGAATACCTCTTTGAGGATATTCATATGAAGTATCCCCAGGGCTTCATAGTTGAGGAAAGCAAGTTGTGCAAGATGAGTAACTCCATCTGTGGACTCAAATAAGCTTCTTATAGTTGGAACATCAAATTTGATGAATTTATAAAGGTTATGATTTCAGATAGAATCTTGATGAACCATGTGAAGCTTAGTGGGAGTGCCTTTGTGTTCATCGTGCTAAATGTAGATAATATCCTAATCATGTGGAATGATATACGAATAATAATAAGTGTTTTATAGTCTGTCTATTCCATACCTTGAGATGTGATCTCAAGGATACCTCTTAGATCTTAGTTCTGAAGTTGTTCAGAATGCAAAGAGAAGAGGGTATTGAGACCGTCACATTAGGGGTACACCTTGGACATTTTCGTTATCTGGAAAATTCCAAGAAAAGCTTATTTTCCTTAAGATATGGTACTGACCTATCTAAAGGGATAGCACCTCAAAGAGTTGAGGAAGTGAATGCTAGTACTGCTTGCCCTTGTGCAACAGTTATAAGAAGCCGAGTGTATGCTAGATGTGTACAAAAGCCATATGTTTGTCATGTAGCGGGAGTAGTAAACTGTTACTAATCCTATTAAGGAGATAAAACACTTGATTGTAATAATAACAATATCTTCAATGATGACAAGACTTTAGAGATAGTGATCTCTAAGTCTCATCTTCAAGAAATAAAGACTTTATAGACGGAGATCTAAAAGGTCTTAACTGCAGAGACCTTAGGAGATAGAGATCTCCATGAATAAGGGTATTCTCATAAGAATGATGGAAATACTGGTTATAATAATTATTGAGCTGTAGTGTCAAGGACACTATAACTGACAAAATTAATTATTGGTTGCATAGGATGCAACATTCGCATTTGATGCGAGCACTACTACTGGGGGATATGCAAGTGCCATAAAAGGACCTGACGTAATCTCTCCGGAACAGAGCGACTGATCACCTTACCTAGCTATTTTTCTAAATAGCCTATGATTGCCACATGCATGAGGGTCTAAATGTTTAGCCCATTAATGGCTCTTTGGGCTAGTGGGAGATTGTTGGACATGCGAGCCCACGACGAGCCATTAAGCAATAAATATTACTGTAAATATCATTCCCTGATATGAAATGAAGACTAACTAATTTTCATAATAGATCCCTTAGTACAATGAGGATTATGTACCATGACCATCTTGATGATCATACAACTATTGATTCAGTTATTGAATCATGGAGGCTGGTGCTTGGATGATTATCTAAAGAGTTAGATTGAGGACTCATCAAGTACCATCAAATGATTGTTAAAAGATGATCTCCAACCTGAGTAGGAGATGGCAATCCTTTCTCATTTGGCTAATATCTAACCGACCTCTTGATGCAGATCCTTTGCATAGGAATAGAGATTCGGAGGTGTTAGATAAGTCAGGTCAAAGAGTTGACTTAACGAGATCAAGATAACCAAAGTCTTATGTCATATGCTCTCACGATATAGGCATGCATCCTCTGACCAGAGGCAGATGTGTTACTATATGTCTGAGTATGTACATTTGACAGACCAATAGATTGATGACCTAACCAAGGTCTATACACCGACACGCTGGTGTGCATGCAAGGGAATATGAGTAATATGATCTCTCAAAGGGATCATACGGGTTCATTGCTGAACCGGAAGACATGAGCTCACTTATGAGATATTGAGAAGAATCAAATTCTACACGCGGTCGTCTCGCTTTGGAAACTTGACTGAATTTGTAAGGTTTGATATATTCTTTTGGAAAATATATGATCAATGCCTAGGTATGATATATGCTTTTGGAAAGTATATGATCGATACCGACTCCCAATGATCGAATGAGAACCTTAATGATAAAATCCTGAAGCAGACGGTCTAAGAGAGAACTAAAACTTCAGATTTATTGTGAAAAGTATGCATGATGTACGTGTATTAGGAATGCCTGAGGGTGATGCGATCATAAATGATTGTATAACCATGACGCTTCCATTCCAAAGGAGTGATGAAACATGTCTGGATTTTAGTGACTCCTCTCATAGAAAAGTAATCTGATCTTAGTCCAAATGTTGGACATTGATCTGAATGTGATTCAGATGTAATGAGAAGTATAGATTTGTGGTCTTGATTTAATCAAGCATCTATAGGAGGTCTGCAAGATCTGGATTTGAGATGTGATCTCAATAATCCAAGTCATACGTGGAACAATATAATTTCCCTGTCCTTATCTCCATGTATCCGTGAAGAAAGCGCGTTATCCTTGCAAGAGTTCAGGATAATTTCATTGTTGATATATGTATCCGAGCATTGAGAAAATGGATAATTAAATATGATTTAATTATCGTGAATAATATGAATTTGATTCATATTATAAGGAGAGTTATCTGAGATAATTAAATGTGATTTAGTTATCAAAGATATGAATAATGTGAATGTGATTCATATTATTTGGGCACATGAGAATAGAGATCCAAGATGATTAAATGTGATTTAATTATCATAGATATGAATAATGTGGATAGTACTATCCATATTAATCAGATATATTATAAATATAATTTATAATATATTAGAGAGAGAGAGAGCCTATTGTGATTTATATTTGTTAATTAAATATTGATGTGAATTGGATTCACATTGGATTATTAATTGAAAATATAATTTACATTTTATTTTGGGATATGAATGTGATTCACATTTTTCCAATGGCATGATTGCAATGTTCACAAGATAATTATGAATTATTTTTGTGAAATAATTTACAACAAATGTTGTTGTAAATCTTAGAGATATCATGTGATAATGAGATCTCATGAGATAATGAGATTTGATGAGATGTTGAAGAGAAAGACTAAGTCCACTTTGTGGCTGTCCCTCCCTTTTTAGGGGATGAGGTCTATCTCCTCTTTATCTCCAAGGTCAAAGTAATTTAATTTTGAATTGATTTATCAGTATATTAATTAAAATTAAATTAATTATTATTATGCTTTTACAACAGCATCATGATCATTGAAAGAAACACAAATCAATCTCAACCATTGATTTTGTGTCCATGGATTGAGATCCATAGATCCCAAAACCCTATATAAGAAGAGGCATCCCTTACTCTTCGAGTTACATGATTACAATATCAAGTAGTGATCTCTCTCCCTCTCTCTCTACACGTCATCTCTCTCCCTCTCTCTCATTATGGCCGTCCACCATGGAGCCATTAAGAGAGTCACCATCGCTGCAACATCGTCGTTATGATGCCAGAGTATTTGCTCGTGGATCTCCGTCTCCTTCGGTGCACTTCGCTCATGAAGAAGATGTCAGATCTCATGTGACGAGATCAGGAGATTCACCGCTTGGATCATCAACATGGATTGCGAGGAGCACGCATCTCATCAACGCGCTCGCAAGCATCTTTTTCGTCGGATCGGACATGAGACAAGAGGTCTCTTCTTTTAGAAAATCGATCACAACCACGCTTCAAGAGGTAACCTTAATGCCTATTGTGGTTTAGATGAAATGATCCGAGAAATATTCTTGGATCATGTGGTTTGATTACATTAAAAAATTTTAAATTCCGCTACCTCGAGCGACTAGTCGCTCCCGATTGCATACGCTTCCGTGATGCGCTTAAGGATCTCCCCATATCCTTCAATTAAACCACCTAAATTTGATTTGGAAATGTAAAAAATTTCTTTGTACCATTCTCTTTCAAGATCATGTACATTCAATAATGCCAGTTCTTGTCTACCAGTTTATATAACACGTAACGTCTTGAAACCCAGACTCGAGCTGTTATCGATTGAAACTGATCTGACATATTGCTAAACTTAGGTCCAATTGCATACACCCAAAATTGTATAGCCAGTGTTTTTAGTACCGCCCATCACTTATTTCTGGTGATAGTGATGGTTCCACGTTTCGTGTAATTTTTCTATCTCATCTCCTTGTAGAGATTACTCTACTCTATGGCAAACCTTTTTATTATTAGAAGGAACCCATTACACTCTTTCACATAATCATATTTTACTTTTCTTCTATTCACCTTTATTTTAGTTCCTCAATAGTGAAATACAAATAATGGGGATTTAAGACCACTCTCCTAAAAATCCACTGCCATTCAAATAAGTCAATCATCTTCTTCCAAAGAGAGAGAGAAGATACTATAGATGAAAGGGACAAACGTTGAACCTAAGGTATGCCATCTGAAATCTAACACACACACAGACGTCACGATTCAAGCCCTAAACTAATTTTAAGATAAAAATGTAAATCCCCGCTAGTCCAAACAACATTCTATGAATTTAGCAGTTGAGCAACATTGTTATCTTAAAGACTGTTTGAAACTCAAATCATTACATTTGTGAATTTTGAGAACCAAATTGGTATATATTGAAAATTTTGAGACCCTTAAATAATTTGAATAGAAGAATTTTTACACATGTACCCTATCGAGTTAATTCATTAACACTTATGCCCCCCTCATGAGAAAACTTCGTATTTATAATATACACACATCTGCATTTTTTTTAAAAAACCTTAATGTTTACAAAAAAATTGCTAAGCTTTTCTACTTTACAAAATTACCCCTGTCTTCAAACTGTTGGAAGGGTGATTTGTAAATACAAGGTATGAAGTAGTATTCGTTGTAAATACAAAGTATGAAGTAGTATTCGTGTAATATTACATATTTAGAAAATGTAATTTATACAAAGCTTCATTTTGTAAAATAATAATAATTGGGCCATTTCAAGTCATAGGGCCCATGGATGCAAAACCCTAACCCTAATCCACATATAAGCGCCTCCCGCCGCCGACATTCTTCTCATTCCTGAGATCAGAGGACGATGGTGTCGCTGAAGCTTCAGAAGCGGCTCTCCGCCAGCGTCCTCCGCTGCGGGAAGGGCAAGGTCTGGCTCGATCCCAATGAGACCAACGAGATCTCCATGGCCAACTCCAGTGAGAAATCCTCTCCTTCTTCCTTGTTCTTCCCTTTGATTCGGTGTTGTTAGGGTCGTGCCGTAACTTTAAATTCTTTTTAAGTTGTTTGTAAGATTGGGCAGCATGTAAGTCGAAATCCATGCCAAATTGACCCAAAAGTCGGCGTTTTTTTCTCGATTTGTTAGTCGGAAATAGAGATGTTGATAATCGGATTTGTCTATCTGTGATTCCTTGAAAGTTGGATCGTCATGAATGGGTTGTCGTGATTTTCAGCGATTCTCCCTTGTTTATGTTTCGGGTGAAATGTTGTTGTAAGGTGGTAGTGTTTTTGCCCACAATTGTAGACTATTGCCGTTATTTTGCCTGTATGCCGCATAAGATTCTTGGGTGAATTGCATGCGTGGTTAGATGGACTTGCTATTGTAAGGTTATGATGATGTTTCTGTTTAAAACGGCAGTACCAGATAGAAAACTCGAATCTATTCTTCTTATTAATTACTTTATTCCTTGTAATCGGTTTATTCCTTGCATAAATTGCTGGAGCATATGTTTGTGACTTTTTTCGAGTATGTTCTTACTGTTGTTTCTGTTTAACATTGCATGTGCTACATTTTAGACTTGATTATAGATTCCAAAAAGTCAGTAAGATGCATATGGTCTTAAAATTTTCATCTACTGCATTGTTAATGCATGAAACTAATTCATTTTGCTTTTATTTAAAATTGAGTAAGAGCAGGAGTGGTTAATAAATATACAGTGAAAGATATGTTAGGAGCTGGTGATAAATATGGAGTGAAAGATATTTCTAAGCCTACAACATATTAAGAATTTAAGAGTGATAGATGGGGTGATAAATATACAGTGAAAGATATGTCTAAGCCTATATATTAAGAGTGATAAATGGGTAGCTTTGGATTTATGGTGCACTTAGATGATTTGCTTATCTTTGCGTACTAAATGGTTATGGAGTCTCAAATATGCTCAAGTCTGATGCATTTGAAGAGTGAAAGTGGATCTTTTCATATACTGTTAATTTACTCAGTTTATTTTTTTGTGTTACGAGGATGTTAACTTTGTTGTTTCTCTCATTATCCATGTGTTTTAGTTATCATTTATAAACAACATTATGACTATTGATTGTCTGCATAGTTGTTTTTTTTATGTTGAATTCTTTTAAGTTGCATAAATTCTATTTTTAATGATTTTTATGTCACGTTTTTGTGGATGAACTGTGATTTTGGATACACGCTGACATTTAATTATATTGAATCATTGATGCTAAATTAGTCTAAAAAATACACAGTCACCTTATTGTTTATTTTTACTATTCCTTTGTATTTTCTCTATCTTTCTTGTATAATGTTTGCCCTAACTTGAAAAAGATGATGCATAACTCTGCAATCATTTGACCAAGTTATAAGTTCCTGGGATTATGCTGTTTGTGAATAAACTACAAATTGTCACATACATTTTAATTCCGCTTGCACGGAGTTATAATGGTTTTATTATTTATCGATGATTGTGTCCTTGTACTTTTTGCAGGGTCTAACATTAGGAAACTTGTCAAGGATGGATTTATCATCAGGAAGCCTCAGAAGATCCACTCACGTTCCCGTGCACGCCGAGCTATGGAAGCAAAGAGGAAGGGCAGACACTCCGGATATGGTATATGTCTCCTTACATTTGTCCAAAGGCTGTTGTATACAGTTAGTTTCATTTGGTACTAATTACAATTTCTTTATATTTAAGGTAAACGCAAGGGTACACGAGAGGCAAGGCTTCCAACCAAGATCCTATGGATGAGGAGGATGCGTGTACTGAGGCGTTTGCTCAGGAAATACAGGGAGGCGAAGAAAATTGACAAGCACATGTATCACGACATGTACATGAAAGTAAAGGGTAACGTCTTCAAGAACAAGAGAGTGCTAATGGAAAGCATTCACAAGTCGAAGGCAGAGAAGGCTAGAGAAAAGACTTTGTCTGACCAGTTTGAAGCTAAGAGAGCCAAGAGCAAGGCCAGCAGGGAAAGGAAACACGCTAGGCGTGAAGAACGTCTTGCTCAGGTTAGATTTCATTTAAACTTTTGTACTATTCATTGCCATGCAGCCAAAGGAATGAAATTGAAAATGAAGACTTAGCATCTAAACTCAGTTCAGATTGAGCTCTCTAATATGCCTTGCAAATGCTCATAATGCAAATTGGCAAGATTACTGGATTATTTCTCTTTTTTTGTGGTGGCAGTGGTGATATTTTCTTCCAGAAATCAACAGTGCTTGTCTTCTTCCCTCCATGCGTATTTCCTTGTGTTTATATAATTATTCTTCTAATGACAATTTTACTTATCTAGGGACCTGCTGCCAGTGAACCACAAGCAGCAGCAGTAGCTGCTCCTCAGCCTCCAGAGTAAGGAAACTGGACGCCCACTTTTTCAGTTAATGATCATGAACTTGATTGTAACTAATAGACCGCTTTCTTTCTTTATAACAGGAAAAGTAAGAAATCAAAGAAGTGATAACTTGAAGCTGATTTTGTTCTACTTGCAAGATGTTTTTGATGGAAAGTAATCACTCATCTTTGTTGTTCTATGCTTCACTATCTGTTTTTCTTTCTCGAGCAGCTATTTACCAAGGGATCTTTCATCAGTTTCATGTTTGTTCAGGATTGTGAATGATTCGCTTAAAAATATTTTTGATTCTATCAGTTGAAGACATATTTCTGTTAGGTTCACTCCTGTTGTGTTTTCTTCCAACTCGATGGTCATTGTATATGAATTGCTCGATATGTTGTGGAGCTACTGTACGGTGCAGCATTCTTTATGAAGGGCTGCACCGGTGTGGTCGGTTCTGTTAGTTCTGCACAAACCACACGCCAGAGTTGAGAGCTATATGTTCGAGAATATAATTCTAATAGGTTTAGGTACATGCTAGGTATTTATAACTAAACTTGGGTTAGGTTATGTTGCGAGCCTATTGGTTCT
Organism: Ottelia alismoides; assembly: GCA_037367405.1. Taxonomy (NCBI): domain Eukaryota; kingdom Viridiplantae; phylum Streptophyta; class Magnoliopsida; order Alismatales; family Hydrocharitaceae; genus Ottelia; species Ottelia alismoides. The sequence continues at coordinate 160,468 of JAZKJV010011432.1, forward strand.
TAACCCTATCTGGAATAACTGGTGCATGCTGGATTGTTGCTAGGGATGAAAATTGTTGGGTATGGATTCGAATATAGATAGGTTCTTAGCTTTATCCATTTTAAAATTAGAATATGAACTTTGATCTTGATGGATATGATTTGGAGTAACTATACATGTTTTGGTTATTTTACTAAACTAATATGCTTAATTATATCTATTTCATAATAATAATATCAAAAAATGGCGGTGAAGCTAAAACTTATGTTACACATTTATAAATAAACTTGTATATTTAAATCGATATACGAGGACAAATCTATATGACTGTTAAAAGTGATTTCCATATTCCATTAAAATGGATATGAATATGAATGTCAAATTATATGCCAAACAAACATATCTGCGAATTGAATGCAAACATCTCTTGTTAGAGGATGATACTATGGGAGACTGTTAGCTGATGATGGGGGTGATTATGTTCTGTGAGGGAGGTGGTGGTCATCGTGCCTCACGCCTTGATGCAAGTGGTGATTACGATGATGGATGAAGAGTGTGAAAGTTACCCAAAGTATTATGGTTTTGTAAATAGTTTCATCTTCTTGCGATATCTCAATAGTGTGAAAGCTACAAAAATATTATGGTTTTGTAAAGATTTTCATCTTTTTGTTATGGGTTTTTATCAGTTGTGTTGCTCTGAGATATTGCAATTTCAGTTATGTCCCTCTCTTTTTTTGAAATATCAGTTGTGCTGTTACCTTCTTGCAAAATTCACAGTTATGCCTTTTCGTAATATCAGTTATGCCTCTACTTTACCTTAATAGAAGGGTAGAACTGTGAATTTTGCAAGAAGGTAGGGGTACACCTGATATTTCAAAAAAGGGAGGGTATAATTGGAATTGCAATATCTCAGAGGGACACAACTGATAAAATCCCTTTTGTTATGCTTTCAATCTTTATTTCTAACGAATCCAATAATGGATTTTAACAGAAATTAAATATCTAAATAAAAATATTTTGCAGAAGTTATCACGTGGTTCTGAAAATGATAGGAGAGGAAATGTTATTGACCAAGTTTGCAAAGATATCAAACTCAGAAGTATCTATATATCACTCTTCACCCTAACAATTATTGATTACATAACCAGGGTCGGAACTGTACATATTATGGGGGGGGGGCACGGCCCCTCCATGATTATTATACGTCACTTATACAATGTATTAAGTTTTTAATATGACCCCTTCTCAATTGTATTATAATTAATGTTGTTAGAGAAAGGTTGTAGAATCATTAAACGATCAAGTAGAGTGGCTTGGTTATTATTTTGAAGACCAGTGTTCGAATCTTATCTCCATCAATTTTACTTTCTTTTATATGTTTTATCCAATCACTTCCAAAATATCAAAATAATTTGATATAAAATTGTATTCGAATTTATTTCTCTCCCATTGTTTTTAGTACTCTTTATAAATAAAATAAATTTTATTGTTTTCCTTTAACCATGAATTTTTTATTTCGAAATTTCACTTGATAATTTAGCCTTTTTAGATGGATTTAAAGAGGCTTAAATTATTATATTTATCTAATTTTAAAATAGCCACTGAAAATACCAATCTATTTGAAATTCTAACATTAATAATAGATTTAAATTCTACGTTTATCAAGATTGAAAGTTCATTTTAAAAATATTAATTCTTTTTAAAAATATCGTTTGAAAATATATAGATTTTTCTATTTTTGAGCATACACAATAGTTGTATACTCGGTCCTTCCTTGATGAAATTCCTGGTTCCGCCCCTGTACATTAACTCTTAAAAGAGTTAGGAAAACGGTTCACAAATTTAATGGGCACTCAAAAACATACCCATCTCAGAGCACAAACATCATGACATATTAGCAACCAAGTAGGATTTGAGGTTATCTACAATATATTCGAAGTTCTCCATCTTTGTGTATGATGTGTTCACACATCATTTCGCCAAATCTCAGATTGGATTTCGTGCACATGGCATGCCAGTCTAACATAAAGTAGGGAAATGTTATACATTATTAAATTTTTGATATAAAAGTTTTCAAGGACCTCCTTAAATATTAGTTTATTTCAATGGCGGTTTATCAAGGACATGCCATATATTAGTTTGTTTTGATGACGGGTCATTAGGACCTGTCGTGAGTTCAACCATTTTAATGGAAGATCCCCACTCACTTGTCGGCGTTCATTTTAGACCTGGCCAAACTGCAGGCAGTAGTCAAATGAGCTGAGATTCTAAAACCATCTGTCCAATGCTCAAGACGGGACGACCCTTGTGTCATACTTCACAGTCCAAGACTGGCCCATGTCTGGGTCTGGTCGAGCTAGGCTAGTCGATGGGCCATCTTTAATAAAGTCTCAAAATTTTAATGTTACTTAGTTCCTATAAATGATTTTTTACCCCCATTTATATTCTTTATAATAATTTAACTAGATTACATGTTGTTTGAAATGTAAACTATAAGATACAATGTAACACTAGTATCACAAATCAAACATTTGAAGTATATTACATCAGTATATGTTTTATCTAATTTTTAAACATATATATATTTTTTGGGGGCCGACTACGTTGAGTTTGTCTATGGCACTTGTCCATGACCCGCGCCCATATAATGGGTGTGTCATGTGTTCGGAGGAAAACGATCGGATATGGATATAAATATAGGTGTTACCATATCCTTATCCTTTTTAAAATCTAGATACGACTATCACACAGGTGTATAAAATGTAAAATCATATCCTCAAAATACGAATACGAAAGCAAAATGGATATTGACAATTCGGATACGAATATTTGACAAACGAATACAAATTAATATATCAATATTACACATGATCAAATTACTTGAAAGCTATAAGCATTTTAACTTCATAACAATTTCCAATATATAAAAGGTATATTAACTATTTTAATAGTGAGTATATGCATAAAAAATAAGTAAATATTAAATGAAACATCAAAAAATAATTAAATAATAAAAGAACACCTTCTGTACTCTTTTGTATATGTATCATATAAGTATAGCTATCATCCATAACTTGAACATTCATGTTCATATTCATGTTTGTATCTGTATTCGTATCTTTTTTTTGAAGCCAGAAAGGGGGAGACACTCATAGGTGTTCACCCCATATGTATATTAAAAGAAAGTAAAAAACGAAAAACGAGAAATACAAAAGAAGCACTCTAGACAGCCCATGAGCGCAACACCCTCGACATGCGAATACAGACGTTTTCCTTATAGAATCTATGGCTAGAAAACAACTCATTCCTAGCTAACCAGATAGATCAAACCAACGCAAGAGGCTGCAACAGCTCCACCTTCGACCGATGCCTGGCCGCAACCAACTCCCTGCAAAAAACCTCAACACTCGCCCTACCAACCCAACCCAGGCCCGGGTCCGCCCAAACTGGTAGCACAGACGGACATGAAAAGAAGAGATGGTCCGGAGTCTCGATCCCCTCCCCGCATAGCAGGCACCTGTTAGAGACCGCCCCGAGTAGTCTAGCACATCGGTCCCGCGTCATCAGCCTCCTCCTCCTGAACAACCAAAAGAAGAAAGCAATTTTCGCCAGAAGACCCAGCCCCCAGAAGAAAGCGCAGTCCCCCACCATCTCCGCAGAGATAGTGGGCGGTGGCCTGCAGATCGTCGAGTAAGCCTTCCACACAAAGAAGGATCCGCCACGCCAAATCCAGTGGTCACGACCCAAAGAGGGTCCCGGAGCCTCCCGAAGCGCGTCAAGCAATCGCAAGAGCTCCTCAAGGCGCCGGTCGGAGAGGTTCGAACGGAAAGCCAGCAACCAGTAGTTCCCATCCACCCAACAAGGAGCAAGCCGAACATCCTGGTTCGCCACCAAAGCAAATAGACGAGGGAAGCGCAAGGATAGCGCTCCCCCATCCGTCCAGTCATCCCTCCAGAAGGCGAAGTGAATCCCATCCCCAAGCGCAGGCCTAAACAACGTCTGGAAGTTGACAGAGAGCGACTGAATGGCCCTCCAAAAGGGGGATGGTCTCCGCACACGCGTACCAACCGTCACGGCCCCCAGAGGCGGCACCCCCCAGTCCCATAGATCCGACGCAGGAGTGTGCAACAAAGATCCTCCCCACTTCCCCAAATTCTGGCCACCCACTTCAGTAACAACGCCTCATTCAACTCGCCTAGCCGATAGATCCCAAGCCCCCCCTCGCACTTCTGTAAGGTAATATCATCCCAGCTAACCAGGTGCATCCCAGCCCCCTGCCCGTTCTTTCCCCACAAGAATCTCCTCATCAGACCCTCCAACCTCATCCTAATGCTCGCAGGCAGGAGCCTCGTGGAGGAGTGATAATCTCAGAAATCGATGCGGTTGTATCGACTCACAAGGCGAGTCAACAGTCGGTGTTTGACCACACAACTTCTGAAATTAATCAACAATTAACCCACACTAAAGATCAATAAATTAGAACTAACGTGGAGTTAAAATTTATTTTTAACTCTACATAAAAGATATATGGGTGCAAGTATGTAGAGAGTTCGAACACATGGAGCAAGCAGGGTAATTCAAAAATTAATGCACAAGTGTGTGTGTGTGTGATGTGTTATATCTACACTAAGCAAACAAGCAAAGGAAATTTTTGTGGGTTTTTAATTTTTAATTTTTAATTTTTTTAACTTAATTTTTAATTTTGTATTTTGATTTTTAATTTTCTGATTTTTATAATTTTATATTTTATATTTTTCTTTTTCTTTTTCAATATTGGAAAGCAAAGACAATGTAATGAAAGACAAGGTAAAATATTTATAAAAATGTGCAAAAATAACCAAAAATTCAGAAATAAATTATTTTTGGTATTTTTAGGATTTTTTACTGTTTTTGTGATTTTTGGGGATTTTTCAAGATGTTTTTGGTATTTTTAAATACTTAAATAAGTCAAAACAGTGAAACAAGAGCTGGCTGTGAATAAAATGGGAATTAAAAATAGCAATCAGTACTAAAAAATTTTCACAATAATTTTCAAATAAAGCTACTGAAATAGAGAACAAACAGGAGTTGAGTTTGTATTTTTTAGAGTTTTCTACTATTTTATATATTTTTTGAAGTTTTTGAGTCTTTTTAAATTTTTAGTGTTTTTCTTTTGAGATTTTTAATGATTTTTGGACTGACACTAATAAAGGATAAAATAGACACTAGGTGATTTTTTTAGAATTTTTGGAATTGTTTTAATATTTTTTTGGCATTTTCTAAGCTAGACAGTAGAGAAAAAGCTTGTTTTTGATTTTTAATAAATATAAAAATAAACTAAAATCAAAAAATGAAATGATAGCGTCAAAATACAAGTATTCAGGACCTTAAGTTCAAAATTTTAGAAATTTTGGGGTTCAAATGATGCCTCAAATAAATATGTTAAGCAGACAAAGATTAGAGGTCTGGCAGGGACCTTTTAGCAAAAAGATGAAACTAAGGGGGGCACTTCTGCAATTTTCACCAAAATTTTGAACTGAAATAAAACTTTCATGGACTGAATAACAAAACCAACAGCCGCGAGGGTAAAGTTACAAAAATCCCAAGCCCGCGTGCAAAGCACGCGCACCTGGGAAGGGCTGTTCTACAATTTTCAAGACCTGCGGAGGGCTAGGATGCAAAATATACAAAATATTTTAAGCTACTGATGAGAGTTTATAGACTAAAAGTACAAATACTAAAAAATCCCAGGAGGCCCTTGCAAAATGCCCAGCGCACGTGACAAGCACGTGCGCTAAGTGAGGACTTGAAAGTAAGTAAAGGATAGTGCGGGGGTCCAAGTGTAATTAATACAAAACTTCCCAACAGCAGATGAATGATTCCGTACTGATTAGAAATAACAAAAGTGCGCGAGGGTCGGAGAGCAAAATACCCTCACGCTGTAGATCGGACGGCGGTGGTATCTTCACTTAACCACGTGTCAAACTAGTAGGCCGCGATACCCCTTGGGTTCCGAATGGACAGGATTAGATCGCGTGGAGGGCGATCAACGACTGGGGTTGCACGACATCCAACGGCAGCTGCAGCTGGCGAAGAACACTAGGGATCCGACGGCTGGAAGCCCTGCTGGAGGAACACGGATGAACAGCGATGAGGGTGTCTTCTCCAAGCACGCGTCTCCTCGCCGGAAGCTTCTTTGTTGCGCAAACAATGCCCCCGACGTTCCTGGAATGGTCCCAGACTCGACAGAGGCGCCAAAATGGGCGGAGGAGCCCCGACACGCCGCCGCGAGGTCAGAGACGAAAAGAGGCTCCAGGTAGCTCGATACCTTCAAAACTCGACTCCAACTGGAGTCTCTCTGGCACCTGGGACCTGCAAGACAACACAACAAAGCCAGTAAAAGGTCCCAAGATAGAGACACGATGATGGGGTGGCGTATGGTGCGAATGAAGCTCGCCGGAGCAAGCTCCGGCGAGGTGGTGGATGCGGCGAAGGGGGTGATCTGAATCGAAATGGAGGGTATGGAAACGAAGCTAAGACTACCAGGAACTAAAGCATATATAAAAAAAGAAGAAAACCAGCCTCGAGCCCAAGAAGGGCGAGGGAAAACCTCACGGCGGCGCAGCCGTCGGAGGTACTTGGAACGCGGCGTTTGGGGTCGCCGCACCTCGACTGAGATGGGGGAGGATTCCCCTGTCACGAGAACTTGCCCTCGACCCACACCTGGAAGTTTTTGGGTACCCAAATCCGGTTCAAAGTCAAAAGGAAGGATGGGGTGCGGTTTTGAACATGGTGGAGGTGCGATGTTCAAGGCTCGATCACGGGCGGATGAAGAAGATCTGGTAGGATCTAAGAGGTCAGCGGGCTAGGTGGGTCTACAGTGAACAACTTTCATGAAGGAAGCGACTGCCCTCGAGCAACGCATCAACGGCGAAAAAATCGAGAAAGTAGGGGCGCAGCGGCTCTGACAAGGGCCACAGGGGGGTAGGTCAGACTGTTGACCTTGGTCAACAGTCCTGACCTCCTGGTTGGTCCACGTGGACCAACCAGGAAAAACCCTGGAAAAACATTTTATTAATTAATTTAAAAATAGTAAATGGCCTTATTAATTTATGATTATAAAATAAAAAATATTTGTTATTTTATGTAGTATTTTATTATGAATTTTAATTATTTTTATGAGTTCTATTTTTATAAATTACCTTTTAAACCCTATATAGGTGTAATACCTACATATTGCATCTTTTTATTTTTATTTTGTATATTTTAATTTTATTATTTTTGTTTCTTATTTTGTAAAATTATAGAATACTTTTATATACATAAATATATTTTTAGTTTATTTTTCTGATTTATTTTGTATAATTAATAAATTATAGACAGGTATGTTTAGGTATGTACAAAGGTATTGTATCTATGTTTTGTGTATATAAATATTTTTATTTTGATTTCTATTTTCATTTTTATTCTGATTTTAATACACATATATATTACAAGTAATATTTACATAATTATGAAAATATGAATAAATAATGAATAAAGAATAAATTGAATATTTTATTCAGTACAAGTATACAATAGGGGTCCAAAACTCAACTTTCAAACCGTAGCTCCGCCAAATGCGAAACCACCGTCATTAAATAGCTTATTTTCTTCTATATACAATTAAAGGTGAGTACGCTGCATTTGGAGTTTTTATTTGTGAGATACGGGTCTGGGAAGTTGGCATTCTGGATTTTTATTCAGACCATAACTTTCTATATGTATATTATTTTTCTGTGAAATCAATTTTGTATTTTTCTTTATTAATTTATCTACAACTTTTATGTACAAAGTTTCTTTATTTGAGGTATAAAAAGTGGAACCAAAAATAGGTCCCAAAATGAATAAAGAATGAATAGAATATAAAGGTCTTTTCTCTGTATTTCTGACCTTATCTCCCCCTACTTTATTCCTTGTCGACCTATTCATCAAGATGCCTAGGTCTCGGGGGTTTGGGTCATAAAATATTTACAATATTTTATTCTTTTTCTTTTCTTTATTTATTCTATAATTTTGGCCTTAATTACAGTATTTTATACACTATTGTGATGCACATGCATGGATGCTAAGATGGTGATTTTAATGGTATTTACAGGCATTTGCTAGGGTTTTTAGTGCCAAAATAATAGAATAAAGATGATGACATGTGGATTCATCATCCCCCTATACTTTACCTTTGCTAGTCCCTAGCAAACACTTATGCAATAAGTGCAAAGAGAAAAGAAAGAAAAGAAAAAGAAGAACTTGGATTTTATCTGATTATCAAACTTGTCTTTACAAAATCAAAGTTTGGAGCTTAAGTCGGACCTTTGGAATTTTAGTGCGGGCGGAACCTTAGTGAGAACCGTGTTTGAAATCCAACATTCCTTGAGAATCCCAAAACTCTATCCAAGTCTCCTCAATATCCAGGTCAGAAATATCTCAATTCATACGCAAACTCTTACGACTATGAATCTGACTCGTACAGTGTAAGTGATTGTGGCTCTCCTCAGCTAGAATGACAAAGAAACTGACTTCTCCAGTATGACAACCCAATGATTCCCCAATCCAATGACTCCATCCTCGAGAAGCGGGATATTCCCTTCTAAGTTCAAGTGGCAACCAGCTCAAGAGGAGAGGGTGAAGAGAAGAATGGACGGTAGCCAGTGTAGCTACCTATCCCGGGATACAAGACCAGTGTAGTCAAGTCATCCTGCTGCAGGCTCACATATTTGACTTTGGAACTCAAGCTTGCTTATTGACTTTGTACATACTTGCAGGCTTTTTATTTTTGTACATGCCTGAACATTTTTTTTGAATACTATATACAGCAGCATTTACATAAGGAGTTTTTCCTCTTGAGCCAGTAGACTATCCCTCTTTTGAAGCTTTATCGCAACCCACGGCCTCCTGTCTTTAGACTTCCTAATCACTGGACGGGTTGGGGTGCACTTCCCTCCCTAGAGGAGGACAAATGTTTCCACTTGTGTGCGTCTCATACCGGCAAATCCAATCCCCTCACCACTCCAACTGAGTTGAGCCATGTGAAAGGTGCAGGTGTCCAAGTTAGGTCATTATCAACAAGAATCGTGCGTGTGCTCCGAAATACTCTACTTAGGCAGTCAAGAATCCATTGAACCAAGTCTCGTGATCCTCAAAGAATTAACTCAACTAGACCTGAAGTACTTCAAACCCAGTTCCTACAAGGTTCCTGTTATTAGGTAGATTATAAGGTCCAATCAAGCTCCAATCTCCGGATTTTACTTAGACTTGTTCAACTATCAAACTCAATCCGAAAAATGCGAATGCTATGCAATGCAGAAAATATTTTTGTGATGCAATTTTCAAGAATTTTGAACTTTTTATGGATTTTTGAAAAGATGATGCATGTATATGCAGATGCATTTTTTTCAAAAAGATTTTTCAAATGTTTTTGGATTTTAATTTTGCAAATGTTTTTGGGCTTTTTGAAAACAAAAAGATTTTGGCTGAAAAATAGGTTAAAATATGTACACGGGAGTGCTTCTTATATTTACAAGAAGTGGATTATAAGAATTTACAAGGGTAAGTGATCAATTTTATACATATATACATATAGTGGATTTTGGTGTGATGTGTATATTCCTCAAACTTATTTGAAAACAATTTTACACACAATTTTTGAAAACTATAGTCCAAAATAATTTTTACAAACATTTTACAAACATGTACACACATTTGAAAATCATTTTGCAAAGGTTTTTCAAATCATTTTTGCAACCATTTTCAAACCATTTGCAAATCATTTTTCAAACATTTTTATTTCACACAAAGAAAAGAAATTTTACAAAACACACAATTTCACAGGTTGAAAACATGTAACAAAATATTTTCAAAATAGTTTTCAATAGATGTACACAAAGATTTTCAAACTATTTTTCAAACATTTTGCAAAAAACATTTTCACCTGATTTATTAATCAGTAAATACAAAAAGAATTTGAGGAATAACCACATCTTCTTATTAAGGATTTTTAATGAATTTTAAAGAATGATTAGCCATATTATTAAGAAAATATGAAAGTACGAGTTATGGCTAAAGTATATACGCAATATATACGACCCCCTATACTTAGCTTGAGCTATGTCCTCATAGATCGGAGAGAGAAGAGAAGACATAACTCGTACTAAGTATAGACAAGTCTAAAGAATACAAACTAATGAAGGAATCAACGAATGAGAAGTTGACCGTCCCCCCTATACTTAGGATCAAATAATCCTAAGTATAGCAGACTGTACACAAAGCAGGGAGGGTCAAGGGTGTGAATGAACAGATCGTACTCAGATTGTCTCCCCCTATACTTAGGGTAAGATATCCCTAAGTATAGACAAGAAGAGGAGACAATGGAGAGGATCGAAATGAAAATGAAAGGAACTCGGGGTGCCAACCCCCCTATACTTAGGACAAAGTACATCCTAAGTATGGAAAACTGTCTACAAGGGCGACACCTTTTTGATAGATAAAGAAGATAGAAAAGGAAAAGAAGAAAAGAAGAAAAGAAGAAAATAAATTAACAGATGAAAGTGATATGAACAGATGGATCTGTACAGCGGAAGATGGAATTGATTATCATGTATGAGATGCAGATGATCAAAATCAAAGGACACATCTCATACCAGAAGAATGGGGGCAACGTCAATGGTCGGTGGATCATGATCAAGATATAGTTTCAGGCGTTGACCATTGACGCGGAAGGTAGAGGAAGATGACGGTTCAGATATGTCAATGCTGCCATTGTCATGTACCTTCCTGACCACATACGGTCCTTTCCATTTGCTCTGCAATTTCCCTGGAAATAATTTCAGCCTGGAATCAAACAACCATACTCTCTGATCTGGCTCAAACTATTTATGGCTGATATGCGAATCGTGCCATGTCTTCACTTTCTCTTTGTACTGTAGGCTGTTCGAAAAGGCCGTGTCTCTAAGTTCTTCCAGGGCTGCCAATTCTGCTCTTCTCTGGTCTCCTATACTCTCGGGATCTAGAAGCAACTCAGTAACTGCCCAAAATGATTTGTGCTTGATCTCCATTGGCAAATGGCACGGCTTGCCATAGACGAGGCGAAAGGGAGATGTCCCCAATGGATTCTTGAAAGAAGTCCGATAAGCCCAAAGACCGAGTCCAAAAGTTGTGACCAATCCTTTCGGTCTGGGCGGACAACTTTCTGCAAGATTGTCTTTATCTCCTGATTCGATACTTCGGCAAGACCATTAGTCTGAGGGTGATAAGGAGTGGCAACCCGATGGTCAATGCCGAACTCGTCTGCAAGGGCCCTGACTTTTTCATTGATGAAATGAGACCCCCCGTCTGAAATCAAGACTCTAGGTACCCCGAACCGTGAAATGATATTTTTCCTCAAAAATTTGCAAACGGTTTTAGCATCTGCGGCTCGGGCGGGGATGGCCTCAACCCATCGTCTGACATAATCCACAGCGAGCAAAATATGCTCGAATCCCTGACTCTTAGGAAATGGGCCCATGAAATCAATCCCCCATGCATCAAAAACCTCACAGAAGTGAATGGGTTGCATGGGCATCATGTCTCTCTGTCCGCAGGTTCCCATTTTCTGACAGTCAGTACATCTCTTCACGAACTCATTAGAATCCTTGAAGAGAGTAGGCCACCATAGGCCAGATTGAAGCACCTTCTGTGCTGTCCTTTTTCCAGAATGATGTCCTCCTGCCTCAAGCTTGTGGCAGTATGTGAGGACGCTATGATGCTCTTCTTGAGGAATGCACCTTCTCCAGATACTGTCCCCTCCTTCGTGATAAAGGATGGGATCCTCCCAATGGTAGAACTTGGCCTTCGCCAGGAAGGTCTCGAGTTTCTGTCTGGGCCAACCTTGTGGAACCGTTTTGGCAACAAGATAATTCACAATGTCAGCATACCATGGGAGCGAGGTGACAACCAAGATCGCCTCATCTGGAAATGTCTCTGTGATAGGTGCGCTGGGCTCAGATTCCTCAAGATTCTCCAATCTGGAGAGATGATCCGCCACCACATTCTTGACTCCAGGCTTGTCCTTAATCTCAATATCAAATTCCTGGAGTAGAAGGATCCATCTGGTGAGACGTGCTTTGGCATCCTTCTTAGCCATTAAATACCGGATGTCAGTATGATCAGTGTAAATGGTCACTCTAGATCCGAGAATATATGATCGATACTTATCAAGAGCGAAGACTACGACCAGCATCTCTTTCTCAGTCACAGTGTAATTCCTCTGCGCGGCATCCAAAGTCCGGCTGGCGTAGTGAATGGCAAAAGGTAAACCATCCCTCCTCTGTCCGAGTACAGCCCCAACGGCAAAATCTGAAGCATCCGTCATGATCTCGAATGGGAGAGACCAATCGGGTGGCTGAAGGACAGGAGCTGAAACAACCATATTCTTGAGAGTCTCAAAAGATTCAAGACACTTATCATTAACAATAAACTCGGTGTCTTTGGTCAGCAAGTCAGTGAGCGGTCGGGCAATTCGGCTGAAGTCCTGAATGAACCGTCGGTAGAAACCAACATGCCCCAGAAAAGACCGTAACTGACGTAAGTTGGACGGCGGATTGAGTTTTCTGATGATATCCACCTTAGCCAGATCGACCTCCATGCCCCTGTTGGAGACGATATGACCGAGGACCGTCCCCTGAGTCATCATGAAATGACTCTTCTCCCAGGATAAAACAAGGTTGACCTCAATGCAGCGCTTGAGCACACGATCTAGGCAGTCAAGACAAGCGTCGAACCCGTCGCCATAGACCGAGAAGTCATCCATGAAGACCTCTAAACAGTCACCCACCATGTCCGAGAAGATGGACAACATGCACCTTTGGAATGTCGCCGGAGCGTTACATAGACCAAAGGGCATCCGTCTGAAAGCATAAGTCCCAAACGGACAGGTGAATGTCGTTTTCTCCTGGTCTTCGGGCGCAATGGCCACCTGATTGTATCCAGCGTACCCGTTAAGGAAACAGTAATGACTCTTCCCATCTAACCGCTCGATAATCTGATCAATGAACGGTAGCGGGAAGTGATCCTTCTTGGTGGCCTCATTCAATCGTCTGTAGTCCACACAGACCCTCCAAGAAGTTGGTACTCTGGTAGCGATCTCCTCTCCAGACTCATTGACAACTGTAGTGATACCCGTCTTCTTGGGTACCGCATGTAGCGGACTTACCCATTTGGAGTCGGAGATGGGATAGATGAAATCAGCGCTCCACCACCTATAAATTTCTTTCATGACTACGTCTCGAAGATTCAGGTTCAGCCGTCGTTGGAACTCACGCGACGGCTTAGCGTTATCTTCAAGATAGATGTGGTGAGAGCAAAGATTTGGGCTCAGCCCCTGGAGATCAGCTATACTCCAACCGATTGCATTGCGGTTTCTTTCAAGAACCTCCATCAGACGAGATTCTTGTTCTCCAGTCAAATCTGCGGAGATAATGACTGGGTACATTTCTGGCTCACCCGCAAGGAATCTGTATGTCATCGACTGCGGTAGAGGTTTCCGTTCTGGACAACTGGGAGGTGGCAGATCTGGCTTCTGATATGTCTGTGTAAATGCTACCAAGTCTGCATGGGAGAACTCTCGCTCTGCATGACTTTCTGACGAAGGGCGGCCTGCTGAATCATCAATAAACTGTACTGGCTCGCACTCTGTCATGGCTGTTGGCTCAGAAGGAATCAGACAAGGCAAATAATCATCAAAGTCATCCCAGTCAATGTCTGAATCCGAGGGATCAGAAGAAGATGAGCATGATTGAAATTCCTCAGCACCACTCATCACAACACTGTCAGCCTCAGAGATATCCTCATCCAGGGATGTGCTCTCCCGGCTCTCGACTGCCATGAGCTTGAGATATAGTGAATCGGTGGGCAAGGCGAGGGTCGGTGCTACGGGATCTTTCCAGTTGGATTCATCGTCAGTCATCTCAAAATCACAAACCTGGTGGATGTCTAGCTCTTCCTCTGTCATCTGCTCGGCTTCGCTGGACTGTTCTGAGCACGCCAACTCTCTGGCTCGGGTCTGGTCGATCGTATCTATTTGTATGCTTTCGCCCTCTACGCGAAAACATACCGTCCCACTGTCATGGTCGGATACCGCTTTGGCAGTGGCCAAGAATGGGCGTCCAAGTATGATGGGGGCATCGGTTACCGACTCAGGGATCTCCATGTCCAATACAACAAAGTCCACGGGGAATTTCAGGCCCTGAATGGTAACGACCACGTCCTTCAACAACCCCTTCGGCCTCTTAATCGACCTATCAGCAAACTGAAGGACCGTTCTGCTTCGAAGAAGAGGGCCAAACTCGAACTGCTTGAGTAAGGCTGCCGGAAGGAGGTTGATCAAAGACCCGCTGTCTAATAGAGTACGATCGAACCGCTGCTCCTGGATCTCGCATCTGACATAGGAAGCTCCTGTATCGGGTCGCTTGGCTGGCAATGTGTTCTGAATGGCGCAGCAAGTGTCATGAGTGAGCATATGGATTTGATCTCTGTGCCTCTTCTTCCTTTGGACAGTAGTTGTTTCTTTCAAATTCTTCTTGAAGAAGGGGATATGCTCAAATGCTTCTCGTAGAGTCAGCTGAATATGAAATCTGTCAATCATTTCGTTGCCGAACTCTACCTGTTGGCTCTTTTTTGGATTTTCTTTTTTATTCCCCTTCGCTCGGCGGAGTGCCTCAGGGAAGGGGATGGTAGGGGCCTCCTCAGATGGAGGACTAGGAATCGGTCCCTGTGCCTGTGGAGAAGGAGAATTCATACAATTATCATCATTCACCACATATGGATCCACAATTTGAACAGAAACCTTTCCTTTATTAAAATTTTTGTTTTTGTTTTTGTTCCCACAGTCTCTAGGTACAAAATGTGGCAACATCACAGATGGCGGCTCAACAAAAGTGGATGTGGTGGCCTCAGTGCCACCACTAGCACCGGTCTTCGCGGCATCAGCACCGCGCTCTGGTTCAGCATCCAAAATGGTGGCATCAGCACCACCGTCTGCATCTGGTATCACGACGGCATCAGCACCGTCGTCCTGGACTCCATCATTGGTGGCATCAGCACCACCGTCTTCAACATCATCATGGGCGGCATCAGCACCGCTCCTCTGCTCCTCTGGCGCTCCTGATCCTGCATCTGGCTGTCGCTCAGAAGAGGCGCCACCGGCTGGCATCCTACCGCTCCTAGTAGTAACAAAATCAGCATCATAATAGGAATAAGACATGTCACTCAAATAGTCACTAGGAGAGGTATCCTCTGTGAACTCTACCTGCTCAGATTTTCTTTTTAGATTATTAGGGTTAGGTTCGATCTGAGCGGGTATGGCGGCCTTGCCTTTGATGATATCCCGCATTTCCTGCCGGAATTCATCCATTTCTTGCCTGAAAGATGCTCGCTGTTCAGATAGCAAGCGGGCAAGATCATCGAGAGCTAGGTTCTCAAAGGCTGGACCCTGAGAACCGGATGTCTGTCCCTGCTGGAAATGGGGCTGTTGCTGCTGATACTGGGGGGAAGGCTGGTGATAAGACTGCTGAGGCGGCTGGCGCTGCCTCCACTGTTGTCCATGATAGGCGGGACGAGGACCACTGTGATATTGCTGCGGCTGGGCATACTGGGGCTGCTGGTTATGCTGTTGTGGATGGCTGTTCTGGTGTCCTTGGGCAGGGTTCTGCTGCTGGGAAGAGGATCCACCATTGCCCCAACGGAATCCGGGGTGATCCCGACGAATCCCGGGCTGAGGGTACCGGTCGTACCAAATCCCATTGTCTTCCATCAATGGCTCCTGCTCAAAGGAATGTGGAGGAAGAACTGCCAGTGGCTGCTCCGGCTGATAGACCACCATCTGCGTCTCCTGAGATGGCGGTTGCTCTGGATGATACTGTAGCAGTGGAACCGGCTCTGCCTGGATATGATTCACCTGTCGGTATGAGGTAGAGGGTTGGTTGGAGCTGCTACTGCTGGGGTCAGCCCGTGACCTGGGAGGCTGTTGGGCATGAGCTCGTGCCTCCTGAATGCATAGGATTTGAGTTTTCAGGTCACTCATGGTTTTGGTGAGAAGGTCCATCTGAACAAGACCTTGGTTCTGCTTCTTCTCGAGGATCTCCATGCGGTCCAACTTCTCACTAATAATGCCCATGTTGGCTGCGGCTGATTCGGCTTGGGCTGCGGCTACCGACGTTGTGTTGGGACCGGCATCGATGCGGGCGATCCTCTGAAATGATCTCGCTCCTTGCGGGGGCTTCTGCTGTGTGTAGACTCGGGCCTGGGTCATCACAGTAGAATTTTCTGCCATGCCTTCGTAGATGGCCCAGACGTCGTCTTCTCCTTTGGAGAAATAAGACCCACCACAAGAGGCGTTCACTAGCCCCTGCAGCTCTGGTGTCAGCCCACAGAAGAAACTCTGCACGAGGTTGGGCTTGGAGATGTCATGATGTGGACACCGGTCGATGAGCTCTCTGAATCGATCCCAGGCTTCATGGAACTGTTCATTTGGGATCATGACGAAGTTGCTGATCATGGCTCGAGCTGCGTTGGTCCGGCCGAGAGGGTAGTACTTCTTTAGGTATGCGGTCCGGAGATCTGCCCATATGTCGACAAATCGCCCAAGGTGTTTGAGCCAGTAGGCGATCTGTCAACCAAAGAGAATGGAAAGGCGATCATCTTGATGGTGTCCTCGGTCATCAACCGATCATGGATAGTGCTGCAAATCATTTCAAATTCCTGGAGGTGGAGGTGCGGCTCTTCGGTCGGCAACCCATGAAACTTGGGTAGAAGCTGGATCGTGTGGGGCCGAAGCTCGAAATCTCCGTGGATTGGCGGGAGTCTGATCCACCGGTGAGTGAGGGATGCAGCTGGGTTATGCAGCTCCCTCATGATAGTCTGTGGCGGTCGCTCAGCGTCTGGATCGCCTCCTCCTGCATTGGGTCCTCCTCCTCCACCTCCGCCACCGCCCCCAGGTCGGTTCTCTCTCATTTGCGCTATTTCTCTCATCAGATCACCCATGAATGTTCCCTGGTCACGGATCTGTCTTTGCATTGTCTCCAGGGACGCTAACAAGGAATTGTTGATGGCCACCTGATCGATTATGAATGGAGGGTGATCGTGGTCATCTGGGTGCTCGCCTCTGTCTGCCATTGCTGGATTTTCTGAAAAAGCAAAAGAGGTCATCTCAGGTGCTGTCGAATGAGCCGAACTCTGTGATGCACTGAATTCTGACACAATTGGACTGAGAGAAGGAGAATGGGAAGGGTGGTCGAGGGGGAACAGGGTGGATGTGAACTCGGGCTCGGAGAGCGGACTCTCCGAGGTATTCCTAGATGAATGAGGAGGAGTGCTGGATAGCGGTGCCGACAAGGTCGGCCTAAGAGATCTCCGTCCCATCATCTTGATTATTCGGAAGGAGCAGGGAGTATGCAAGAGAGAAGAAGAAGAGGAAATGAGATGCAACAAAATTGCGCACAATTGTGCTGTGTTTTTGATCTTGACCTAAATAATTCTAGAAATCAAACACAAAGCAGGGGTGAATTCACCA
The DNA here is from genome assembly GCA_037367405.1 of Ottelia alismoides. Taxonomy (NCBI): domain Eukaryota; kingdom Viridiplantae; phylum Streptophyta; class Magnoliopsida; order Alismatales; family Hydrocharitaceae; genus Ottelia; species Ottelia alismoides. The sequence continues at coordinate 178,007 of JAZKJV010011432.1, forward strand.
ACTCAACTCGTAAAGCCGTGAAGGTTCGGCTTTTATCTTGTCAATTTTAGCTTGTTTTCAGGTATTTATCTTGTCACGAGTCCTTAGAACGCTACGCATATAGGAGCGAGAGTACTGCCAGGAAAGTGTCCCCGTACTTGTCCTCCTCCTGTGTAACCTGTAACTTGCGCTTTTTGAGGTCCTTGTAACCCTTCCTGGATCCCTACTCAGCCAAAGAAAAGAGGGGGGAAGCCGATAGGCGAAACCGATACTTCGGACCTCGCTCGCAACGGAATCACCCGTGAGCGTGCAAGATCCTACTCGGACGCAGCCGGTGAGACAGACACACCCGTGAAGGCGTGGCCTAAGCTCGGTACTTCGGACAAGGTCGGCGCTCACACAATAGTGAGTCACCACTGACGACCAAGTCCTACTCGACTACGTACGATAGTAACGCCAATACTTCGGAAATCCAGGCGATACACAAGGCAGCCACAAGTTGGGTTTTGGGCTCTAATCCTTACGAAGCGCTCACCTCACTTGGAAGGAGACCTTCCCATGCAACCTGAATACAAGTGAGGGTGTTACTCTCCCCAAGCAATGAATCCAATTACCGATTTTATTTTTGGTCAAGTTTTCTTAGCAGTCCCTTTTTTAATTTTTTTTGTGTTATCACTTCTTTTGAGTAGATTCAAACAAGCGCCTAACGTTTTTTTGTATTTTTCCTTTATCCTACTTTGTTCCAAAAACAGAGGGAGAGTAGAGTCGGAAAAGCCGTGCAAGTCGACACCAAGGTGGAAATCTCACCTTTGTGCCTAGATGATGCGTGCAAAGTAAGAGGACTTACAGCGAATCCCAGCTCTCTCCATGCGGGATGCAAAGCAGAATTTTTAAACCTAAGCTACATGGCGATATGCAAGCGGAAATCGTCCTAAGATAGGCAGCTGCTAGCGTGAAGAACCACAAGCTAGCTACTAACTCCTAATCCGAGTGTCCGGTCTAGGCTCACCCCTCCTCTGCTCAACACATTTGAGTTAGGAGAAAGCACTTGTTCGGGTGTGAGCTCGCGGTGCGTGGATCGGAAGCTACTAGCCAACTGTTTAATTAGTCTAAGTCCAACAACGATCTATAGGAACATGCAAAGGTAATTAGTGTGTTTGGACCTATTCTAATCGAATCAAGCAGGACCTAATCTAAGAGCTCAATCCACAAAAGAAAGGATAAATGAAAACAAAACCGGAAAATGACAGCGATGAAAACGCGATAAAAACCGCGGTGAGCCCCCGGGTGAACAAACACCCGGAAATTAGGCCCGGTAGTATCTAAGTGTCCAAGTGTCCAATGTACCTGTATTATTACAATTCAATAAATCACTCTCTCACAAAAATAAAATAAGAGCTAATCTAATCTCTCTCCCTCACTCCTCTTGCTCTCTCCTGCCGGCTTGGCTAAAGAATAGCCGGCTCCGCGTCCCAAGGTTGCTTCGGGTCACCTAGGCGATCCGCCTTGCTCCGCGGTCCCTCGCAAGAAGACAAGAAAAGAAATGGTCAGATAGCTCAATCAATATGTATCAAAAATGCAAGAGATATGAACTAAAGCTATGGTAGACAATCAACACAAGCAAAATGTAAACTACTCGCTGTTGCTCCCCGGCAACGGCGCCATTTGATAATCTCAGAAATCGATGCGGTTGTATCGACTCACAAGGCGAGTCAACAGTCGGTGTTTGACCACACAACTTCTGAAATTAATCAACAATTAACCCACACTAAAGATCAATAAATTAGAACTAATGTGGAGTTAAAATTTATTTTTAACTCTACATAAAAGATATATAGGTGCAAGTATGTAGAGAGTTCGAACACAGGGAGCAAGCAGGGTAATTCAAAAATTAATGCACAAGTGTGTGTGTGTGATGTGTTATATCTACACTAAGCAAACAAGCAAAGGAAATTTTTGTGGGTTTTTAATTTTTAATTTTTTTAACTTAATTTTTAATTTTGTATTTTAATTTTTAATTTTCTGATTTTTATAATTTTATATTTTATATTTTTCTTTTTCTTTTTCAATATTGGAAAGCAAAGACAAAGTAATGAAAGACAAGGTAAAATATTTATAAAAATGTGCAAAAATAACCAAAAATTCAGAAATAAATTATTTTTGGTATTTTAAGGATTTTTTACTGTTTTTGTGATTTTTGGGGATTTTTCAAGGTGTTTTTGGTATTTTTAAATACTTAAATAAGTTAAAACAGTGAAACAAGAGCTGGCTGTGAATAAAATGGGAATTAAAAATAGCAACCAGTACTCAAAAATTTTCACAATAATTTTCAAATAAAGCTACTGAAATAGAGAACAAACAGGAGTTGAGTTTGTATTTTTTAGAGTTTTCTACTATTTTATATATTTTTTTTGAAGTTTTTGAGTCTTTTTAAATTTTTAGTGTTTTTCTTTTGAGATTTTTAATGATTTTTGGACTGACACTAATAGAGAATAAAATAGACACTAGGTGAATTTTTTAGAATTTTTGGAATTGTTTTAATATTTTTTTGGCATTTTCTAAGCTAGACAGTAGAGAAAAAGCTTGTTTTTCATTTTTAATAAATATAAAAATAAAATAAAATCAAAAACTGAAATGATAACGTCAAAATACAAGTATTCAGGACCTTAAGTTCAAAATTTTAGAAATTTTGGGGTTCAAATGATGCCTCAAATAAATATGTTAAGCAGACAAAGATTAAAGGTCTGGCAGGGACCTTTTAGCAAAAAGATGAAACTAAGGGGGGCACTTCTGCAATTTTCACCAAAATTTTGAACTGAAATAAAACTTTCATGGACTGAATAACAAAACCAACAGCCGCGAGGGTAAAGTTACAAAAATCCCAAGCCCGCGTGCAAAGCACGCGCACCTGGGAAGGGTTGTTCTGCAATTTTCAAGACCTGCGGGGGGCTAGGATGCAAAATATACAAAATATTTTAAGCTACTGATGAGAGTTTATAGACTAAAAGTACAAATACTAAAAAATCCCAGGAGGCCCTTGCAAAATGCCCAGCGCACGTGACAAGCACGTGCGCTAAGCGAGGACCTGAAAGTAAGTAAAGGATAGTGCGGGGGTCCAAGTGTAATTAATACAAAACTTCCCAACAGCAGATGAATGATTCCGTACTGATTAGAAATAACAAAAGTGCGCGAGGGTCGGAGAGCAAAATACCCTCACGCTGTAGATCGGACGGCGGTGGTATCTTCACTTAACCACGTGTCAAACTAGTAGGCCGCGATACCCCTTGGGTTCCGAATGGACATGATTAGATCGCGTGGAAGGCGATCAACGGCTGGGGTTGCACGACATCCAACGGCAGCTGCAGATGGCGAAGAACACTAGGGATCCGACGACTGGAAGCCTAGCTGGAGGAACACGGATGAACAACGATGAGGGTGTCTTCTCCAAGCACGCGTCTCCTCGCCGGAAGCTTCTTTGTTGCGCAAACAATGCCCCCGACGTTCCTGGAATGGTCCCAGACTCGACAGAGGCGCCAAAATGGGCGGAGGAGCCCCGACACGCCGCCGCGAGGTCAGAGACGAAAAGAGGCTCCAGGTAGCTCGATACCTTCAAAACTCGACTCCAACTGGAGTCTCTCTGGCACCTGGGACCTGCAAGACAACACAACAAAGCCAGTAAAAGGTCCCAAGACAGAGACGTGATGATGGGGTGGCGTATGGTGCGAATGAAGCTCGTCGGAGCAAGCTCCGGCGAGGTGGTGGATGCGGCGAAGGGGGTGATCTGAATCGAAATGGAGGGTATGGAAACGAAGCTAAGACTACCAGGAACTAAAGCATATATAAAAAAAAAGAAGAAAACCAGCCTCGAGCCCAAGAAGGGCGAGGGAAAACCTCACGGCGGCGCAGCCGCCGAAGGTACTTGGAACGCGGCGTTTGGGGTCGCCGCACCTCGACTGAGATGGGGGGGGATTCCCCTGTCACGAGAACTTGCCCTCGACCCACACCTGGAAGTTTTTGGGTACCCAAATCCGATTCAAAGTCAAAAGGAAGGATGGGGTGCGGTTTTGAACATGGTGGAGGTGCGATGTTCGAGGCTCGATTACGGGCGGATGAAGAAGATCTGGTAGGATCTAAGAGGTCAGCGGGCTAGGTGGGTCTACAGTGAACAACTTTCATGAAGGAAGCGACTGCCCTCGAGCAACGCATCAACGGCGAAAAAATCGAGAAAGTAGGGGCGCAGCGGCTCTGACAAGGGCCACAGGGGGGTAGGTCAGACTGTTGACCTTGGTCAACAGTCCTGACCTCCTGGTTGGTCCACGTGGACCAACCAGGAAAAACCCTGGAAAAATGTTTTATTAATTAATTTAAAAATAGTAAATGGCCTTATTAATTTATGATTATAAAATAAAAAATATTGTTATTTTATGTAGTATTTTATTATGAATTTTAATTATTTTTATGAGTTCTATTTTTATAAATTACCTTTTTAACCCTATATAGGTGTAACTACATATTGCATCTTTTTATTTTTATTTTGTATATTTTAATTTTATTATTTTTGTTTCTTATTTTGTAAAATTATAGAATACTTTTATATACATAAATATATTTTTAGTTTATTTTTCTGATTTATTTTGTATAATTAATAAATTATAGACAGGTATGTTTAGGTATGTACAAAGGTATTGTATCTATGTTTTGTGTATATAAGTATTTTTATTTTGATTTCTATTTTCATTTTTATTCTGATTTTAATACACATATATATTACAAGTAATATTTACATAATTATGAAAATATGAATAAATAATGAATAAAGAATAAATTGAATATTTTATTCAGTACAGGTATACAATAGGGGTCCAAAACTCAACTTTCAAACCGTAGCTCCGCCAAATGCGAAACCACCGCCATTAAATAGCTTATTTTCTTCTATATACAATTAAAGGTGAGTACGCTGCATTTGGAGTTTTTATTTGTGAGATACGGGTCTGGGAAGTTGGCATTCTGGATTTTTATTCAGACCATAACTTTCTATCTGTATATTATTTTTCTGTGAAATCAATTTTGTATTTTTCTTTATTAATTTATCTACAACTTTTATGTACAAAGTTTCTTTATTTGAGGTATAAAAAGTGGAACCAAAAATAGGTCCCAAAATGAATAAAGAATGAATAGAATATAAAGGTCTTTTCTCTGTATTTCTGACCTTATCTCCCCCTACTTTATTCCTTGTCGACCTATTCATCAAGATGCCTAGGTCTCGGGGGTTTGGATCATAAAATATTTACAATATTTTATTCTTTTTCTTTTCTTTATTTATTCTATAATTTTGGCCTTAATTACAGTATTTTATACACTATTGTGATGCACATGCATGGATGCTAAGATGGTGATTTTAATGGTATTTACAGGCATTTGCTAGGGTTTTTAGTGCCAAAATGATAGAATAAAGATGATGACATGTGGATTCATCAAGGAGTAGTACACCGGCATGGTGGACAGCACCACCTTCAAGAGCACCAGGCGACCCCCCTTGGAAAGGACCACCGCCTTCCAACCCGCGAGCCGCCCCTCCACCTTCTCAACCAGCGGAAGCCAGTCCGCCATCTTTGATCTCCCGGAGTTCAGCGGCAGGCCCAGGTAGTGAATGGGGAGAGCAGAGGTCTCGGTGGCCAACACCGATCCACAGAGTCCCACCAACTCCTCGGTCATATAGAATGGGACCATCTTGGACTTGCTGCTATTCTGCCTCAGCCCGGACATCTCACTGAAAAGCTCTAGCATCGCCGCCATACCCATAGTCTCCTCGATGCCCCCTTCTATGAAGAAAATGGTATCGTCGACATACTAAAGTAGCGGGATCCTCAAGTCATCCCTCGTGTAGCCGCATGTTAGCCCCTCCTGCTGCACTCTGTCAACCATACATGCAAGGACGGCCGCCGCAATGATGAAGAATAAGGGAGAGAGAGGGCAACCCTGTCTCACCCCCTCTGTGGCTGAAAAAAACCTCCCTCCGGGCGCCCTTTGACCAGGATCGAGAGGGAAGCCGTGGTTATGCAACGCTTCATCCAGGAAATCTAGAGCTCAGAAAAGCCCCTTCTATGCAAAGCCGCCCAAAGAAAACGCCAGTCCGTCGTGTCAAAAGCCTTTGTGAAGTCCACCTTCCAAAGCACAACCCGTCTGCCGTTCCTCTTCCAATCCGCAATAATCTCATAGGCAACAACCATGCTATCCGCGATTTGCCTCCCTAGAACGAATGCGGTCTGAGTCTGGGCGATGAAGTGCTCCAGGACCCTGCTCATTCTAGTCGTGAACACCTTGGCCACAATAAAGTACAACGCATTGGAGATCGCGATCGGTCGAAAGTCCTCGATTCTTCCGGCCCCTGCCTTCTTCGGGATCAGTACAATCAACGCCTTGTTCAACCGCTGGAATCTAGCATTGCCGTGACAACACTCCGCCACCACCTCTAGTACCTCGCCGCCAACCGAATCCCATAACTCCTTGTAGAAGGAGACAGGGAAGCCATCCGGACCTGGAACGCCATCGCCGTTGAGATTCCAGACAACCGCCTTCAACTCCTCCAAAGTAACAGAATGGGTTAGACTGACAGCATGTGCAGCCAAAAGGCGCACCGCTCCCAAGCCAAACAATCTCCAGCGCCTGTCACCACCCCTAGCGGAGAGCTTGTAGAAGTGATCCGCAATGGCTTTCCCAAGCTCCCTGTTCCCCTCCACCGTCTCCCCGTCAACGAGTAGTAACCTGTTGAAGTTTTCCCTCCGCCTCCCGTTGGCCACCCTGTGGAAGAAGGCCGTGTTCGCGTCACCCTCTTTAAGCCATTTGTGCCTGGACCGTTGCCTTCATTCGGTGACCCTCTTTCTATCCTCCTCAAAGATCTGCTTCTACGCCTCAGACCACTGCCTCAGCTCCTCCTCGAGCACAGGACGCTCGCCCTCCAACTCATCGAACATGCTCACCACCCCCTCCGTATCTGTCCTAGCCGTGCAACACATCTCCCTCGACTCCTTCTTGAAAGCACAAAGCCTGGACCATAAGGAGTCCAGCTTCTGGACGAATTTAACCGTAGCAGAACCAACCACTGTCATCGAGGCCCAGTGCGACATCACCAAGTTACGGAAACCAGTCTCGAGCAACCATGCCTTCTTGTAACGGAAGTATCCACGAGCGGTCGCATGATCCCCGAAATCTCAAAGGATAGGCGTGTGATCAGATCAGGAACGTGGCCTGGACGAGACGAACGAGAGAGGGAAGAGCTCCAGAAGCTCGGTCAATGCCAGGAACTGATCGATGCGCAACCTAGAGTTGGCGTTGTGCCAGGTGTATCTGGCGCCTGCCACATCCAGGACTTCCAGCTCCAGCGAATCCACCACCTCGACAAAGGCTTCGGAACCGGGGTCCTGGCCACCCCGCAGCCTCGGCCGATCAGACGAAAGCAAAGTGAAATTGAAGTCCCCCCCCACCAACTAGGGGACACCCGGGAAAGTCTCCCTAACCTCCCTCAGGTCTGTCCAAAGTCACCCTCTCTTAGAACTCTAGCACGAACCATAAACACAAGAGAGCACCAGCATCGACCCCGAACGAAGGCACTCCAGGAGAACCGACAGGGTATGCACACCCTTCAACTCCCCACGCCGGGCAAAAGCAGAGCCCTTCCAGGCATCCCTGTATTCGTATCTTTTAAAAAATGAATATTCATTTCTAAAAAATTTGAACAATTGTATTCATATTCGTATTCATCAAAATTGAAAATATTATATTCGTATTTGCCAAATATTGAATATTCATATTTTCATATATGAGAAAATGACATCCATATAGGACTGCAAACAACCGGATACATATATGAATATATGTATAATCATATCCTTATCCATTTTAAAATACGAATGTGAATGTGGATACGAATATTGACGAATATGAAAAATGTGTTACCAAATCCTTAAAAGCGAATACGAATGTAAAACAAATACAAATCAGATACGAATAATAATATAAATATTTAATAGATTAACTAAAATATACATGTTTAGGACTGCTCACACATAACCATCTTGTACAAAAAAACCATCCTTGAGTTCGATCCGAGCTTTGAACCCCATTTGACCAAGCTTGGCACCGTTTCTCTTATGCCCAGGATCGACGAAGGTGACAACTTCTCCTCAGGCCAAGTGTATCAGAGTTAGGCGAGGTCGGCGGTGCGTTCCACCACCTCTGGTGAAGGCTCGCCGTGAGGTTCTTCTTCCTAGTTTAGGCCGGTGAGGTAACATTTTCTTCTTCTTTTCTTTCTTAGATTAGTTCCTAGGTTAATTTTTGCTTGTATTTTTGTCTTTTAAATACTTATTTTAGCCGTTAAACCCCCGATCGTAGTTCGCCAGAGCTCCGCTACGGCGAACACATTCCACTGTGCTTCCCTTGTTCCCGACGCATCCTTCCCCCCTCATCTCTCCTCTCTTCGTTTCACCACCGCGTTCCACCCTTCATCCATCTAGATCAGTTCCTTATCTGGCATCATGGTGCCCCTCCTCCTTGCCTCGCCAGCGCATCGCCACTCCCTTCCATTCTACGCCCGTTCTATCCAATAAGGACCCCAAAACCGTCACCCTTGTCTGCTTGGTGTTGGTGTTCCAAAGGACCCCCCGCAGGGTCATTTTTGTAACAGAGCGAAGCACCTGGAGCTCCGTCCCGTCCCCGACCTTGCGAAGGAGTCCTGGTGTCCTTCGCACCCTTTTGAAGCTTCCATCAGATAGAACACCTCGCCAAGAGCATTCTGTGCATCGTCGCAATACCATCCATCATCGGAGACACGAGGGGGAGGGGATCGAAGCTCGCCTGACCCGGCGTTCTTTCATGTTCCTCCTCCCTCGCTCCCCACCGTTCGATTGACGATGAGCCCCAAGCACATCAACAACTGCCAGATCAATCCCGCCTCGGCCATAGATCTCCACTGTTGGGATCTGATCCCAACCATTCTAGATGAAGCGGCATCGTCGTAGGAGAGCGCACCACGTGTCAAGTGAACAACCTCCAACCATTCGATCTGCGCCCGCTGTGGGTATTTTGCATTTAAACGCAACCGATTTTGTAATTTATTAAATAATAATGAAACTTTCCTCTACGTTTAATTAATTTTGTAATATTTGCAGACCCCCTCAACTTTGGAATTAGCATCCATGTCCACGTCACATCACCTCACGTAATACCCCCACGTGAGAGGGAATTTTGCAGGCGTGCCCAAGTAGGTTTGTATTTTGAATCAGACCAGAAACATTTTAATTACGTTTATTTTTTGGAGAAATTGCTTGCAAGCCCTCAGACTTAATTTTATTTACAAAAATGCCCTGCCAGTAATGTAATTTCTTTTTTTTTCTCTATTTATTTTAAATAGCTACAATGCTAAAAAAAATCCACAAAAATAAATGTCGATTCCTGATTGTACACACTTCCACATCCATATTTTATTTTGTAATTTTGGACATTTTTATTTTTTTATAAAAATCAAGAAAAGCATTATTTTTCCTTATCTACAATAGAAAATATACAAAAAAATATAAAAAGTTTTTGAAAGATTCTAAAAAAATAGTTTTTGTGTTTATTTATTTATTTTACATATCCAGACCAAAAATCCATAAAAATATAAAAGAAGTTCTTAAAATTGAAAAACCCCAAAAACCCTTATAAAAATAAAAAATCCCTAAAATTATATTTTATATTTTTGAATTTTGTTTATAATATTATTATCTAAAATTGATTTGGGAAATTCAGGACTTGAAATTCTATTTTTAATTTCCATTTCAATTTTAGCTATTTAATTAAACCCTGATTTGGGTTATTTTAGAATTTAAAAATATAAAAAAATAGCAATTTTTTGAAAAATTACAAAAATAATAAAAATTTAAATAAAACCTAAAAGATTTTATTATATTTATTTGACTATTTTTATTATTATTTATATCTATCTTAGCTTATATTATACATATAGTTTATATATAGCTTTATTATATCTTTAAAAGAAAAAGAAAATATTATAATATATAAAAATATAAAAATAAAAAATATATAAAACAAAAAATTTTAAAACCCACAAAAAGAACTATAGACAAAAAGATCACAATCAAATTTTGTGCTTCAAGCCCAATCTATCTTGTTTGCTCCCTGTGTTCGACACTCTACATACTTGCGCACTATATACATCTATTGTAGAGTTGTACTAAAATTTAACTCCACATATTATGCTTTTCATTGCTTTATTATTATTGTAGGCTAATTGTTGATTAATTGAGATTTTGTGAGCTGTCGCCTCAGCAACAGTGTAGTTCTCGCCTTGTGTAGACTACATTAGACCCTCGCAGAATCTCAGTTATCGGGAGGCTTTGAAGGTTATGAGACTTGGGAAAGGTGTAGGATCGAATGTCATCCCTGTAGAAGTATGGAGAGTTTTAGGTGAGCGTGCTTTGACTTGGCTTACGAATCTATTCAATGTTATTTGGCGAAGCAAGAAAAAGCCTGAAGATTGGAGGAGTATCGTGGTGCCTCTTTATAAGAACAAAGGAAACATTCAAAACTTATTCAAATTACAAAGGTATCAAGATGATGTGCCACACTATGAAAATTTGAGAACGTGTGATCGAAAGAAGGTTGAGACAACTTTCCAAAGTAAAAGAAAATCAATTCAGATTCATTCTAGGTCGCTCAACTATTGAAGTCATCCATTTGCTGAGGAGAACAATGGATATTTATAGAACTAAAAGAAAGAACCTCCATATGATTTTTATTGATTTGGAGAAGGCTTATGATTCTGTCCCACGAGAGATAGTGGAGAATTTTGGAGAAGAGACAAGTACCTACCCTATACAGTAACCTCATAAAGGATATGTATGATAGGGCCTTATCTTGAGTAAGGATCCAATCTGGGAAGACTGGCTATTTTGAAATCAACATTGATTTACATTAAGGTCCAGCTTTGAGTCCATTTCTTTTTACTTTGATTATGGACGAGTTGACAAGTCACATTCAGGATGAGATATCTTGGTGTATGTTATTTGCTTATGATATTATGTTGATTGATGAGACTAGAGATGGAGTAAACGAGAAGCTTGAGGTATGGAGGCATGCATGGGAGATTAAAGGATTTCATATAAGTAAGTCTAAGACTGAATATATGGAGTGCACCTTTGATGGAAGCAATGATAAAGGAATCGAGATGAAGATTAGTGACGATAACATTCAGAAGATATATTCTTTTAGATACATGGGATCTATTTTGCAACATGATGGGGAAATTGATGGACATGTTACTAAAAGAATAAATGTAAGCTGGCTAAAGTGGAGAGGAGCCTCTGCCGTTCTCTATGATAAGAAAATTCTTTTAAAAAATCAAAGAAAAGTTTTACAAAGCAGCTGTGAGACATGCTAAGCTCTATGGATCTAAATGTTGGCCTATGAACCATAGACATGTGCAGGGAATGGCTGTAGCAGAAATGGAAATGCTAAGGAGTATGTGTGGAAACACATTCACACGTAAAGATCGAATTCGGAATGATGCAATCAGAAAGAAAGTTGGTGTAGCTGCAACTGAGGATAAGATGCGAGAAAACCGCTTAATATGGTTTAGTCATTTGCAAAGAAGGTCGGTTGATGTATCAGTTAGGAGATGCAAGTTTTAGGATGTTGAGCCGACTAAGAGAGGGCGAGGACGACCCAAGAAGTGTTGGAAGGAAACTATACGAAGGGATCTTAGTTTTTTGGATATAATCCTGAGATTGACCCAAAATAGATCTGAATGGAGGCAAAGAATCCATGTAGCTAACCCTACTTAATTGCGGGAAAAGGCTTTGTTGTTGTATTGGAAACAACCCCTAAAGGGCATAAATGCAATTCAAATAAACCGACGTCCCTTCCCTGAAATTTTCCGGGTGCACAGGGACCTAATTATGAATATCAGTAACCAATAAGGCCTCTGCATGATATTCACAAAGCGCACCATGTGAGGCACGTGCAGGAGGGACTTTTTTGCAATTATGGAGAGTTGCGGGCATATCTGCAAATGGCCCATCCCCCGATAGACTCACCATACACGTAGAGGATTAGATCTAGGTTCGTCGGTCGTAGGTGGCTCGGGCCATATGGGTAGCCCGAGTGGCTTCGATGCGGCTCGGCTCCTCCGAGCATGAAGGCTTTGGCTAAGGCTCGATCAGTCCCTAGGGATCATCCGATCAAAATGATCGAACAATGACTGTACTTATCGTTCCTCCTTTGCTCTGCCTCTACGCAAAAAACTTGGTACTTATCGTTCCTCCACTGCTCTGCCTCTATGCGACAGACTTGGTTGCGCTTCGACAAGCCCTTCATTCCTCCTCGGGCATTTATAGGCTACGTGGAAGGTTCAAGCACCTTCACGATGGAATAGCGAAGGTCCTCGAAGGTCATACTATCGGTGAAGACTTTCAGAGTGGTGAAGCGATGAGCTTCGTAGGAGTGGCTGCTCTAGAATGGAGCTTCGTCAAAACCTCAGACCATTGAAGATTTAAGACCTGCAAAATGTTAAAGTGCATAGCCGAAGCAAGTGGTGTGCGCATGAGGTGAGTGGGAACCTAGAGGTGATAGTATGACGGAGGCCCGATGGGTTCTTATCAAGCGAAGTAGAGAAGAAGGGGACGAAGTGATAGGAAGTATGGAAGAAGGAGGAGGGTGATCACAGTCTTCAGCATGGACCTCTGATTGGGAGTGAAGGTGGATGCACATGTCTAATAAAATAGGAGAAAACACAATAAAAAAAGAACTACTTAGCTGGAGATTTTAAGAAGTCACAAGGCGGAGTGGGTTGGCTTGGGCTGAGCTCCGTGAGGGGCTCGGGTCTTCGCTGGACTCCCCTAGCTGGTGGGAGCAACTCGAATGGTCAGGTTAGGTCCGTGGCATGGTTGATCTAGCCATGGGTCGCACCTGAACTATTGGATGTAATCATTGCTCCCTTCTCCCATCCTTTGTCACAGGAGGAAGCAGAGCAACTAGGAATTCACTCATAGATTGGTGGACGACCATGAAAGTGGTTGGAGGAGGTGGATATGAAGGGGCGCCTCGGTAATTCCAGGAGGTGGACCATGATGCTTCAACTGCCGATTCTCGACGTAAATAAGGGGGATTGTGGAGGTGGAAGTGTACGCGTGGAAGAGAAGTGTGTGATCAAGGGTGTGGGATGGTTGATTGACGGAGAGGTGGCCTGAGGTGGTTGAGAGAGAAGAAGGGCAGCAGGTGCATGATGTCATGTGGGAGGACCAGTTGGGGAGGAAGACGATAGAGCTTAGTTGTTTGATCAAGTGATTCAATAGCTGATGACGAGGCACAGACGTGCGGTTATGATGATCCCAATCAAATCAGATCAAGTGACAGAGAAGCGGGTGTGAAGGAGCGATTCTGATACGATGCATCAGATGGATCTGATGACGTAGGAAGGCTGCGAGTGAGAAGTAATAGCTGGTCTATGTGGCCTCTCTAGAGAGAGCGACATGGCCCAATAAGAAAAAAGAAAATAAATAAAACAAAGAAAAATAAGGATTAAACAGTTAGATGCTTCAATTCAGAAAGTGTTGAATATGAAAGTTGTAGATCTTTTCAAGATCAACAAGTTTCATGTTGAACACAAAGTCAAAATAGATCATTTATATATAGATAGTTTTTGTAAGTCTTTTTAAGGAATTAAAACACTTCTTTTAGTTTCTTTTGGTATTTTTTGTATTTTAATTCTATTTAATGTTAAAACAAATATGTATAATATCAATCTAATTTTAAATAATTTTTCATATTAAAGAAACGCATAAAATAAGGATACACTAGTAAGGTTAATTATGTACAATAATTAGGGTTAGTTTTTTTACAAAGGTTAGTTTGTTAATATTAGTTAATTAACTTTGAATATTATTGATTAGTTTAATCAAGAGAGATATTAAATAAATAAATAATATGTTGATAAATAATGGATTTATCACCCCCTATACTTAAACCTTACTCGTCTTCGAGCAAATAAAGAATGAATAATTTGGTATTAATCCCTGACTGTGCATGTGAATGGACAAGACTTGATTCGTTAAGAGCCCTTGATTTTAGTGATCCTACAATTCTAAGCTGAACCAAGCTTTAGTTAAAAGGTATCTAACTTCCCTAATTATCACACTTTCTATGTATTCATATATTTTAAGGGTATGACAATTAGCGTAGATTGTATTTACTAGAGTAGAGTCGAAGCATCACTCAAATTTCCAGTCCAAGACTCTCCTAAAGGTCCAAACCTCAACACCAGTGAATAAATCACTTATTGCATCCAATCCACCGTCTCTTTAGTTTTCAGACTTTAAAGGTGAAAGTGGAAGGTCAGTTGATGCATGCATAGGTTAGTGTCTTTTTTTCTCCCTCGCATTGGAACAAGGATCCTCTCGAGTGCCTTATTAACTCAACACTTGTATATTTTTGATGTTGATAACTGCGTACGTCAAGAGAGTACTGAGTCGTCTGCACTTGTTTTTCTGAAAATACACCGGGATGTTTCTCTTTTGAGTATCTAATATACCTTTGATACTCAGATTTGTATCACTATACGATGTACACTTTGAAATATTAACCAAATGAATATCTAATAGAGCCCTTTTTGGGTGCTAGCCTGACTCATAACAACCTAAAATGATTGGTCCAAGTGGTCACTTCAAAAATTTAGGAGTGCTTACCTTTGGTGGAAGCTCTTCATATTTGTCTATGTATTGTAAGATCTTTTCTTTCTTTTTCTTTTTTGGCTAGTTCCATTGCTTTTACCAAGTTGATGCACACTGATCAACATTTTTTATTTTTCATCACACCCTGGCACTTAGGTAAATATCACAAGATAGTATAAGAACTTGTTCTCATACTGGCTAAAGTTGATGACACTCAGGTTTCATGAAGCTTTCATTGATTTTATCTCATGATCAAACATCATTAAATCAGGTCCAAACTCAAATCCCTCATCCTAGTTCCTCAGATTGGTCGATTAGAAGATTGCTAGAAAACTCTATTGATATGCTATGCACGTCCAAAACGATCAAATTGGTCTATGTCACAAGGAATACGGTGTCTACAGCTCATAAGCTTACATGAGAGTGACCATGCCCGCTTCTTGTACTGTATTATCACTAACTAACGGAAATAAATCCCTAATTAAAAAAAAATTAGGTTCGTGACATGCTCTCCCATCTTTTGTCCGCCAACCCCCACGTCAACTTTTTGCTCTGTCATCTATTATCTGCTCCTCGCTTTTGTCATCACCTTGGGTTTAGAATCAGGAATCGTATCTTCGAATTTATTTTTATTTTTTTAAAAATAGAGACTAATTACTTGAAAGAGACATTATGATATAAACCTAAACGCTTAAACCCTTAAACTTTCTGGAACGAGTGTTATACCAGTGATATATATTTTTATAAGAACTTAAAAATTGAATGCAGAAACTATTAGAAAGTTCACCTACAATTAATTGCAAATAATTTTACTAATCAAGACTATAAGTTTAATATTCACAGAAAATATAGTACTACGGAAAAAATAGAAATGATAATTTTCCTTTTTTTTCAATTATTTTTTGAGATAGCATACAAAGAAAGGAAGTAGAGGAGGCTTTCAAGGTTATGAGACCTGGGAAAGGTGTAAGACCGGAAGTCATCCTTGTAGAAGTATGGAAAGTTCTAGGTGAGCGTGGTTTGACTTGGCTTACGAATCTATTCAATGTTATTTGGCGAAGCAAGAAAATGCCTGAAGATTGGAGGAGTATCGTGGTGCCTCTTTATAAGAACAAAGGAGACATTCAAAATTGTTCAAATTACAGAGGTATCAAGCTAATGAGTCACACTATGAAAATTTGGGAACGTGTAATCGAAAGAAGGTTGAGGCAAGTTTCCCACGTAAAAGAAAACCAATTCGGATTCATGCCAGGTCGCTCAACTATCGAAGCCATCCATTTGCTGAGGAGAACAATGGAGATTTATAGAGCTAAAAGGAAGAATCTCCATATGATCTTTATTAATTTGGAGAAGGCTTATGATTCCGTCCCACGAGAGATACTGTGGAGAGTTTTGGAGAAGAGACAAGTACCCGTCCTATACATTAATCTCATAAAGGATATGTATGATAGGGCTTTATCTTGTGTAAGGACCCCGGCGGGGAAGACTGACTATTTTGATATCAACATTGGTTTACACCAAGGTTCAGCTTTGAGTCCATTTCTTTTTACTTTGATTATGGACGAGTTGACAAGTCACATTCAGGATGAGTTACCTTGGTGTATGTTATTTGCTGATGATATTGTGTTGATTGACGAGACTAGAGATGGAGTAAATGAGAAGCTTGAGGTTTGGAGACATGCATTGGAGACTAAAGGTTTTCGTATAAGTAGGGCTAAGACGGAATATATGGAATGCACCTTTGATGGAAGCAATGGTGAAGGAATCGAGGTGAAGATTGGTGACGATAACATTCAGAAGAGAGATTCTTTTAGATTTCTGGGATCTATTTTGCAACATGACGGGGAAATGATGGAGATGTTACTAATAGAATAAATGCAAGCTGGCTAAAATGGAGAGGAGTCTCTTCTGTTCTCTGTGATAAAAAATTCCTTTAAAAATTAAAGGAAAGTTTTACAAAGCAGCCGTGAGACCTGCTATACTTTATGGTTCTGAATGTTGGCCCGTGAACCATAGACATGTGCAGAGAATGGTTGTAGTAGAAATGAAAATGCTAAGATGGATGTGTGGACTACACGTAAAGATCGGATTCGGAATGATGCAATCAGAAAGAAAGTTGGTGTAGCTCCAATCGAGGATAAGATGCGAGAAAATCGCTTAAGATGGTTTGGTCATTTGCAAAGAAGGTCAATTGATGCACCGGTTAGGAGATGCGAGTATTGGGATGTTGAGCTGGCTAAGAGAGGGCGAGGACGGCCCAAGAAGTGTTGGAAAGAGACTATACGAAGGGATCTTAGTTTTTTGGATTTAAGTCCGAGATTGACTCAAGATAGATCTGAATGGAGGCAAAGAATCCATGTAGCCGACCCTACTTAATTGTGGGAAAATGCTTTGTTGTTGTTGTTGTATTTTTTGAGATAGCATGTGATTAAAAAATATTATTTAAAAATTCAGGATAAATATTTTTTTTTGAAAAAACAAGAGATATGAAAGCTAATTTTGTAGATAGTTTATGAAGATTACTTTATATAAATCTAACTAATGATCTATTACTATTTATAATTTTAATGTATATTAGGCAGATAGTAGATAAAAAAACAAACTTTTGACTAGAAGAAAACATGAAGAATATGTTGAGAAAAGTGAAATAATAATAAACTGTCTACTGCCTAAGAAATGTTTTAACATTTAACTTCAAAAAAAATATTAGAAGAAAACTAAACTAAACCTCAACTAAAATTAAAAAGAGTAAGAAAAACTGACCAGAAGAAATACGAGAGCTGTAGAAGTTGAAAAAAAAGGACCTTGCAAGACACATAAATGCAACATGTATATATTTTTTATTAAAAATGATTGTAAATTGTGTACTAATTTTTCCACATGCATTAAATTTATGTAGGTAAATTCATGATAAACATAATAACACGATATGAACTGACTAAAATATTTTGATTTTTTTTTAAAATGGAATGCACAGACCACAGTCAAGCTAAAGTAAGATGAGAATACGGGTGTTCTTGAAGCGAAAAACATTTGAAATTTGACCTGATCCAAACAATTACATTGACTCGCAATGCGATCGATCTTCGCGGTCGCTTTGGATTTGGACAGCTCCAGCAGGAACGAAACTCTTGCATCTTGTTCTGATGGAGATCCTCACTTAACAGTATCCTGGTGCCCACTAATTTATCCTGCAAGCACTCGATTTCCGTCTTATGTTTGCAGCGACTGTCGAGTTGATTCACAACGATTAGGTATTATTTTCGTTAAAAATCAAAGACCATAAAAAATTAAAGACTAATTTATCCACCTCATGTTTGAACTCGGAGTATTGCATCACAGAAACAGAGAAGGAGCCCTCCTCCACCAATCAGCTGGGAGATAGAAAATACGGATTGGGTTCTACGTGGTAATACGAGTTTGTTCTTCATCATTACTATCTGGATACAGTTCTTACAGTTCTTCCAACTGATCTGAGATTTAAACTTTCTCAAAGATCAACAGAAAACACTGTGAATCATCAGCACTGCCCATCATCATCACCATCACCAAACCACACAATATTTCAACAGTTCACACCCCAATCTCCGACACAAATCGAACCAAAGAAACCACAAACGACCTCAAAGTCTCAAACAAAAGAAAAATTTCATAGCTTCAAAGTCAAGCGAAGTCTAAGGTGAAACCCAGCAACAAAAATCCTTGAAAAGAAATATGGCTCATGTCAATTTCGCCATCTTGTGGTCAGTGATGATGAATCGCGGTAAGTCGGAAAGAACCCATGACAAATCGCCACCAATCTCCCCACACACCCCCAAGAAAATCACATGAAACCCTATTTACATTATCCGTAAAAACCCAACAAAGCATCGTATTGTTCCACGAGAGGAAGAAGAAGCGGACTCATATACCAAGTTCTAATATATATCATTAACCGGCGGCACGTCATCGAAGCTCCACAGATCCAGGGTCGTCGCCACGCCGCCATCGCCGGCATCGCCCGCGCCGCTGAGCGGCACCGGCTCCGCAACGGCGACGACCAGCTCCTCGTCGAAGAACTTCATGTACGACTCCAGCGCGAGGAGATCCTCCGGCAGCTTCTCCCGCGCAACGCACGCCGTCTCCGGCACCAGCTGCGCGGTGGAGACCGGCACGTCGAAGCAGGGCGCCCGCCACGGCCTCCCGCCTTTGTGGGTCTTCTCCTCCTGCGGCTGCTGCTTCTGCGGAGGCGGTGGTGGAGGCGCTGACCGGAGAGGCACGACGTCCTCGTTGGGGAAGTTGACCTTGGCCTTCTTGCCGCGGATCCGGCGGGCCTCGTGGTCGTAGGCCCGGGCGGCGTCCTCGGCGGTGTTGAACGTGCCGAGCCACACGCGCACGCCCTTCATGGGGTCGCGGATCTCCGCCGCCCACTTCCCCCACGGCCGCTGCCGGATCCCTCTGTACATGTTCTTCCTCTGCCGCTTCTTACCCACAACTGCAACACGAACAACACGTTCAAAATCCGAGACAAACGATCATGACAGCAAGACTGTAGAAACGTACCATGTTCTTCCTCCTTGAGAGGGAAGGGGTCGAAGGCGGCGAAGGGGGACTCCGGCCATAGCTCGGAGGCGGCGACACGGGAGCGGCGGGTGGGGATGAGGTCGGAGATGATGGCACCTCCGCACATACTGACTATGGTTCTAGAGATCGAAGGAGAAGAGCGGTGGTTGAGAGGAGAGGGAGACGAAGGAGAACGTTGGTTGTGATTGGAACTGTGGGTTGGGGTTGGAAACCGGTGGGAGAGCTATATAGGACGTGTGGTCGACTGGATCGTTTGAGAAGCCCGCACGTAGGGCGTGCAGGACGCGTTACGCTGCGCCCGCGGGTGAGGAGAAGGGAGCCTTGCGGGGTGGGCAAGGTGGTCGTGGAATCGGCGGCGGCACACCGTAAAGTTGCGGCGGGAGGACGTGGTATCTGTGCCGTTGATTTCGAGGTTATTTAATTAAACGCCCTTATAAATATTTTATATTAAAACTGTCTTAGTATATTTTTGTAACTAGAACAAATATGGTTGAATGCGATGCTTTGTCGAGCTTCTTATATATCTTTGCAAATTCTGAGGCGTTTGCCTGCAAATGTGTGATTCAAATGTTTATGAGGGTCTAATATTAAACAAACCTTTGAATTCTGCGGAGAAAGATCTAGCGTGTTCGGATATTTTGTAAAGGGACCCTTGAGTTTGATGGAATTAATTCGGATAGAGCTGGTGGGTATCGCTGATGGTATATTCCACCGGATATTTCGACGTGTATATCCATGCGAGCCTTTTTTTTGGTAGGTTAAATTTTCCATTAAAGAAGCTACTGAAAGCAGGATATCAATTACAAAATAGCACAAAAATTAGGGATTAACAAAGAGTAACAAAAAGTAAACTAATGGCAACTGAGAGCTCAAAAATCAGTGCCACTCTTAGTATATAATGTCTCGTGTATTAGAAACAATGGAGGCAACAAGCTTGTGAGGAGTTGCGGAGAAGCCAGCAGCCTATCGGCTGTTACGTTCCCTCCAGATTTCCCAGGTAGCTGCAGCAAGCACAACGCACCAAATTTAACGCGATTGGGGATCAGATAATCCCGCGATCCAATCAACAATTGAGGTTAGGGTATAGAGAGGGGGAGAAGTTAATCCCACTGTCGTTAACGTCAAAGTCCAGGTTTCAGCGAAGAAGTTGCACACGAAGAAGATATGGTCACGAGATTTGTCATCATTATCACATAGGTAACACTTGCTGGAGTTGGGAAGCCCCTGGCGGGCAAGTCTATCGAGAGTGGGTAAGTGATTGATCAACGCACGATAAAGAGTGCAAGAGTGCCTGGGCGCAATGCGCTTGCCCCACACGACACCCACCCAAGGGACGGCGATGGCCCGATGCCTGACTAGATCCACATCTTTGGAGAAGGAGAACCCCTTCGTAGAACGGGTCCAGGTGTGCTGGCCATTCGAAGAGGAGATTGCATTCCTGTAAGATTCCCGGCCACGAAGGATCGCTTTCCAAAGCAAGGAGTCGTTGCGAGACGGAGCAACCTCCCAGAGAGGTAGAGAATTTAGATACTTCGAGCGCATATAGTTTGCCCATAAGGAGTTGTCCTCGGTGAGGACTCTCCACACCCAAACCACAATCATTGCATCACGCAGCGATGCGCAGGTTCGGAGCCCCAAGCCCCCTTCATGCTTTGGAAGATGAACGGTGTTCCAGCCAATGTGGTGTCGACCATATCCCCAGAGGAAGTTAGCGCACAACTTGTCAATCCTAAGAGCAGTGCCCCGCGGGATGAGGGTCCCAACATCCCAATAGAGCGAGATCCCTGCAATGACCGAATGGAGAAGTTGGCAGCGCCCAGGCAGGGAGAAAGCAGAGTCTTTCCAGCCCCCAAGAGTTGCCCTAACCCAATCCTCAAGGGATCTCATAGCAGAGCCGCGCCCTAATTGGGAGGCGAGCGGAATGCCCAGATACGATGTCGGCAGGGAGTCCCGTAGCACTCCCAGCTGTAGAGTGATGGCGAAGTCGTTAGGAGCCCGTTTAGGCCTGAAGAGCTTGCTCTTTCGAGCATTCATCCTCAACCCGGATACATTAGCAAAATCCTTAAGGATCTCCCCAACCGCAAGGAGCGCAGAGGAAGAGCCACGACAGAAGAATAGGAGGTCATCGGCGTAGATAAGATGGGTAGGCGTTATACGGCAGCCGCGACCCATAGGCTTGAGGCGACCCCTTGCAACCGAAGCGTCCACAAGGTTCGAGAGGGCTTCCATGCCAACCACGAAGAGGATAGGGCTGAGCGGGTCACCCTGCCTGAGGCCCCTAGTACCCTTGAAGAAGCCTTCAGAAGAACCGTTAATCAGGTGGAGAAGGAGGCCGAAGTGATGCAATTGGCTATCCAACCCACCCAAGTAGGGCTGAACCCCATAAGTTCCAGGCTCCTCAAGATGAAGGCGTGCTCAATAGTGTCGAAAGCCTTAGTGAGATCAATCTTTAGGCAAGCCCGAAGCAAATTGCTCTTCCTTTCGAACCCCCAAGCACCTCCTGAGCCAGGCGGGTGTTGTCGCTGATGGATCTACCTTTAACAAAGGCAGTTTGGTTGAGGGAGATAAGTTGGGGGAGCACGCCGGCCATGCGCGTGTCCAGAAGCTTAGCAAAAACCCTATAAATGACATTGCAACACGAAATTGGCCTGAAGTCGCCTAAACCCAATGGCAAATTTTTTTGGGGACCAAAGTAAGGAAAGTGTGATTGACTTCCTTAACTATGCGTCCTCCCCTATGGAGGAAGGCCATTTCATTGCAAACATCCTCCTTGACGAGGCCCCAATGCATTTTGAAGAATCTGGAGTTGAAACCGTCAGGACCAGGTGCCTTAGATGAGGGGATATCTCGGAGGGCGCTCCAAATCTCATCCTCGTCGAAGGGTCTGACGAGCCATTGGCTCATCTCCACCGAAAGACGAAGCCTAGGGGCGGGGGGATCCGGTCTAGTAGGCCTGGGCAGATCCGGTCCTAGGAGCTCCCCGAAGAAGGTCACGACATTGGAGGCCACAACCTGGTCATTGTCCACCACCCGACCATCACGATCCAGGAGATTAGGAAGTGAGTTCCTGGCGATACGACCTTTAGCCGACAAGTGGAAGAACTTCGTATTTCTGTCCCCAAGCTTAAGCCAGTCAACACGGCTCTTTTGTCTCCAAGCGAATTCCAAATCGTCCTCAAGTCTGTCCATGTATTCTTTGGCATCGACCTCGAGCTGTGCCATGATGGGGTCGAGTGGGGCGATGCTTAGCGCATCATTGATCGTCCTCAAAGTATCCTGCAGCGCTTTAACCTCGCGGAAAACATTCGCTTCTTTCGAGGCCCAAGCACGGAGGGCATTTTTGACATTCTTCAGCTTCATAAGGAGGCGAAACAGGGGGTTACCATGGGGCCGTAGATTCCAGGCAGAAGTGATGACCTCCATGTAACCGGGCCTAGACCCCCAATAATCGAAGTAGCGGAACGGTTTACCTTTGGAGACCAAGGCCCCGAGCCTGATTGAAAGGAGGAGATGGTCAGTGAACTGAATTGGTGAATAAGCCAACGTGCAATTCAGAAAAAGGGCAATCCATGATTCATTGACCAGCGTGTGATCTAGACGTACGACAATTCTTGAGGGGCCAACAGAGGTGTTGGTACAGGACCAAGGGTTGCCAGTGGCGTGGAGATCCAAGAGGTTGCACCTGTCACTGCAGTTGTTAAAGTCATCCAATGCGCCTCGCGCTGGTGGCCGACCACCTCTCTTCTCCGAGACGTATCTCACCGTATTGAAATCACTGAGGACCACCCAAGGGGTGTTTTCCGTAAGACGTAGGCTCGTAAGGTCCTCCCACAACTCCTTGCGGGCCCCCGAGCAGTTAGCACCATAGACTATAGTAGCTGTAATATTAAGACCTCCCACGTTAGAGCAAGAGAGGGAAATGGCTTGCGGGGACACCCGAATGGGTGAGCAAGATCAAGAGGATTCATTCCACAGGATGTAAATGCGATTGAGCTCCATCTGATTATGAACGTGATTCCAACCTGATGGTAATTTGGAGGCAAACTTCTGTCTATTTTCGGGCCGAATCTTAGTTTCAACCAAACCAACAATGTCGGCTTTCATCTCCTGCAAAGTTTTCCATAAGGTCCTTTGCTTGCGGGGCCGGTTAAGCACACGCACATTGCAAACAGCGATTGACATTAAAATTGTTGGGAAGGCCTTCGCGGCCAGCAGACTTAGAAGGACCCCCCATGTTCTTCTTTTTATTGTGGGTGGCCAGAGACCAATTGGGATTGGCTTCCACCATGATCTGGGGAATGTTGTTTCCCAACGAGGGGCTGGGCCTTGGAAGATCGTCAGTTCCAGGCATATTAAGGTCGATATCGTCAGCATCTTTATGGCCAGACTTACGGTTGTGCGCGGGTGGTCTCTGCATAAGAGCCCGAGGCCTGAAGGGAAAGGCACTGAAAGGTCTCCCAGAGGGCCTCCTCTGGCCTTTAGCAGAGGTAGCCAACACATTCTCCTTCGGAGCGGTTGTAGCTAGCGAGCAACCAACAGGTAGTTGCCGAATGAGAGGGAGCGGTGGGTGGGTGGGTGGGGGGGGAGGCAGCTTCCCAGGACTGAAGAGGAGGTTGTTCCAGGCAGCTAAGCAGGCCTCCAAGGGTGGAGGGATCGCATGGGTTTGAGAGGGGGCTTCCAAAAGCCACAATTGGGGTAGCTGAAGTTGGTTTTGAAGAAGGGTGCATACTGACAACAGCCGAGGGTGGGAGTTCGTTGTCCAGGGTTGACCCTACCGGGTGGGGCTTGTCCTGCGGCCTGAGCGGAGACACGCAATGTGGGCCTGAAGGATGGCCGAGAGGGGACAACGTCCATGATCGGGGGAAGCGAGGGGGCCGGCCGAGGTGTTTTCCTTACCAAGTCGAACCCGGGGAGGACCCGATTTGGTGGAGTCTCCGGTGAACAAGCAGTTTGAGGAGCTATGATCAAAGGTGGTGCAGAGATCACAGCCGGGGGGGGGGGGGGGGGGGGCTCCATTTAAGCTCCACACCGATCATCTGGCTTTGAACATTGAAGAAAACCAATGGTACATCCTTTGAAATGCGCTTGGAGGTGTGGATGGAAATACAACATCGCGCATACCCCTCCCGCTGACCAGAAGTTGTTGCGATATCCATGAAAAGGGGTGTACCCAGCATGCTAGCAATCTTGTTGAGGATAGACAGGGAGCAGTGCCCAAGACTCAGTCCGTGGAATCTCACCGACACTGGGATTTCCGAGAGCAGGTCACGCTCGAAGTAGAAGCAAGCCTCCCAACGGCGAATGACGACTAATCTCCCTTGAAAGAGCTAGGGGCCACCATCCAGAATGCGCTGGCATGCTTCCTCAGAGGAGAGCTGAAGGTAAAAGAAGCCATTCAGCCTTGGGAAAAGCCTGAATCCCCCTTGCTGCCTCCAGACTTTCTCAATGAATGAAGTTAGGAACTTTCAATATGAATTCTTACCGAGCACATAAAACACCAGCGTATTGGCCCAGATTTGCTCAAGAGAGCAGATGTGGGCTTCAATAGCAAAAGCAACTTCCTCTCCATAATAGAAACCGGGGCTTCGAAGCCCATACACCTAGAGGCGGGCAGGGGTCTGGGGCCACAAACGTCACGCCAGGAGGGGCACGTTGAGGGGGCGGACATACGTCGAGGGGAAGAGGGGTTGGCAAGGGGAGCCGGAAGCTGAGCATGGGCGGGTAGAGCGGGTGCAAATCAGACTAAGATAGCGTCTTCCGGGTAGGTAGAAGGCGCACAGGGGAGAGGGTGGGGAGGGAAGGAGGGTTGGAGGGGGGGAGAGTGAGGTGGTGGTGGCAGGTTGGAGTTAGGTGGAGGCGGCAAGGAGGAGTTAGGGTTTTGGATGGAGGGGGCAGGGGGTCAGTGGGGGGAGGGGGGGACAAGTCCGGGTCGCTCATCTCATTGTGGTCCATGCGAGCCTTTTGACCTCCGTGTATTTACCCTCCTCGCCAAATTCCATTTAGCACAAAACTGATTTTATTTTCCAGAAATATATACTTTTGCCGACGAAAGATAAGTTCTTTGATCTTTACTGAAGTTACACAATCTTCTCTCGCCGACAACACCACAAATTCCACCGTTGTATGTGGATTTTTTTTAAAAAATAATTTAATCTTAATTAATTAAATTGCTATGAAAATTCATTTTTTATCTATCGACAATGAGGGAGGAAGTCCAAAGCTGCACTTCAAGTGTTGATTTAGAGAGACGACAAATACATTTACGTCCAAACATTCTGCTTATGTGTCCATCCCAAAAAGTAATTATATAAGTAATCTTCTCTTAAGTTATATACTATTGAAGAGATGGATAATTTATCATAGTTTTTCTTAATGCATTTGTTAGAGTATTTTGAGCATGCGTCACTTATGTAATAGGTGGGTAAATGGATTCCTCCAGGATGCATTTACCCCACCATTGAGTTTAGTCCCACATGTACCAGTGGTGGGACTTGGAGGCTCTGAGGAGGCTATATAAGGAGCCCCAGACCTCCTGTAACCATTGAGAAAAAGCAATGCATAACACCCCCTTTGAGGGTTTCTCCCGTGGTTTCATCCCGCTCCTCACGGAGTAGGGTTCCACGTAAAATCATGGTGTTCCATATTTACGTTTCTTGTTTTTATGCTCTGTTTATCATTCCGCTTCCGCTTCCGATTTTCTAACATGGTATCAGAGTGGGTCGATTCTCGAGGATTCTTATGTTCATTCATTATTTTTTTGTTCGAGGTTCGATGTTGGAGTTGTTATTCTTGAAGATTTATATTTGAAGATTATTTTCTCTCTTTTCTTATGATCGGTTCAAGCTTGAGAAGTTCTAGGGCTTCTAAAGAAACCCTAATTTTTGCATGCCGTTGGAACCCTAGCCGCACAAGCTTCTACACGGATCTCAGCCACATCTTACGGCGGTGCTATTCCCTGTTGTTGGTGATTCTCCATATGTGCACCATGTTTCCTGAAGCATGTTCAATGCATACTTCTGCACGAGTTATTGAGTTCCATCATCTGTGCAATCGCGTCTAACAGGCCATATCGATCTCCTCCCAGCCGAGTCGCACAGTCGCGTGACTCCAGATATGTCCAGCAAAACACATGCGGCGGGCCTTGGGAACTCGTGATGCGTCCCAATCTCCCTGACGGCAAGCCCTAATCTTGCCGAGCTTCAGATATCACAGCATCTTCAAGACCCCTCCTTGCCCCTCTCCAGTAGAGCGCCTCCTGGCGCGGCTCCAAGGTCGCCCGCATCTCTCCCAGCGTCTATCGCCGCCACATGAGCCGCACCCCAGCACCGTCACCCCTCCCATCAGGTGCCGCACCTTCATCCCTAGCGACTCCAAGCGGCTGCCTCTCACCCTCGACCCTTCATCCCGGCGTCGCTCCTCGACGAAGGGAAGGATGCCTCACAAATCCAGGCGGCAGGCATGGAGGGTTCTCCCAGGCGAAGGCACCACCTGCGTGCAGCCCCATTCTCCATCGCAAAGCACGGATTCAGGCTCCGCACGATCTCCAAACTCCAAGCGCCTCCTGCCAGGCCCAGACCACACCGCCTGTGTGCCTCCTGGTCGTCCCACGCCGCATCTCCTTACAGCCTCCAAGTCCAGGCCCAGGCGGCAGGCGGCACCTCCGGCAGCCTCCCATCATCGCTTCCAGCGGTGCATACCTCGTGCAACAGGATCCCAGGCCGCATCGAGAGGCGGCGTCGCCAACCACGTTCTGCCTCCAGAACTCGCGCTCTACCCAGGCGCTCCCTCTCCAGAGCCCCATCAGCGGTGTGAAGCTGTTCCATGACGCTTCCAGGCCACGACGCCCTTCTTCCTCTCGCACGGCGGCGCGTACTCCAATCTCAACAGGCGGTGGTATTTTCAAGCAACCCTAAGTAGGGTTACGGCTATGTGGCCCCTGTTTCTTTTAAAAAAACAATTGTTTAAGCCCAAATGTGGGCTGCATATTTGTTATGAAAAAAACTGTGTAAGGGCCCTTTGGGCCGTATATTTTTCTTTCAAAAAGAAAAAAAGAAAAGAAAAAGATAGAAAGAAAGAAAGAAAGGAAATATTTTCATAAAAAAGGCGCGTACAAGAAAAAGCCGTACACAAAATATTAAAAACTGTTTTCAAAAAAAATATTGTTAAAAAATGTGACGGCTTAAAAAATTAATGAAGAGACGCAAGAAATTTTTGAGAATATTCATGTTTTCCCCATATTAATGTATTATCTTATCTTCTCCCAACGTGGTCAACAATGTCATTCCGACCAGTATGGGAGAAAGGGGGAGTATATGTAGAGTCACATGTCTTGTTCTAAGATTCAGATGTCAGATTCCAGACCGGTCAGATGTTCAGACTCTACAATTTCCAGAATCAGACTCGACGACGATGCATGCCAATCATTTATCATTCTTATTGGTCGGCCATAGTTTTCATGTAAGCCATAGGGACTCCAGAGCAGAGGACCATTCCCTATGCCATTGAGGGCAAGGGTTTTTCATGTGATATCATAGGAACCCCAGAGTAGAGTACCATTCTCTGAGCCAGATAGATCCAGTTTCACACTCCAGCCCGTTCGTCCTCCTCACATGCACGCCTTGAGAAGCAACGTCCTCGATTGCAGCAGTTGTGTGCGTTGGGTTGATATTGTCTGTAGTGTCATGTATTGTGAGTTGAGTTTATGTTTGTCCAAGCTGAGCATTGCATGCTCCAGCTTGAGGGGGAGTGTTAGAGTATTTCGAGCACGCGTCACTTATGTAATAGGTGGGTAATGGATGCCTCCAGGATCCATTTACCCCACCATTGAGTTTAGTCCCACATCTACCAGTGGTGGGACTTGGAGGCTCTGAGGAGGCTATATAAGGAGCCCCAGACCTCCTGTAACCATCGAGAAAAAGCAATGCATAACACCCCCCTTTGAGAACTTCTTCCGTGGTTTCATCCCGCTCCTCACGGAGTAGGGTTCCACGTAAAATCATGGTGTTCCATGTTTATGTTTCTTGTTCTTATGCTCTGTTTATCATTCCGCTTCCGCTTTTGATTTTCTAACATCATTGAATCTAATGGAAAATTAATAATTATTAATTTCACAATTATGATAAGTGAAGTTAACACTTCAAAATTATATTTACATTCACAAAAAAAAAATTGAAACATCGTCTTTTTTTCTGCATTCGGTATCTGACAAAATAAACTAACATATTCATATCCATAAAATAGACTTACGTATCTATATACACAAAATAGCATAAGTGATAACGAACATATATGGATTATTCGGTTACATTACTATGATATGAGTTAATATGCATAAACAAAATTAAAACTAATATTTAGATAACCAAAAAGTGAAAGAATTGTTATATTTATATTTGTATTTGCAAAATAATTGAAAACCTACTATTCTTTTCTATATCCATATTCGTCAAATTAAAACTACATAAAATACAGTAATTGTGTGATATGATAGTGGTTAACATAACAGGGGTTACCATGCACGGATATGGTAGGGGTTAACATGATGGGATTTATTACCCGTTTGCACATATATGAGAGGGCTTAACATATACAAACAACCCTAAAATTAATATTTATATCCGCATCCACATCAAAAAAATAAAAAACTTTAACTATATTTATATGTGTATCGACAAAAATAATTGAAACCTTGTATTGTTTTCTTTATCCATATTTGTCAAAATAAAATTACATATACATCTGCCAAAAGAAAAATGCATATATCCAGATTCTCTTAGAACTGAATTGACATCGGAAAAATACATATCATCTGATTGCATCGTTATGATATATAAGAGGGGCTAACATTCAGAAGGAAGTGGCTACAAAGGTGAAGGATTACATGCCCATAGCTCTGTCAAATGTTGCATACATGATCGTGGTGAAAGTGCCGGCGAATAGGTTGAGGGGTGTCCTCGGCAAGGTCATCTCGCCAGCACAAAGTGCCTTCCTCCCAAATAGGCAGCTCGTGGATAGCATCATCCTGGCATCTGAGTTCATTGCTGATTGGCGGAGACGGAATAATAAGGGAGTGATTTGGAAGGTGGATTTCTCAAAAGCATATGACTATGTGGATTGGAGATTCATCTTGGCGACTTTCCACAGGAGTTGATTTCCGGATAGGTGGATCTCTTGGATGGAGAGGTGTGTTATGACCGTTGAACCGTGTCATACGCGTTGCTGGTTAACAGTCAATCAAGGGCAGGTTTCTTCCAACCACAACGCGGAGTTCGCCAGGAATGTCCTCGGGCACCCCTCCTTTTTGTGTTGGCTACCGACACTCTAACATCCATGGTCGAACTCACGGTTGTAGGAGGTATGTGCAGGTATGGCTATCATGAAAGCTCGAGCTCGATGAGCTCAACTCGGGCTCGACACGTTAAGGGCTCACGAGCTGGACTCGAAACCTTAACGAGCCCGAGCCCGAGTTGGGTTTTATGGCTCGTTAGCTTATCAAGTCGAGTCTGAGTTGAGCGTTGTTCAACTTGAAAACTCGACTCGATAACTCGTTTCCCCTCTTAATAAAAAGTTGAAAACATATATACCGAAACTTCCACATTGAGTTTGATATAAACTAGAGGTTAACATTTTGCTTGCCCAAAAAGCTACAGAAAAAGTATAAAAAATCGAAGTTAGAAATGGCATTTGCATAATTTAATGTATAAAATGGAACAATGATTCATTAAGAGGTTCATGAGCCTATTCATTTTGAGGCTCGTGAGCCAGCTCGGAAGCTCATGACTCGATAAGAGGCTCGTGAGCCAGCTCAGAAACTCATGGCTCGATAAGAGGCTCGTGAGTCAGCTCTAACTCGACGAGTTAGAGTTCGAGTTGGTGATCCAGGGCTCGACCCTTATGGATCCCGAGTTCGAGCCTTAGATTTCTTATCGAGTTCGAGTCCGAGTTGAGGCCAATTCGGCTCGTTGAACTCGATAGACACCACAATGTGCAGGGGCTATTCAAAGGGAGATGTTTTTGTTCCCATTCTCCAGTACGCTGCTGAAGATGGCCCCTCGAGCTGCAGTGCCTTTCGACAATCATGGAGATCTTTGGGAAGGTATTGGGTCTCAGATTGAATAGATTGAAGTCAGAGTTTGTGACGTTTGGGATGGACGAAGAGGAGATTAGGAGCTGTGAAAGTTGGATGCCATCGCCAAGGGGTCGGCTATCGATGCGCTAAACAATAACATCTTCCGGCATACGTGCGTGTACGGTGAAATGTGGTGGCTCATGCAAATGCACTGGTAGAAAGTTGGTTTTTGTAAAAAAAAAATTCCGATGTCCAGACCCGAATTTTCGGGCATGTAATACTTCAAGGTGATAAATGGTGAAGTTTTTGGGTATACACCTATACGATGGAGACCATTTTTTCTTTAAAAAAACATTCAGAAACGAACCAACGTACAACTAATACTCAAATCCATATTCGTATAAAAAATGAAATGATATACGTATTTCTATATGTATATATATATATATATATATATATATATATATCAAAAGTAGTCGAAATCCATATTCTCTTCCATATCCGTATTCGTCAAAGTAAAAATTATATATCCATATATGCAAAATACGTATATGAATGATATGGGTATATATGTACTCGTTTGCATCTCTATGGTAAAGGACAACATATGTAAGTCTAACTTTGAAGCGTTAATTTCACTTAACATAATCGTGAAATTAACAACTATTTTTTCCATCGGGACCATGGAAATTAATGCATCAAGAAAAGCTATGTTAAAAATATGCCTTTCTTTGATAGTATATAAGGGGAGATTATTTATATAAATACTTTTTGATATGGATAAGTATACAAAATATTTGAACATGTCTGTAATTGTTCCCCTCTAAATTGGTACTTGAGGTGTGTGCTTCAATGGATACTTAAAATTTTAATTTTTTTTTTAAATTTTCCTGGCTATTTAAATTAAACTAGTAATTACTTTAAAAAAAATCCCATTTTATGTTCCATATTATTATCGTTCACATGTCTGACTTTTCTGATGTTCCTCTCGCACCAACACATGAATATATTGCAGTTATATGAGATAGAATTCGACGGGAAAGAGAACCAAGATTAAGCATCTTTGTCGGATCAAGATAGGCCCCATCTCTTTCCCAAGATTGCTTGAACTGACCTTAAAGACCAGTATATTCCAGTCTCTTGTTCGTCTCATAACTCGTACCTTTGAGAGGCTTGGTCGACCGCTATCTGATTAATGATCAAGGATCACAGTGACTCTTCGCGATTTTCTCATCACTTCGAATGACTTTTGACTGAGTTGATGGTGATTATCAACAATTGAGATGAGGTAATACTTGTCAATCGGATTATCATTAACTTATGTTTTTTTGAGTAATCTCAATATATTATAATTATGTTTGCATATGTTAATTTTAGATTGCTCTAAGCTCCTTAAAATATGTACATTGCTGTAAGATTTGCATAGACATATCTTTTAGTGGTATCTTATGTACAATGTATATGCTACTGGATTACCATTGCTTAAGTTATAGTGAGTAATTTTCATATACTAACTTCAGCTCGTATTTCTTATCAAAAGAAAATATTTTAGTTTGCGTCAGGTTATTTCATATAGCATCTTCACAATACATCTCTTCTTCCTATTACATCTGCACAATATTTACATGTTCCACAATATATACATTTTCTTGCACTAACATCTGCCTAATATATATACAATTTGAAATTTCTCTTGGTTTGATATTCTCGATTCTACAAATAAAATGGGAAGATATACATGGTAAATGCTGACAATGATGCTCTCACGGTGATATTTGAATTATATAATATTTTAAAAATTTTATCTTTGAAATTATTGAATGCATTGATAATATGAAGAAAAAAAATCATATACTATGATTAAACATAAAATGGAAACCTGGAAATCCAAAGTGCTGAATGCAATTATGAAGTATTGCCATTCAAATGATGAATATAGCTAACAAAAGTAGAGAAAAACTAAAATAAACTTGTAAATGATTCAACCGCAATGAACAAAAAAGGAAATTAATGTTTTTGAGTTATGAATAATTACCATTGTAAAATCCACTCTCTCATTGTAAAATATATGTGTTGGTATGCACTATGCAAAATAAAAAATTAATTAGCAATTTATCATTTATTCTGCGAAAAAACTATAACATATAAAAATTTCTTACTGAATTGTAAAATCAATGAATCAAAATGTACCTTTGAGTGACAATGATAAACCTGATGGTAAAATAAAAATGTATACATAAGACTCCTAAACTAATATAGAATGCATGTGAATAATAATAAAATTTGGCGAGTTGAAGTTGAATTGTTGTTGATGTCTTAGACAGGTGGAAGATTAGATACAAAACTTCTTGCTTTGAACGATTACACAACACAGTTGATTTAATGCCTCCGTTGTTGTACCACTGGTGCAATTCACAACACATTTAATTTCTTCACTATTCTCCATTGTTGCCTTTGGAATAAACTTGATCTTGTCCATCAGAATCATACGAATATGCGATTACACAACATATTTAATTTAATATTACTATCCCGATGCATTGATCACGAGAAATGGCAACAAATGCATAGAGAAAGAACAACCCAACCTCACGATCTCAGAGATGATCTCACTCACAGTTTGGAATAAGATTTCTTTGTCAATCTGCCTTCAATCGACAAGTCCTGGAAAAAATTTACGACGTTGGCATCCGAAAAAATCGTGGAAACAAAAAGATATTGCTTGTTTTTATTTTTAAATTACCTTATCTGATTTTCTGGCTCCAAAGAAGGTCGTTGATGTCCATTCATGGCTGCCCTCTCGTCGACGGAATCCATCGACCTCCGTGCATCGCCGATTACTTAATTGGAAAATCCCAACATGTTCGTCAAAATGAAAATGTACAACAACTATCACGTTCATCAAAACAAATCCCGTGATTTCAGGATTAATAATTTTACATAAATAAGAGGATTCTAAAAAAAGAAAGTAAATGGATGGGAGGCAACTCGCAAGTGGTTTTGAGATAAAAAGTGGTTTTTATCAATAATCGTTGATCTAGATCGAATGGCCAATCAAGCATGTCTTTTTAAAAGTATGGTAAGGTGCCACCTCATTTCAAGTTTTCCCTATATATATATATATATATATATATATATATATATATATATCTTCCTTAGGGATGGAAGGACCAAGTCCTATTTGAAATAAATCCTATATATATATATGGGATATTTACACCCATAACCCTGAGTAATATGGTAATTACCCCCAAAACCCTCGATAGTCACGAATTACATCCATAACCCCGAATAATGCTTAACTTTTACATGGCATAACCCTGTGTCAATTTCCGTCTGAATTCTCCGTTAACTCTAACGGAAAAAGTAATATTTTGACCATTTTACCCTTCGAAAGACATCATATTTATAAATGATGCCATTATATCAAACAAGATAATGGCCCCTCTTCCAAGCAAGCATCAGAGCCTTCTACTCGTCCCTGACAAACTGCCCCCTCCGCCAACGCCTACGTTGCATACGAGCTCCAGCCCTCTCCCTTCCCGTGCGTCCGGCCCCCACAAGTGAGCTCCAAGCCGTCCTGCTTGCACCGGCAAGCTGCAATCCCCGAGTTCCTCCAGGAAGACCCGCCGACGAGGAACCTCCTCGTCGAAGCCCCAGCCTCCCTGAGCTCCCACCCCCCACCCCCGAGCCCTGCGCCCAGCTCCAGTCCACCCCAGCCCCGTCCGCCATTGTCGAAGCTCGCGCCCACCCCCGCCCCCCTGGAGCACCCGGAGCCGCTCCCGCCCCCGCCCCCAGAGTCCCGCGGCCCTGGAGCCCCGCCCACCTGCCATCGTCCCCCCGGAGCCCCTCCCACCACCACCCCCCTCGGAGCCCCGCACCCCCCACCCGGAGCCCCCCCTAGAGCCCCGCGCCCCTGGAGCCCCGCCCGCCTGCCATCGTCCCCTGGAGCCCCACCCACCCCCGCCCCCCCTCGGAGCCCCGCACCCACCCCCGCGCCCCTAGAGCCCCGTGCCCACCCCCGCGCCCCCCGGAGCCCCGCGCCCCAGGAGCCCCGCCCGCCTGCCATCGTCCCCCGGAGCCCCTCCCACCACCCCCTTGAGCCCCGCACTCCCCGGAGCTCCGCGCCCACCCCTGCGCCCCCTGGAGCCCCGAAGCCCCGTGCCCCACCCCCGCCCCCCGAAGCTCCGCCCGCCATCGAAGCCCGCCCCCCTCCCCAGCCCCGCCTGCCCGCCCATCGACGAAGCCCCTCCCTCCCCCACCTGGCGCGTGTTCCTCCTGGAGCCCCGCCCCCCACCACCACCCCGCGCTTCTCTTGAAGAGCCCCCCGCCTCCCGCCGCGTTCCTACCGGAGAACCCCTCGCCCAGCCCTTCCTCGTCCTCTGTTGACGGTCCGCCCCAGCCAGAACCAGCCACGGTTCAAAGCAAGATGCCAGAAGCCCCCTCTTCCTGGACCTCTTTCTCTTTTTTCCCTGGATTTCTTCCTCTTTTTTGGATTAATCTCAACCGTTAGATTACTGCTTGGTTAGATTAACTCGACCATCTGGTTGAGTTAATGGACTAAACAAACGGAAGGTTATGGGTGCAAAACGGAACGGTTATTCGGGGTTATGGATGTAATTCGTGATTATCGAGAGTTTTTGGGGTAATTACCATATTACTCAGGGTTATGGGTGTAAATATCCCTATATATATATATATATATATCTGTTGTCGTAACATCTTTCCACTATCTACCAATCTTCTAATAATTTACATATCTATCATTGCTATAATTTTGTACAATTTATTATTATGTAACAGCATCTGCAAGATGTATTCTGATTCTTGCTTAAACATATGATTAGTTTCTCTTATGAGATGGTGAGATGGAGAATGTCAAGCATTGATCTTTAGCAAAATGAAAGTTCGGAATGGAATTTGTTTACTCTTTGGTATCCTCCATCTAATTCCCATCTTGGAGAACCATACCATTTAATGGTACTTATCGAAACCAATCCTCTACAGAATACCCATCCCATATAATGGTACTATATATGAAAGGAAGGGCTAAGCCGCTTGCCCTCGCCCTCTAGTCCATGGTCTCCAACTCCTTCGTTGTTGACATCCATCTTGTGGCAACCTTTGGCAAGGTTGTCCTCCTCGTCATGCCACCGGCATCGTTGTAGGCAAGACCACCACCGTTGTAGGATCACTAATCTCTCTCTCTCTCTCTCGTTAATTTTGGGGACGTAGATGTAATTAGATAAAATATTGAGGGCAGAAATGTCTTTTTCTTTTCATTTTCTTCGCCTTCTTCTTCCTTTCATTCTTTCTCCCTCATCCTCCTCCAACAACATCCTCTCTGCCCCTCCCCCTCCAGCCCCTCCTCCTGCTACGCCCTCCTCCACCACTCCCCCTAAAACACCTTCTCCTCTGTCCCCCCCTGCCCACCCTTTTACCTTCCCCCTCCAGCCCCTCCTCATCTGCCCCTCCCCCTTCAGCACCTCCTCCTCCTCCGCCCCTTTTAATTTTACATTTCATTTTTTATTGTGCAGGTGCATCTACAACAATCCATCGTTCATCTTCCCTACGCGTTGAATCGCTCAACTCTCCCTTCCTCTAATGGTTGCAATCTACATCTTGGGGCTTCGGCTGCAGCCACCAGACCCACGTCTTGGGGCTTGAAGCCTGCCACCATCACCATCCTCCGTTGTATTTCTCCACTGTGGAAGATCTCCACCACCACCTGGTTACCGCGAGCGGCTCTTTTCTAGAGCACCATCACTGTCGAGGCTTCCCGCCCCACCATAGTGGTGCGGCTCCTCTTTCTTCGCTATTAACGATCGACGGATGAAGAGGAGGAGGGAGGGGTTTGTTTTGACACTAATGCCCTTGTTACTCAAACCATGGTTTGTATAAACTATGATTTGGTTCAATTAATTGATGGTGAAATCAACGGAAGGACACACATGATCATCGTGGAAGAAGTCAGGGGCAGAATTGATATTCCAAAAAAGCGAGGGACATAAATGATATTGCAATCACTAAGGAGGGTACAACTGATAAAAACCCAATTGCTAATGTTGTTGCCCATAACAAAGCATCATGAAACTGCATTTTTATTTTTTCTTCGAGTCAATTTGTAATAATGTAGATTATAGTCATTATTTGTACAAAGCCTTCAGGAAAAAAATAGCTACACAATTCTATTTATTTTTATACCATTAAGAGTCAACATGGATTGGTATACTCTTGATTATACACGTGTCACGTATTCTATGTAATGTTACACTGATACAAGACCCCTCCCCCCCGCCTTCCCTCGTGCAACGATGCCGGTACAGTCATGTGAACCGGTATATTTGATACACTAGTATACACCTTGATAAGTTCAATTCCAAAGATTTCATTTCTTATTGCAATAGTACATACCCATGTTTTGAATTTAGTTGTTTCAATGCACCTTTCTTTTTAACTGATGTTACGCTAGTACATACAAGATATTAAACCTATCTTATCATATGTTTTGTCATTTATGCATCGGTTATCAATGAAGGTCATCATGTATTCCATGTCACGTTAGGAGGGAACTTGAGATGCTCCGATGAAGGTTAGCATGAAAATGAATATGAATATATCCGTATCCGATCCGCTATCGTATTAGTTTTATGCATATTTTGACATTTGTATTCGTATTCGTTTTAAAATGAATGTGGATATGTATATCACTTTGACATTCGCTAATATTCACATTCACATCCGTATTCGTATATTCGTTTTCGTAAATAAGTATAGTGATAGATTTATTTATAATTGTGTATAACAACATTTTATGATTACATTCACTATTGTTGATATAATTACTATGAAATCACTATATTTAATATATTTTGGAAATGACTTCAGAACAAGATTACAAAGAAACTGTTGGGAGACGGGCAACAATCTGCGCCGCCAATTCCTTTTGGATGGCAAATCCAATTTTTCGGAATACAACATCCATAGATTTGTGAACCATAACATTACTATGCATAATTTTCTGGACCCTCTTAAGGAGCTGTACAGCTTCAGACGCCAAGAACCCAAAGGTATCAAACCCGAAAGGGATCAAACCTGAAAGGACCCTCTTAATATATCTATTTTATGTGTAAACCAGCTTAAACATGTATATTTTAGTTAATCTATTAAATATTTCTGTTATTATTCATATTCGTTTTACATTCGTATTCATTTTTAAGGATATGGTAACACATTTTTCATATCCGTCAATGTTCGTATCCGCATTCGTATTCATATTTTAAAATGTATAAGGATATGATTATACATATATTCCTATCCATGTCCGGCCGTTTTCATCCCTAATGTGTATGCATGTGTATGTATTCTTGCTAATTTGCTAATGGTCATCTTCTAACGTGACATCAACCCATCCTAGATCTAGGTCACTACACGTTACAAATTAGATTGTGAACACGTGTGAGTGTATGTTGCCATTTTTTTTCAAACCTCACTACGATATTGGATATTGGATTGGTAGGAAGGAAGCTTGGTGAATGATAATCGTCTATTTCAACATGTAGACGGGATGCGACTTTGACCACATAAAACGGATTTTTTTAAAAAATAATTACTAAAATAATCATAATTAATTAAATAAGCATCAAATTTGAATATTTAAAAAAATAGTCATCAATCGGCACTTGAGGTGCCGATTTGGGAAGTCAATTCCAAATCGGCACCTCAAGTGCCGATTTGGGTTTCAGCCATCCAGATAATTTACATTCATATCCTCCCTCTTTCTATTACTATCCAAATCACCCAAAATGCTTCTTTTTGCAAAGGAGGACATGCATGCAAATGGCCCAAAAGGGAGCAAGCCCAAATCGGCACTTGAGGTGCCGACTTGGGCTTGCTCCCTTTTGGGACATTTGCATTCATGCCCTCATTTGGAGAAACAATCATTTTGGGTGATTTTTTTCTTCACCAATTCGAGTAAGAAACATATGAGATAAGAACAAATAACCCAACTTGATGCATTATAATAACTATATTATTATAATATTATGAATTGAAATAATTTGTAATATTAAAATTTATGTATTAATATTGTGGATTGATTTCTCACAATATAAACTATATTTGTTTTGAATAACGTGGTAAATATTAAGATTTTTTGAATGATGCATTGCCCATCTTTTCATAAAACACAATTATTGTTAATATTTTAGATTCATTCATTAATCATGTGGATTGATCCCCCACAATATAAATTATATTTATTTTGAATGTCAATTAAACTCATAATGTATTAAAAATCTTCATATTTACCATGTTATTCAAAACAAATATAGTTTATATTGTGAGAAATCAATCCTTAATACATAAATTTTAATATCACGAATTATTTCAATTCATGATATTATAATAATATAGTTATTATAATACATCATGTTGGGTTATTTGTTCTTATCTCACATGTTTCTTACTCAAATTGGTGGAGAAAAAATCACCCAAAATGATTGTTTCTCCAAAGGAGGGCATGAATGCAAATGTTCCAAAAGGGAGTGAACCCAAGTCGGCACCTCAAATGCCGATTTGGGCTTGCTCCCTTTTGGGCCATTTGCATGCATGTCCTCCTTTGCAAAAAGAAGCATTTTGGGTGATTTGGATAGTAATAGAAAGAGGGAGGATATGAATGTAAATTATCTGAATGGCTGAAACCCAAATCGGCACTTGAGGTGCCGATTTGGAATTGACTTCCCAAATCGGCACCTCAAGTGCCGATTGATGACTATTTTTTAAATATTCAAAGTTGATGCTTATTTAATTAATTATGATTATTTTAGTAATTATCCAAAAAAAATCCCACATAAAACTTCACAATCGACGGAAGAAAGTAAAAAGAGATTATGATGCATACATGTATTTACAAAAGAGTTGAAAGGTTCTAAATTCGACTCTTTTAGATCTTATCTCACACACAATTAGACCTAGAAAAATTATGATCAGAGGTTACAAAACTTTTGTTGAAAACCTGTGCTAGCCTAACCCACGGGACATACTTCAAGGCCTAAACACCACCCACGTTTGGGTCGATCTATAGGTTAATTTTAAATTATTTTTTCTTAAGCTTTATAATATTTGTAGAGATAAATAAAGTTTTTCAACATCATTTGAGCTTTCTAAATCTACCTTAAAATATAAAGTGCTAATAATATTGATAATATAAAAGAAAGTTTTGAAATATATTAAATTGAAGTGTGTGTTATCTAATTTGTGTTATCAAAAATTCCTAAAATGTGTTTACGGGCTAGGTCAGACCATGCTTTATGGCACATGCCCATGGTCTGCTCACTTAATTAGCAGGCGAGATCAATCCATTCATTATATTACGTGTCTCAAATTCAACTCTTGAGTAGGCAAGATCCTGACCCATTGTTCATGTCTAAACAATCTTTGAATATGTCATGACAAGATGAATCCAACAAAACTCAATTTGTTTCGGTCAGAGATGGTTATGAATTGTTGTAAATTTTGGAACTAAAGAAGTTGTTATTTTATTATAATCGTCATAAAGTCTTAACTCACATCATTAATACCAATTTATCATCATTAATACCAATTTATCATCCTGTCGAACACCTCCTTCGGAATCTCCTTGTCGTCGTCGTCTTCGTTTCAAGGCTTCTCTCCAGGCTTGTTGCCGGTGGTGGCCACTTTGTTGCTCTTTGGCGTGCTGGGCTCGCCGAAGCCTCTCGCTCCCGTTGCGGTGAGGCAGGTGTGCTGTATCGCAGCGGTTGTCGAGATCTTGATGGTGGTGGTTGTGGCGGACTAGGGATGAGATAGAGGCCTCGGGGGTGAGGTGTGGGCGGAGCTCTGGGCGGATTGAGGTCTCTATCTTAGTTCATCCTCTCCTTCACCTCCGAGCTTAGTGTTTAAGGTGGAGAGAAATCTTATCCAGATAAGAGGAAAATGGACGGAGTTAACTTAACAAAGGGATTTTACACCAAGACCTCTATTACTTTTGTAATTAGACTACAGTACTTGTAAATCACATCAAACCTTTTGCAATCTTATTAATTAATTCTTACACGCTGACCCTTGGTAAATAGAGTAGGATTACAGGCGTCGAGAACTAAAAATCCCATTTATTAAATTAGAGAAGAGTGATCTCACCACTCTCATCGGTGGGAATGAAAACGAATGTAAATATATTCGTATTCGATCCGTTATCGTATTCGTTTTATATTTTTTTGATATCCGTATTCGTATTTGTTTTAAAATGAATACGGATATGGATATCACTTTGACATTCGCTAATATTCGTATTTGTATATTTATTTTCGTACATAAGTATAGTAATGGATTTATTTATAATTGTGTGTAACAATATTTTATGATTGTATTCACCATTGTTGATATAATTATTAGCGAATTACTATATCTGACATATCTATTTTATGTGTAAAACATCCTAAACATGTATATTTTAGTTAATCTATTATAAAATTCTGTTATTATTCATATCCGATCCGTATTCATTTTACATTCATAT
Organism: Ottelia alismoides; assembly: GCA_037367405.1. Taxonomy (NCBI): domain Eukaryota; kingdom Viridiplantae; phylum Streptophyta; class Magnoliopsida; order Alismatales; family Hydrocharitaceae; genus Ottelia; species Ottelia alismoides. Next base: position 218,877 of record JAZKJV010011432.1, read on the forward strand.
GCGTTTTTAAGGATGTGGTAATACATTTTTCACATCCGTCAATATTCGTATCCACATTCGTATTCATATTCTAAAATGGATAAGGATATGATTATATCTATATTCGTATCTCGATCCGACCGTTTTCATTCATCCTAACGAAACTTCTGTAGAACATAAGTAAACCAAACATAGAAGTTCTCGTAAAAAGGAGAATGAAATTTTTATTCTGTATATGCCATATCATAAATTAATGGGTTTTTATCAGTTGTGCTCCTCCGAAATCTTGCAATTTCAGTTATACCCCTCTCTTTTGGGAATATCGGTTGTGCCCCCAAACTTCTTGCCGTTCTATTACATGTGCCCCTTCGGTTAGTTGCCGTTCTTTCCCAATGTAAACGGACGTTAACTTTGGTATATAATGGGAATTAAGTTTAAAATAAAGACTGAAAACGTCATTTTATCATTCTTTCTTCCTCCTTCCCCATCCTCTTCCTCTTCTTCCCCTTCTCTTCCTCCTCCCCAGCCTCTTGCTCCTATACGTCTCCTCCCCCACCTCGAGCTCCTTTCCCCGCCCTCGCGCTGCCTCCCCTCTGTCCAAGCGCCTCCCCCTGTCCTAGTCTCCACCCTCCGCCCCCAGGTCGGAACCCCAGCACCGAGCCCCTGCGCCTCCCCCTACCCCTGCTTCCGCCGCCCCTGCGCCTCCCCCTCCCCTGCTCCCGCCGCACCCCTGCACCTCCCCCCTGCTCCTGCCGCCCCCGCGCCTCCCCCTCCCTCTGCTTCCGCCACCCCCCGCGCCTCCCCCTCTCCCTGCTCCCGCCGCCCCCGCGCCTCCCCCTCCCCCTACTTCCACCCCCTCCCCACGCGCCTCCCCCTCCCCCTGCTTCCGCCATCCCCCACGCCTCCCCTTCCCCCTACTCCCGCCGCCCCCGCGCCACCCCCTCTCCCGCGCCTCCCCCTCCCTCTACTTCCGCCACCCCCTACACCTCCCCCCTGTTCCCGTCGCGTCCCATGTGTCTCCCCTTCCCCCTGCTTCCGCCGCCCCCTGCCCTGCCTCCTCCCCTCGTTCCCAGGTCGCTCCCTGCTCTCGCACCTCTCCCTCCCCCTGCTCCCGCCGCCCCAGGTCACCCCCCGTACCTAGAGAGAAAGGGGATGAAGGAGGAGGTGCGATGGAGGAGAAGGTGCAGGGGGGCTGAAACTGGAGGACTTTCAGTATTTGTTATGCTAAGATAAATTTTTGACTAATTGATTCATGAAAATTCACCAACAAAATCAATAAAATTCACCAACAAAATCAATAAAATTCACCATTTGATCTGTAATAAGTGATATATCCATGAAAATACAAAAATTTTAGAGATTTGATGGATGCATGAAGATGCAACTAAGAGAGGAAATATGAAGAGAAAGGAAGAAGATCAAATGGAGTAGGAAGAAGATGAAGAAAGAGTCTGGACAATTATACCCCTCTTAAATGCACCATGGTTTGAAAAAACCATGGTTAAGCCAACTCATTGACGGTTAAACTAATGGAGGGGCACAAGTAATAGAACGACAAGAAGTCGAGGGCACAACTGATATTCCCAAAAAAGGAAGGGCATAACTGAAATTGCAAGATCTCGGAGAGGCACAACTGATAAAAACCCTAAATTAATAACCGCATCCCATTTTCGGAAAAGTTTCAATTGCTTCAAACTTTCTATCCTTTTGGAATGGAATATTTAAAGAAAGTTGGTCGTTTAAATTGGATAAGTTATAGATATCAGAGAAATATGAAATTCGATATACATGGAAAATAAAATACATACTGTCAATTCATCATAAGTTCGGAATCTTTTATTTGGATCTTGCGGAAAAAATATTATCCGTGGTTTTGAAATTTTTGAAACAAGACCCATATAACAAGACTTACCCTGGTTAAAATTTTGAAAAAAAATAATGACGGTTAAGTGTTGATATGCATACCTTCATCAATGATACAATAACATATATGAGTATAAAAAATTATCCCGCAATGAATAATATCGTCATTATGTATTTAGCATCGAATGGTATTGGTGACGGATTAAAAAAACATCACTGTAGACTCATTTTGTTGTAGTGTACACGTCATCGTGTGCATTGACAGTTATTTAGTATATAATCAAATGCAGCCAACTCAAGACTTTGAAATGGGAATTTAAATAAGAATAATGTAGCTTTAGTTCATTGATTCTGACTTTATGTACTTTCAGTCATAGTGGAAATATATAATCTAAGGCAACAAGTTGAGATGCTGATAATTGTAAGTTGAGGCAATCGATTGCAGTAATTTGTTTCAAGACAATATAATCGAGTTTGATTCTTCTCATCTTCCTCGTTTTGGAAAACGTCGTTTGGGTAATTCCCTTGAAATGAATCGAATATATGCAATTTGACATATTTATTCGATATCTAATTATATATTTTCCTTTATACTCGACGCCATCAAAAAGTGATGGGCATTGAAATGATAGATACATATGCAAGTCGATTTCATTGACCATTGATGCTAAATAATGAACATGAAAAGAGAAGCTAGTGGATGATGTCAAGCTTCAGAACACAGTTTGTAGAGTAAATTGTGGACTTTACGGGCTTTTTATATTTATACCCCTATTGACTTTTGCAATATCAGTTATACTTCTTTTTTTGCAATATCAGTCATGCCTCTATCTTTTTGCACGGTTATCACTTGTGTCTTTTCATTAGTTTAGACGACGTCAAAGGGGTGAATCAAATCGTGTTTTATTTCGAACCAATGTCCGGTTAATGGAAAGAGAAGGGTACAACCGTCTTCCCCCTCCCCTCGGCAACCATTTTGTTGCCCATCGCCTCCCGCTCCCCTCTAAGTCCTAACTGGCTCCTCCTCCCTAGCATTATCTTTCTTTGACCTCCATCATCTCCTTGATAAATTCCATATTCATCTATATTATCTCTTTATTTTATCTCTCTTGCTTAAGAAAATCAATAAAAATCACTAACTACTAACACTAATTAATGAACATTATGTTGCAAATAATTACTATAATTAGTGGGTATTATTATTCCTATTATTGTGATATCAATTTATGTGTTTATTATTTATTAAAAATCTAATAATAATATTAGTATAATATTGTACATAATTAATTTGACCTAGTTTATAAAATAAAAATAAAAAACTAAGAACAAAATTAAAATTAAGTAATTTAATACCTTAAATTACTGGAAAAATATTTTATGTATATAGATGATTTTATTTCTCTTTGAGTTCTACATGAAAGTTATAGATCTCCTCGAGATCTACAACTTTTATGTTCATCATTTTTCTTGATTCGTTTTATAATTAATTTATTTTTAATTAACTCTATTTTTTATTTCTCTGAATTCTTATTGGGCCATGTGGCTCCTTCAGATCTTGCCACATGGCCTCTGCTCCTTCTTTGGCTTCAGCCTCTTCCTGAGCCGTTGGACCATCAGATCCACGGTTGGGGGGTCATCGCCTACCTCCAACTTCCTCCTTCTCAATAACCCTTTTCACCCTAACCTCTTCACCTAATTCTCTAAGACCAACTATATGCCTGAACCTCCTGAAAATGACACCATTCCCTTCTCCGTTCAACAGTTATCTTCGCCCAACCTCCATCTTCATCATCTCCCTCGCATACCCCATCAATCAGTTGTTGAAACCACTGCCTCCAACCATCCAACCTCCATCTCTCCTCCATTAAAACCCTACCCTCCACCTCTGCAACCGTCATCCGCCATTTTCATGAGAAGCCCCCTAGCCCTACTCTTCCTCTGTGACAGAGAGTTAGCTCGTAGTGAGCGACGATGGAGGGATTTCTCCAACGAGATCCACAGTCCTAGACGTTGCGTTGTAGAGTTGTTCAAACATTTCCTGATCTTCCACATGAGGCGTCGTGGTCAAGCGAAGATCTAGGAGCTTCTAAGCTCCATCACAGGCCGGTGTTCCATCTCCTTTACCTCGAAATCATCTTCCAGGTTTAAACCTCATCTCATGAACTTCTGACAATTTATTTGCAATAGATTCAAACATCTCTTCATGAAATCATTCCACTCCAGACCTACATAATTATACCCTAGTCTTCACGTACACATCCATGTTTCTGATCCGCTTCTCCATCTTCGTACTGAGATCCCATTAAAGATTTGGTCCATCACCTCCAACGAGTCTTCATTCCACTCCATGATCAGCGCTTTTGCTTTACTTTGCATCACTAACCGTACAGATAGTCCAAGAGCTTCAATGGTCGGAACTTCATCGGAGCAGAGTCGCAAAGATCAACTTCTGACGAATTTCCATCGTCATGACGTTCATGGTTCTATATAGAAGGATAAGTGTTTCATCTTCTTTGCATGAACCTTAGCTTTCATCTCTGACTCTCCAACACTTCAGACACAAGCAGAGGAGGGATTTGGGTCCTATCGGAGCTCCGCCCGCTCGCCACCTTATACGGAGGAGAGGGAAGAACAGAAGGTATAGCCGTCGTTCGAACCGATCCTCAAGATCGGATCTAAAAGCCCTTATTACACCCAAGCCTCACTCCGAAGCAACGTCTCATCCCTGAGGACCAGAGCGTCGAGCATGCTATGAAGCACGAGGAGGCGGCACGTGGCCCGAACCATGTTAACCAAACCTAGTCCCGATCACGTGCGTCGCATACATGAGTTTGGGAAAATTGCAAATCAGCCCAAGAGAGATTCAAGATTGTAGATAAGGCCCGCCCGTGGAAAAATTACATTTACAAGTTACAACTAGTCATTTTCTGTAATTGTACTTTAGTCTAATTTGGACCTCTTTATAATTAAATAATGCTTGTTTCATTGCATATATGCTCCTACATTTATCTTTTAATAACTTGTGAACCACTTATCCGAATTTAATGAAATTGGTGTTGTTGGAAAACAAAATTTGTAATATTTAATTTAGTGTAATTAAATCATTGATTTGATCTATAAAATCACGTATAATTTTAGAGTGTTATTTTTTACTATGCACCCTTCTTATTAATAAAAAATAATATATACATTTTGATTGAGGTTGATTAGCTCTCTGTTTGGCATTGGTTATTCTTTAGTTAATCAATTGATTTCATAAGTAACTACTTTTATTTGATCATGAGCTTATTTGTGGATTGTGTGTACTTTGTGAGTATATTGAATCATTGCTTAGTATGTAATTAATTGTATAAAAATATTTAAAAACACATGCATTGTCTCTTTTGTATTCTGTTTGACCTAAAGAGCCTATAAATTGTTTAATTAAATAGTTAGCTTCTAAGTTTAATTAGATAATTGTCTGTGCTCATGTATTCGACCCTGGACTTGCTCATGTATAAATTCAAGTTGAGAACTCTTCACAGAGTTCTTCTCTCGGTTCTGAGTGATTGTTAATTGGCACATGCTACAACGAGAGCATATTATTTTAGCCGATTGATGATTTATCACTCCTCCCTCCAGCCTCCTCGTGTCCTCCTCTTCATTAATGGTTGTCGGTTGTTGGGCCTCACCATCAGGTGCAGTCTCCCCCTCCTCTCTAGTTCATATTGTCATCGCTGTCCCCCTTAAGAGGGAGACACTTCATCGAGGAGGAGAAAAATAAAAAACAGACACATCTTAGGGATTCTCCCTCGATCTCTGCCTCCCATCTCCTCCCCTAGCACAGCTACTCCAACCAAGAACCAGTCCCTTTGTCCTCGTGTTCTCCACCTCGGCTGCACGCAACCATCTCCAAGTTCGAAGCTCGGAGCTCTATCGTGTCACTTCTCAAGACCAAAGTTGGCAACATTTCTCCACCGACCTCGTGTCCCTACTCATCTGCCCGAGATGAACCCACCTAGGATGGTCGACAACAATTGTTGTCGTGGCCTCCATGCTCCAAGCTCCGACTACTCTTCTAGGTGTCGAAGCTTCTTCGTACGACCCTCTAGCTTCAAGACCCAACGATGAGCTTGGAGGGACGGAGGTGCTTAGCGATTGGGAGGAGATGGGTGGGGTCGGAAGGAACAACAAAAGAAGAAAGGCATTACATATGTGTCCTATATTTTCTTTATATTTACCCTTTATCCAAAAGTAAACATCTATTTGAGGGTGGATGAACGAAAATTAAGTCGAGGGGCACAAGCAATCAAACTACAAGAAGGTAGGAACATAACTCATCTTGTAAAAAAAGAGAGGGACATAACTAATATAGAAAAAGTTGAGGGACATAAATGTAAAAAACCCAACTTTGATAAGTAACCAATGACAAAGGTCCATGTCTAGATACACACACACACTTCGTATGTATGTTTAAATACTCCGTATTTTGTCTAAATACAATAAACATATAGATCTACATGCAACGACTTGTAACTAAAATTTGCATATTGTTGCGAAACGCGGAAGCAAATACGCACACACACGATCAAACAAGCAAGACGCAAACACAAGGATTTACAAGGTTCACCCGTAAATGGGCTAAGTCCTTGGGCGACGGCGATCGGTTTCACTATATGGAGAAAAATGTATTACAGAGGGTACTGAAAAGGTACAAATATGGGATGAGAAACATGATCAGAATGAGGATTGCAGTATCTGATGGCCCTAAGGCCCCTTTTATACTACAACAGAAGAATACCATTTGTATTCAGCAATCCATCCCAACAGCTCTCAACCAATCAGAAGGTAGGACACGGATCTGACTTGTCAGCAATCCTGGCCCAACAGCTCTCAGCCAATCAGAAGGCATGTCACATATCAGACATGTCAGCAATCCTGACCTTATAGCTCTCAGTCACTCAGAAGGCAGGACACAGATTAGACATGTCAGCAATCCTGACGTAACAGCTCTCAGCCAATCAGAAATCAGGACACAGATCAGCCACATCAACATCCCAACACGTGGCTAGGATTCAAGTCATATCAACAATCTCCACCTTGAATTGAATCCTCATATATTAGAATGAACCACTACTATTACTCCACCATGAGTTGAATTCTCCACTAGCAGAATTAGCCACTGCTAGACTCCATCAGCGTTGAATTCTCATATAGCAGAATTAACTACTACTATACTCCACGAAGAGTTGAATTCTCCACTAGCAGAATTAACCACTGTTAGACTCCACCGAAGTTGAATTCTCATATAGCAGAATTAACCACGACTATACTTCACCACTTGAAATTTAGATGACAGGAATCAAGGAATTATAAACAATATTCAGACCTTGAAATTTCTCCTTGAAAAAGCTTTACTGAGCTTCATCTTGCCGCCACCAGCTCCTCCTTGGGGCTACTGCAAACTGTTGATATTGAGAAAGTCCAAACAATGCTTAAACTTACTCCCGGAACTGTAGACCCTTGCAAGACATATAAGGTCTTCGGCTTTTTGCCCTTGATGACAACAACCCCAGCTTTGGCAACCTGCATGACTCCACCTTCAACGTTGTATCTTTATCCTTTACAGTCCAAGACTCCAAGAGATATCAGGTTCTTCCTCAGATCAGGAACATGTCGTATTTCTTTCACAGTCCTCACGACTTCATCATGCATCTTGATCTTCACAGAGTCAATCCCTACAATCTTGCACACTGTATTACTCCCTGTGACGACGTTTCCACCATCTATCTTCCAATAGGTATAGAATCAATCTTCATTAGGAGTCATGTGGTAAGAACAACCTGAATCAAGAATCTATGTGCTATTTGTCATCTTCTAATCTGTGACGTTGAGAACGAAATCATCTTCAGAATCTCTGCCACCTTGAGCCAATGCAGCAATTGTGGCCTTCTTTGGACAGCCTTTCTTTCAATGTCCAGGTTCCTTGCAGTAATTGCAGATGTCCCTAGCATTGTAATTCTTGAACTTCAGCTTTCTATTTTTTGTGTATTTAGATCCGGTACGACTCTTCTCATGAGCCATAACCAGACCTGCAGCATTAGAGTCTTGCATCCCAATAGCCATATGTCAAAGTTCACGCATATGCAGACTCACACGAACTTTCTCTAAGGTTATGTATTCTCTTCCCACAATGAATGATTGAACAAAATTCAAATGATAATGGAAGAGAAACCAATAAAATCAAGGCAAATCCTCATCTTCAATCTTAACATCTACGTTTCTTAAATCCATCAATAATATTTTTAAGCAATCTAGATGTTCTTTAAGAGTTGTACCTTCATGCATACAGAGAGAGAATAGATGTTGTTTCAAGAGCAACTTGTTTATTAGAGACTTTGTCATGTATAGACTTTTCAGTCTCAACTACAGACCGGACGCAGAATCCTCATCAGCAACCTCTGCGATAATCTCGTCCGCCAAACATAGCATGATCGTCGAGTGCGCCTTCTCTTCCTGTACCATCAACTCAGATTGCCTGAGTACCTTCGCTCGTTTCTAATATAACGGTGTCCAGATGCCTTGCTGTCTCAAAAGGGCACGCATCTTGATCTGTCATAGACTGAATCCATTCTTCCTCGTGAACTTCTCGATCTCCAGATTATGCGATGCCATCTTGTTGGATGATCCTGACGGAACTTGAAGCTCTGATACCGGTTTGTTACGAATCGCAGAAGAAAACATGCACAAACTCAATCAAACAAGCAAGAAACAACACAAGGATTTACAAGGTTCACCCGTAAATGGGCTACGTCCTTGGACGACGGCGATCTGTTTCACTATATAGAGAAAAAGGTATTACATAGGGTACTGAGAAGGTATAAGTATGGGATGAGAAATAGGATCAGAATGAGGTTTGCAGTATCTGGTGGCCCTAAGGCCCCTTTTATACTACAACAGAACACTACCACTTGTATTCAACTATCCATCCCAACATCTCTCAACCAATCAGAAGGTAGGGCACGGATCAGACTTGTCAGCAATCCTGACCCAACAGCTCTCAACCAATCAGAAGGCAGGGCACAGATCAGACATGTCAGCAATTCTGACCCAACAACTCTCAGCCAATCAGAAGGCAGGATACGGATCAGACATGTCAGCAATCCTGACATAACAGCTCTCAGTCAATCAGAAATCATGACACAAATCAGCCACATCAGCAGCCCAACAAGTGGTTAGGATTCGAGTCATATCAACACATATTGTATATATTCGTCCCCTTAACACCTCTATAGAAATTCAATATATATATATAATATAAGTACAATAATTAACTAAAATTTACATGTTGTACATAACCGAGAATGGATATATCAGTATTTGTTCGCCATTATATCCATTTTAAAGCGAAAACGGACATCTAGTTATGATTTTGACAGATATGATACAAATAACGATATTTATTTATATTTTCTTTGCAGATACGGATGTGCATACATAAATCTTTTTCATTTTTAAGATATGGAAATGGATATGTTTACATATTTTTTCGGTGTATACGGATATGAATGTATGTTTTATTGAATCTGTATGTATGTATTATATAGGCATGTATCTAAATATGTTAATAGTTACACATGATATATTTTTGAACTTATTTATTACAAGTTAGTTTTTGAATGTATATTTATAGGTATATTCATCTATGATTTGGGTATTTTATTTTTATTTTGTATTTTTGATTTTATTAATTCATTTTCTATTTTATAAAATTATAACTTATTTCAATATACATAAATATATTTTTATTATATTTCTAATATATTATGTACACTTAAATAAATAGGGGTGTATATTATACATGTATAAGTATAGGTATTTCATCAATATATTTTGCATACATGTTTTATTTTAATGTTTTATTTACGATTTTATTGTATTTTAAATATGTACAAGTATTATATTATGTTATATAATTTTAACGACTATTAACTTAAACTTTATAGAAAATTTCTCCCACCACATCTGTTTGTTATATGCCTGCCTCCTCTGATCCCCTCCCCAATAGTTAAGCCATGGGGGATAGTCTTCGATCAATCTAAGAATGAGACAGTCGCCGTCGTCATCTCTTATTGATTGTAGGGAACAATTGTGACCATCCCTGGACCTTAGAGTGGATGATTGGTAAAGTTGTCCCTCCTAGATATAATGTACAAAAGGGAATATGCACAAAATACCTAAAGGAACGGTCATAACCATCTCTACCGAGCCATTTATTCCATCAAAGATATTATGTACGCAGGATTGTGCCTGAGGGGACGGTCGAGGGCTTCTCAGTGATCGACCCATCGGCAGGGGGAGACCCAGGAGAAATCTTAGCTACCTAAATCATGTTTAACAATGCCTATATAGTAAATACATTGCTCGTATAACATTTGTATATTTATATTTATCTAGAAATTGCGTTATATTTCCAATCCGATCCAATCTATATATCTGTCTTAGTTTCAAGGTAACGATGATGTACTAATTTCATTTTCTTAAATAGGATACGAAAATACAAGTATTCATATCCGTATCATGCCGTAAACACTCTTAAATATCGTAAATTACAGAGAGACTTATGTGCTAATCTCCATGTAAAGTACATCAAACGCACAGGCTTCAATCACAATTTGAAGAAGATCATGCGGCTCATTAAGCTATTGTACTCCAGGGAGGAGAACGGGAAGCACGGCCGCACGTGCAGGCAGCGCCGGCCATCGCCGTCCTCCGCCTTCCCGCCGTAGCATACTTGGCACCGGCAAGTGGCGCCCGCGGCACCTGTCGCGGACAGAACCGGTGGCGGTTTCTCAGTGAAGGGGGCTGCACTGGAGCCGCACTCGCCTATCTCCATTGTTACGACGGAAGGCGCGGAGGTCGATGCCGTGTCTCCGGCGGCCGGCCGGTTGGAATAGCATGCTGTTGCCTCCGATGACATTGCAAATTGTGACATTTCTCCGAATGGATAAAAGGTTTAATAATGTGTTTGTTAATCAATGCATTATTAGGTTAGTGCTGGCCATGTAATGGGATTGATGGGATCCCACTAAGTAGTTAAATTATGGAATGCATCCAAAGTAATTAAACCATTTCAAAACTTGGATTTTTCATTATATGGTCATCAGGGTTTAAAAAATCGGATCGGACTGGTCGGTCGGACCGGTTGGACCAGGAACCGGCCCTAACCCGGTTGGTTCGACCGGTTCTTTGTAATTAATTTCAAAAAAATAATAAAAAAAAAAATCAGGTCCGACCAGTGGTCGGACCGCATTGACCTGGATTGACCCAATTTTAATGGTTTGGTAATTTTCAAAAAAATAAAGGTTTAAATAATGAAATAATATGGTTTTTATCATGTATGTCCTTCTTAACTTCGACAATATAAGGTATGTCCCTCTCTTTTTTGGAATATGCATTATGTCAATACTTTCTTAGAGTAATTTTCTTGAAACAATTATAAATAAATTATTACATTATTATATTCATATATAATTCTAGAAAATGCGACTAACTTTGTAGAGTTTTACTCGAAATAGGCAATCATGTTATTCTATTTAAAGATTTGAAATTTCTAACGATTATTTCTTTGATATATAATTACATACTTACATATATGTATCTGGTTTTATTAGTTCAAAAAACCGTTTCGACCGGTCTGATCAGAAAATTAAGCTTGGTCCGATTTTTTCCGAGTCGATAAGAATGATGACGTCATGCTGACGTCATCATCGGTCCGACCGGTTTGGACCGACGGTTCGACCCGTCGGACCAAACCGAAGACTAACTGGTTCAATGTCTGGTCCAGTTTTTAAAACCTTTATGGTCATAACATAATTTTCACCCAAATCTAATTAATCTCATTCAAAGATTATATTAAATGAGAATCCAACTTTACCGTATTATTAAAATATAAAATTCCCCATCCTAATAAATTCAGATCCTAAAAACCATGCAGTCCAACAGAGGTTGAAGTGCTCGGAAACAAGCACGTGATGAAACACACGTGTCGCCTTCTCGGGAGACCAAGACAACCAAAGGGCGGATCTAACAGCGAGAGGTGTTGACGGATCACAGGCGCCTCGTGGCGGTGACCACAACTCCAACCTCCGGTGTCTTCCCCTGCTCTCGCCTCCACGTGTTCCCCTCGATCGGACACAACCCACAAAGATCGTGGATGGAGTAGACAAGAGAAGGAGAAGACAACATCAGGGAGAAGCGAGGAGAGGTGATCATCTCATGGAGAACAACGGAGAAGGGGAGGAGAAGAAAGGGACGGAGACGGCGGTGGTGAAGATCAGAACAGGTGACACCGGAGGCCTCGTCGGATTCCTCGTGCTCGGCAGCGCTATGGCGGTCGTCGCCATCGTGACGCACGCCATGAAGGTGGCGAGGGTGAGGGCTGCCGAGAAGGAGAGAGCGGACGGGGAGACGAACAGAGGAGTGGAGAGTAACGAAGAGGAGGAGATTGCACCACCACCACCACAACCACAGTCACCGGTTGCCGCTGCTGCGATTCCACCCACTCCGCTCCTTCCGGCACCGGAGCAACGCCTCGCACTTCCTCCTCCTCCTCCTCCTCATGATCTTCCTCCAGAGACGCTCTCGAGTGAGACCCCGCAGAGGTACCTGTTCTCTACAATTATGACGATATCATGCGATCATCATAAACATTTCCTCCTGTTTCACTATGATGAACACTAATTCCTTTTTCATAAAATGGATCTCAAGTACAATTGTCAAGTTGATAGTATGAAGCTTTAGACCTGACATCTTTACATTATGCACAACTAGCTAGAAAATCATGTGTTAAATTTCAAATGTTTGAAGTTGAATAGACCGAAAATCATGTGTTAAATTTCAAATGTTTGAAGTTGAATAGACCTTACTGATTGATCGACTAATGCTTACTTGGATTTCTATTACATATCTTCTTGTAATAATTAAGCAAATTGGTTTCGCATGAGCAGCTTATTGCTCCATTCGTGTAGGCGAGAAGCAAACGCCATTCATGCAACTCCGACCATCGAAGTCTTGACAGATGAAGCCCATAGAACATTGCCTCGGGTACTCCTTCCGCGTCTGCTCGATCTCCCATCTTTATGATTTTATCTTTGCGAAGATGTTTTTGATTTGTGATTAAAAGTTAAATACGATATATCTTAGCGATAAACACCTGTTGTTACCATGGACGATCATATTATTTCCGTACTTCTTTTGCCAACTCCCTCAAGTATAAATTACTCAGGAGGAAGAACGCTCGGATATCGACGTAGAACCACAGCCCGATCACGATTACGATCCATCTCAAGCGCAGCATGAAGAGCTCGAGGAATCACGAGGCAGTGATCAAGAAGAAGGACAACAGCAAGAGAGTGAGCTTAACACAGAGAGCAGTGCAGATGAGTTGTCCTCCAATGAATCGAACACCGACCGGTGGCCCGCGGAGGCGTCTGAGTCCTCGACGACGTCTCTCGAGGAGTTGGGGGTGAAACTGCTGCACGATCCTAAACCGTACCAAGGCAATGCCATGATGAAGACAGTGAAGGAGGACGGACGGGAGGGCGAGGGATCGATGACGACGATTAAGGCGAGCGATCGAAGGGCCATCAATGTGGATAAATTGAAAGGGCTGGTTGGATTCGTGTCGACCTTGGTGGCTGTGGTGGCTGTGATCGTCGTGATGCACACACAGCAGGAGAGGATTGCCGAAAATCTGCATCGTTTGTATCAGTGGATGTTTTGTCAGGACAGCTTCCAGCAGAAGATCTGAATTATGATATAGACAGGTACTAAGTTTGTGAATACGTTAATTACGATATTTACTCATATATAGAGTTTTAGTTTCTTTTAATGTTCTTTCTCGGATGTAGTGTTTTTCTGATGAAAGTTTTTCTTTTTGGAGATTCCTATCTGGTGATGTAGAAATATAAGAGCAATAACTAGAAATTTATCTAACAGTTCCAGATGGAATTTGATGTAGGGTCGATGAAAGTTGCAATCACGTTTGGATTTCTAAGGATTGATCAAATTGTTTGATGTTGTGATCTTGAACCCTGAACATATTCGACGGGGCGAATATTGGAAGATTGAGAAGAAGAGCCAAAATGAGCCGCCTTGACAAATACCACAAGAGGACAACGATATCGTATTGAATTTAGTTTCGATGCTTGTATTTTCATATCGAAAATGCGGTTGCGGATTGTCGAATGGGTATACTAATAGGATATCGGATATTCATCGAATACAATTACATGAAGATTGGATTGAAGGGTTAGGCTATGGTCTTAAACCGCCCCCCTGTCTGCTTGAACATGAGCTCGAACACGAGCTCTGACCTCTTCGGGAAAAAACTTGTACCAGGGATTCTATGTAGTCGCAAATCTGATTCGGGATTCGTATTTGATCACTCACTATAACAAAATTGGTCCAAAGCAACGGATAATTTAATATTTATTATCGTATCTTTCATAGTTAAATATATAATAAAGAATATTATCCGTTACTTCATTTAAATCAATGACAAATAATGGTGTTTGTTATAATATTTCTCACAATAGATCAAATAATCAATGTGATTAGTTGACTTTTTCCTTTAATTGTTGCTAAATTCAGAATAAGTCAACGGAAAAATCGAAGTTTCATGAACTTTTAACAATGAATACATCAAAAGATATGTCAATGAATATTCAAATTATTCTCAAGTCAATTTTCTTGCACGGATTATTTTAAGAAGCATTATCCGTATTGAGTAATTATCTCCCACAAGGACACCTACTCATTGGGCCACCATGGAAGGTGACGGCAAGGAGGAGGCATGGTGGCTCCATCTTCATGCTTGGCTTAACACCGCTCCATCTTCACGCTTAGCTTAACACCATCAACGCTCAGGTGGCCCTTTCGCATTTCATCGGAAATTCCCTTTGCCCCTACTGTACTCCAGCTTCGTAGTTTCCATTGCATGACCAGTGAGCTCAGAGTTTTTGTTCGTGGAATTCGTTGCCATCTTGTGGATCAGTGATCCGGTGTTTCTGGCGTGGGAGAAGCTGGTGAAGGTTCATTACACTAGTAGATTTTCACTGAAAGCTCTTGCGATGATTTGGTCGTGTGGTTCTTCACGCGGGCCATCCCGTTCTTTGGGCCGATCAATTCCATCATGGCCGCGTTCCTGATCTCGTTCTCCATCTCATACCTTGCATCACATTCATCAGAGCCTGCGAGAAGAACAATCGGCTGCAAATGGCAAGTTTAATTCATGAATGATATTGGTTGCTTTTATTTCAGATGCGAATCGAAATTTCAACAAAAGTCCAAGTACTTCCCTGCAAATATATCACATTTTTAAATAAATTATAATTTCGGGGTTACAATGTTCCTTGCAAATATATCACATTTGCAATTACTTCCATGCAAATATAAGAATCTTGGTCTTTTCGGAAAGCTGCAATGTTCTGCCACCAGACCATTGAAATTTGATTTTAATTGACCTCGATGTTCTTTTGAATCATTGGATGCAGCTAGAAGGTGAAGGTTTGACGGCGAACCAGTGCTCGCCCAAAAACTAATTGGGGAGGACGATAAACACTCAGGTGCGTTCGGTTCGGGAATAAACATGAATAAAGATGGGGAATTTGTTCGACTGGAGGATAGGAATAAGGAGAATAATGTGAAATAAAGGTAGGTAAGGTGGAATAAAGATAGGAAAAGAGTGAATTAAGATGGAATAAAAAGAAATAGTTGTACCATTGAAATGAAGCGTAGATTCCTTTCTCATTTGAAAGCAAAGGTTCCCACGATCAAATGAACCATACAAAACTATCCTAAAAGTCTCATTTTTATTAGGGTAAAAACAATAATTCGCCCACCGTGGGGCTCGAACCCACGACCACAAGGTTAAGAGCCTTGCGCTCTACCAACTGAACTAGACGGGCTAGATGTAGGCCATTTAGTTTATAGTTTTACATTTTTTAAAATTTACCACCATCCGTAACCCACAAAGTAAGGTAAATTACAAAAAAATGACTCAATTATACCTTAATTCTCAATTAAGGGACTCATTTTTCAATTGTAATAAGAGGTGTCTGAACCGTCAACTTACGGGTTTACGTGGACATATAAGGGTCGCTGAAGCTTATAGAGGCCTCTGTTTGAGATAGTTAAAATTGGTCTGCGTTTGAGCTTAAATATAGACAAGCCCAACCCATAACGTCACTATAATTACGACGTAAAAGTATGATATATGCATCAAACTAATCTTATTAGATTAAAATTTTTCATGTCTAATGCAACAAAAAAAACGTCATTAAAATAAGCGCCCATGATTATATGCAGGTAACAATTTGGTTCCTTTTTCTCCTTCTTCGATATTATCCCAAAGCGAAGTTTGTCATTTTAAAATTTTTTGAAAATAACCCAGCAACTACCAAATAAACATAGTTTCCTTTAGTCTTTCGAACTCCTCATCTTTTCTTTTGCTTTAGAGCTCCCCTATAATTTTATACTCAAAGCTTCCCTTAAAAGATAAGAACAAAGGATGGTAGACATTCTACGCATGAATTATCTAAATAAATATGTTAAGAATCACTTATTATTCTCAGCTAAGGTGGACTTCTCCAATAATTGCATCTCCTTTTGCATATGAGCTTCCATCCTCTTTCTTGAATTGGATTCTTCCTTTGGTCTTGTGGGCAGGGGCGGAGCCAGGAATTTCTAATAGGTGAGGTCGATGGTCGGTCAATCAAATACATATATATAATTAAAAAACTATTGCTATTGAGTTACATTATTTAGTAAAAGGTGGATAGAGTCGAAGAGAAGCATATATAATGATTAGTTGAAAATACTAACAAAATTATCAATACGAGCATATATATGCTTCAAGTCAATACGAACAATATTACTGTTATATACCTTATCTTATTATTAGTGTCAATATACACATTTTTTATTGAAATTATTGTATATCACATAAAATATTATTTCATATATAATCTCATATATCCTAGTGCAACTGCAATTAATATCTTAAATTGTAATAAAGGTATGTATAGATAAAACACAATAGGAATTTATAAAATTCGATAGCAGACTTATTATGATGATTTAACATAAATCAAATTAAATACCATCATTAATCATAATACCACAACATTCAAAAGTTAAATTTTGCATCGAATAAATTTAAGAAATTTTAGCGTGTTTTTTTAAAAATTACCATCTAGTGTTGTGCGGATGAAGGAACCCCACAATTAGGACAACTCGATTCGGAAGTTTGTTGGGGGATTTCTCGCAACAGTGAAAATAGTTGATTCACGAAAATAGTTGGTTTATGTGCATGTCATTGACGCAAGTTTGCACGAAAATAATGATTTTCAACTTTTAATAATAGCATTATGTGAACAACAGTGGCATGTTGCAACGTTAAAAGAGAATGCAACCCAAAAAAAGGACTAGCATCCGATAATGGGAGAATTGGAGGGGCCATTGCTTAATTTACATCCCATGTTTTTTGAATTTAAAGGAGAATTACAAAGAAGTAGCATTTGGGACCACAATATAAGCAATTACTAATTTGGGAGGGTGGGCCACGGCCCCTACCCGCCCCCTTTCCCTCCGCCCATGCTTGTGGGTTCCATCTTTGATGGTGTATTTGGTTCTTTTAACCTATCGTTCATCTCAATCGTGTGGACCATTGACTTGCAAGTGTAGTCTTCGGTAGGAGTGCACATGGAGCAGATTGGATGTGATTTTAGATTAATCTCCATCCAATCCAACCTTTACAGATTTTAGCTTTTCAATTTAATCTAGGCCATCAGATGTTAAATATAATCTAATCCATCGATTTACAGATTGGATCTGATTTTAATACTTACATATTTCCGCTCAATACTCAATAGTCTAATCTCTCATGTTTGTGCTTAATTTATAACATATTAATAATCGACACTTGAATTGTAGCTCGAAATCAATAATATGGGTAGATGTAAGAAAAAAGAATGTTTGAAGACATGATCAAATTAAAGCTCAAGAACTCCATCAATCCATTGTAAAAGTTAAATATCACATAATGAAACTAATCGATTATATTGAGTTTGGAATTTAAGTCTATTTTTTATAAATAAAGTAATAATATGAGTTTTTGCAAATAGTTTATGACATATATTCAAACAAGAAAAGTAAAAGTTACCAAATAAAGATACAGAGATAAGTTAGATATACATAAAATATGGTCTCTGTGATTGAATAATTGTGAAGTCTGTAATTAGTTTAGATTGGTATGTTGTGTCAAAACCAACAACTCCCACGAACAACCCACCTAATGTGGTCTCACCATGTAACGTCCCGGGTTTAGGTCTCCGATCCGTTATCGAGGAAAACTGACCCTGACAACTTGTTGGGTTCGAGTCCAAATGGACCTATTGGCAACCACCCAAAATGCTTAAGCCCAAGTTGTCAAGTAGTAATCCCCACCACTTATAAACCACACCCACATTTCGTGAGTTTTAGGTATGGCACTATGTTTGGGGTTGGGGTGTTACAACCTCCCCCCACTTATACTCGCAACGTCCTCGTTGCGACATGGCCCATCACTTATTCCCAGTGATAGTGACGGATGCACGCTCCGGGTAGCCCTGACAACTTGTTGGGTTCGAGCCCAAATGAACCCATTGGCAACCACCCAAAATGTTTAAGCCCAAGTTGTCAAGTAGTATTCCCCACCACTTATAAACCACACCCACACTTCGTGAGTTTTCGGTATGGCACTATGTTTGGGGTTGGGGTGTTACAACCTCCCCCCACTTATACTCGCAACGTCCTCGTTACGACATGACCCATCACTTATTCCCAGTGATAGTGACGGCTGCACGCTCTGGGTAGCCTTTTCCTCCAACCTCTTTGTAGGGGCGGCTCCACCTCTCGGGTAGCCCTTTCCACTATCAGAGGGAATTTGGCTCTGATACCATTTGTAATCCCAGGCTTAGATCCCTGGTCCGTTATCGAGGAAAACTGACCCTGACAACTTGTTGGGTTCGAGCCCAAATGGACCCATTGACAACCACCCAAAATCCTTAAGCCCAAGTTGTCAAGTAGTAATCCCAACACTTATAAACCACACCCACACTTCGTGAGTTTTAGGTATGGCACTATGTTTGGGGTTGGGGTGTTACACACCAGAGTCGGAGGTCATCATGGCCTTCTCAATCCGTCACTCCTCTATCACTGGAAGAGGGAGAAGGGTTGGGCCTTAGCATGCTTGAAGGTGGACAATGGTTGTGGACGACATGGATGGAGTATTTGAAGAGGTGATGGATGGTGGTTCAGGTGATTTTCATGAAGGGTCAACCACCTTCAAGCGGTTCTCGAGAGGTGGTTAATTGGCGATGGAAGTTACCGTGTGATAGGTGAGAGTTAAGGTTAAGTGTAGGTGACGTAAGTTGGTCTAGATGTTAAAAAAAAAGGTGAGAAGATGGGGTGGTTGCAGATCACATCGTGTGGAAGGATGTGGTTGGAGATAGAAGGAGATACATTAGCCATTGGATTTCACGATCCAATGGCTGGGGTGGGGAGGCGTGGTTGGAGGGCGAGGATGGCTCTGATCAAGGCTGATAAGAGGGCTATCAAGTAGGGATGCAAACAGTTAAGGATATATCCGTATCCGATCCATCACCGTATCCATTTTACACATATTTTGGCATCCGTATCCGTATCCGTTTTAAAAATGGATAAGGATATGGATATCGTTGTGATATCTGCAAACATCTGTAACTGTATCTGCATATCTGTTTTCATTTATAAATATAGTCATAGATTTATTTTTAACCATATATAACATAATTCTATACCTTCTTTTACCATATTTGTATATTTTTATACAAATACATTTAGTAAATTTATATCATGTGTTTTCCATCCAATTCGTATATATTTAAGTCGATTCTATATATTATTTCTAACATCACTCGTATGCGATCAATATCCGTTTTATATCCGTATCCGTTTTTTAAGGATATGGTAAGATAGTTTTAATATTCGTGAATATCTGCATCCGTATTCGTGTTCAAAATGGATAAGGATACAATAATACCTATATCCGTATCCATATCCATCTGTTGCATCCTACTGTCAAGAGAGCGAGCAATGATGGCTTGGGGCCATCTGATCAAGACGATTAGACGGTCTAGGTGGAAGGCGACTGGGTATATAGGACTAGGCTACGTGGCTTCTCCAGAGAGAGCCACGTGGCCCAATAGAAAGAGAGGAAAACAAAAAAATAGTTAGTAAAATTGAAATAAAATATGTACATGTATCAAATCAGAAAGTGTCCAATACAAAAGTTGTAAATCTTTTCAAGATCTACAAGTTTCATGTAGAATCCAAAGTCAAAATATAAATAAAACATTTGTACATAAATGTATTTTTGAAAGTATTTTTTAAGTTAACAAAACACTCATTTTAATTTATTTTGATGTGTTTTTTATTTTTAATTTGTAAACAATGTTAAAAAAAATATATACAATATTAAACTAATTTTTTAATCAAATTTTTAATAATAAAAAATACATACAATAAAGACATAATAATAGGTTTATTATGTACAAATAATTAGGGTTAATTATATACAAGGGATTAATTGTTAATGCTAGTTATTTAATAATGAATCTTATTGATTTCTTAAGTAAGAAGGATAATAAATAGATATAAAGACATAAATCATGTATTTATCAACATGTTACATTCATCTCTTATTATTTTAGGGATTTAATGATTTGGCTATCAAGAGAGAAGAGAAAGTAGTGGCAAGAGAACTTCCATCTGTTTTAGGACTAGCGAATAGAATAACCTCAATATAATTGCATATTTCACTCAAATATTTATATAAAAAAATAAGGGATTTTACCCGGCAGACCCTATAATCTTTGTCAATGACCTCTAGTGATCTTTTGAAAAATCGTATTCCTCTCGCAACACCGTAAACTTGTTAACCTTTATCCTACAGCCCCTGTGTTAACCTACATCCCTATAACAGTTAAAACCAACTGGATTCTGTCATCTTCTTTTATATTATACCCAATTTATTTATCAAATTTACTAGAAGTGTCATTCCCTCCCACCCTCCACATCCAGCTGCCCCTCCCTCCCCGGTCCATCGCCGCCCCTGCTCGAAGCCCCTCTCCCCCGTCAGCCGACCTCCCCTGGTCGACTCCTCCGATCGTCAGACCCCCCCCCCCCCCCGTTCCCCATCCCGCTGCGCTGCAAAGCCCTCGTCCCCATCTCGCCGCCTCCCCCTCCCCCACGTCTCGCATCCTGCCGCCTCCCTCCCCATCCCGCTGCAAAGCCCCCGTCTCGTCGCCCCCCCCCCCCCTCCCCCCCCCCCCCCCCGCCCCGCCCCCCCCCCCCCCCCCCCCGCGCGCGTCTCGCATCCCGCCGCCTCCCCCCTTCCCCATCCCACTGCAAAACCCCCGTCTCGCCGCCTCCCCCTGCAAGAGCCCCCCACCCCCCCCCGGTACCTGCCGCCTCCCCTGCAAGACCCCCCCCCCCCCCCCCCCCCCCCCCCCCCCGCAGCCCCCTGCAAAACGGTGAGTTCCCGTTGACTCCCAGTCGCAAGCTCCTGCTCTTCTCTAGCAGGCCGACTGGCTCCCTTGACCCTCGTCAACCTCCTCCAGTCAAGCCCCCAGGCGGTGCAGTGGGAGGGGAAGAGGAGGGAGGATTTTTTTTTCTTGGTTAATTCTAGCCGTCCGATCATGGATTAATTAGATTAACTCGTTTCTAACTCAAGGAACTTAACTCTAGATGAGTCACTTTAACGGTAGGGTTCGTCGGGTAAAACGGAGCAAGTTTACGGGGGTGAGGGAGGAATTACTATGTTTCAAAGATCGTGGAGGTAATTGACAAAGATTATAAGGTCTGCTGGGTAAAAATCCCAAAAAATAAAGAGTGAAGACCTATATACGAACAAGTCAACGTTAGTCGTTAGTTGTATTTACAATGAATATAATAATATATGTGTAAATATGGGAATCATGCTTTGAGTGATTTAATTTGAATGTTCCTAGAAATCATCCCCCCACATGTATATCTTCTACTTCAAGGAGCCATAACTATACGTCATTGTCAACATTGGTGGACTCCAATTATTGGTCTATCTCGACGATTATAATCATTTGCATATAAGCTTCCAAGTATACGCATATCTATATATAGTATAGACTAACATATTTAACACTTATATGCTCATAACGATACATGCAACTAATTGTATTTATTTTTATATATTAAAAAAATAGATACACTTCAATAAAAATACTTATAGATAATATATATAATTGAGATGCAATTTTTTTCAAGAGAAAATTGATCTTAACAACTTACCGTATTCCGAAGTTATGAATATAAAATTATATAGGAATTTTTACACTCATAACCCTGAGTAATTTTGTAATAACATTCATAACCCTGTATAATCGCGAATTACACGAAAAATTCCGAGTAGTGCTTAACTCTTACATGACATAACCCTGTGTTATGTTCCGTTTGACATACCCGTTATATTTGACGGTTTCCGATAAAAAAAGACAAAGTTGCCCTTGATGCTCATTCTTATTTGCAAATCATGCCATGGTCTCTCTCCCTGTTCTGGGAGTTTACCCCTATGGTCCATCTTCCGCCACAACCATGCCCCCCCATCCACGCACCACCTCTGCAGCTCCGGCAGCCTCGCACGCCTGCACCGCACACCACCTATAGCTTCCGCACCTGCACCGCCCTCCCCACCTCCCCTTCACCTGCCATCCTCTTCACGCTTCCCCCTTCTTGATATTCTCTTCTCTCAATCAATACTTTCTCTCTCTTCAATCCATCTTCATCCATGCTCCAAATCGCAAAAACATTTGCACTTTCACAGATAAATCACCTATTACGAATGTAACGGTGATTTTTATTGATTTTTTGATAAAAATTCTAGAACAAATTAATTGAAAATTTAAACCAGCAAAATAAATTGAGTCAGAGGGGAACTTCCCCTGTTTCAGTCCCCTCTCCACTTCACGGCTCTCTCTTCCATCGAGATCCCATGCCTGCGAGTTGCTCGAGAAGGCCCCGGCCCCCTCCCCGCCGAGCGCCACCCAGGGGCGGAGCCAGAAAATTTTTATAGGTGGGGCCAATATGTGTGTGAGTGTGTGTGTGAGTTGTGATGTGTGTGTGTGTGCGCGTGAGTATATGTGTTAGTGTGTGTGTGCGTGTGCGTGTATGTGATTCATGTTCACATCATAAAATGAAATCGTCTTATTTGTGTCGACTCACAAGGCACGTTATGAGTCTCATTATATGATTGAAAAAGTTAATTGCAAAAATAACAAAAATGATCAATACGGTATACTAGTATGCCAACTATGGAGACGAAAAGTGCAGTTAGGAGCACAATCATTAGATATTACTATGAAAAATACATATGCTATATGTAGAGAGAGAAAAATGTGCTTGCTCCCATTGGGGACAAGCTAACGGGTTGCTCCCGCACCAACATTTGATAACTTTTTTTATTTTTGTTTGAAAAATATCTCCATGCACTTTCATCACTAAATCCCTCTAATATACCATCAAACTTCGTCAGAAATAGGGACTCATATGTCGTCCATCTATAACATATCGATTACAGTTAGGGATGCAAACGGTCGGATACGGATACGAATATAGATATTACCATATCCTTATCTATTTTTTAATACAGATATAGATGCAGATACAGATATTGACGGATATTAAAATTATCTTACCATATCCTTAAAAAATGGATACAGATGTAAAACGGATACTATCGAGTAATGTAAGAAATACTCTATAGAATCGACTTAAATATATAAGAATTGGATGAAAAATACATGATATTAATTTATAATGTGTTTGTACAGTAAAAGTTATATAAATATGCTAAAAGGAGGTATAGAATTATGTTAAAAATAAATCTAAGACTATATTTATATACGGAAATGGATATACGTGTTTGCAGATATCAAAACGATATCCGTATCCATTTAAAACGGATACAGATAGGATGTCAAAATCTGTATAAAACGGATACTGTGATGGATCGGATACGGATATATCCATAACCATTTGCATTACTAATTACAACAATATTGAGACTGTTAAAATTACATGTTCTATATAGAGGGTACGGGAGTATCTGTTTCTAACAAAATTTGAATAGTATATTAAAGGGATATAGTGATGAAAGACGTGGTAATATTTAAAAAATAAAAAAAATATCAAAAAATGGGATGGGAGCATCCGAGAAACCTCATTTTTCTCACACGGATATGGATATCACTTTGATATCCGTAAACTTATATATCCAGATCTGTTTATCTATTTTCATATATAAATATAATTATAGACTTATTTTTAAGTATATATATATAACATAATTTTATACATTCTTTCACCATATTTAGTATAATTACTATGATATAAACAGATATACTGCATTCATATGATGTGCATCTATCCAATACATGTATATTTAAGCTAATATGTATAATTATTCTAATATTATTCATACAGATAAATATATGGTTTACATTTGTATCCATTTTTTAAGGATATAATATCATGGTATTCATATCCGTCAATATCTGTATTTGTATTTAAAAGTAGACAACGATATATTAACACCTATATCCATATCTGTTTCTTTGCATGTTTGATAGAAATGATGGACATTTATGAAAATTTGGAAAATGAAGAAAGGAATGGTGGTGGTACTTTATGGAAGTTTCAAAAATAGAAGAAAGGTATTGTGGCCCTTTTAAGAAAATTTCAAAAATAGAAGAATTGGTGCTGGGAATGGAAAATGATATGAGCTCTTAGACAATTTACCCATTGGGGGGGGGGGGGGCATGGCCCCTACCCGCCCCCTCCTAGCTCCGCCCCTGGCGCCACCCCCCACCCGCCGATCGATCCCCTGCTGCCTGCCGAGCTCACTCGCGAGCTTCCTCCTTGCTCCGCGAAGCCCCCTGCCGTGCTTCCCTGCTCCTCGAAGAACACCCCCCTCCGCCTGCGAGCTACTCGAAGGCCCCCCGCCCGCCGAGCTCAACGCCACCCCCACCCGCCGATCAATCCCCAACTGCCCGCCGAGCTCACCCGCGGCTTCCTTTCTGCTCGAACCCCCCCCCCCCCCCCCCCAAGCCACCCGAAACCCACCGCGCCGTTGCAACACGAAGCATGCCGCACCAATGCAACATCGACCTGCAACACGAAGTTGCCCTCCCTCACTCGCCCGAAGCCCGCCGCACTGATGCCCTCCCTCACTCGCCCCGCCCCGCCGCGTTGATCCCCCTCCCCCCTCCGCGATGGCCTCCCTCGCTCCCGCCGTGTTGATCCCCAATCCCTCGCTCGAAACCCCCACTCCACCCCCCGCGTGGTTCCCTCCCTCAGATGAAGCCCTCCCCGCCGAGCTTCTCCTCCTGCTCGAAGCCGTCGAAGCCGACCGAACGAAGCCTCCACCGATCGACCTGCTTGAAGCCCTCCCAAACCAACCTGGAACGAAGCTGTTAGATCATAGATTGTCTTTTTTTCTTTCGTTTATTATTTTGACTAATAGTAGCCGTTAGATAATATATCGGTTAGATTAACTCACTTATATGGTTGAGTTAACGTATTAAATTAACAGAGAGTTATGAGTGTGAGACGGAGTTATTATGTGGGGTTTCTCGTGTAATTCATGATTATACAAGGTTATAATATTATTGCAAGATTACTCAGGGTTGTAGGTGTAAAAATCTCAATTATATATAAAATAAATACGGTGGTGGGTCTTAAGTAACGCATAATCGGTTGAAAACACGGTGTTAAATGCACGTCATTTTATTATTAGGGTGCTCACACGCAGTAGGCAAGGACTCGTTGCCTGCTGTGTGTGAACACCATAATAATATTAACACCACATGATTTCCATGCTTCTCTGACCACGACTGGAACCCCTTCACATTATTTGTAACAAAATAATCAACAGATCTTGGAAGGATTCATTCCAAGTTTCAAACAAGACTTTAAAATTCACATCAATTACAAGAATCCTTTCCTTTCAACTCAAAGGGACTTGGAAAGACCCATTCGGGTTCGACCTAACAATTAGACTGAGTCGTTTCCTTTAATTATAAAGTGATATTCTTTTTGTTAGTTTTTAAAAGGGTAAATTAAAATTGGGTCCCCATCTATGGGTCCAATCTCAGAATGGGTCCCGATCTTTAAATTGTAATGATTCGGGTCTCAGAGCCATTAATGTAAGGAACTTTTTGGGGCTATTCGTCATGAGCCTCAAAACTTCCATTTCCTAAATAGTCTTGGGACCTGAATCGTTACAATTTAAAGATCGGGACCCATTCTGGGATCAGACCCATAGATGGGGACCCAAATTGTTATTTACCCTTTTTAAAATCCTGGTACTAAATCGAAATTGGGTGTGTAATACCGGACCGTTTTTTGTAATTTCCACTCAAGTGGGGATAAATATAGGTTCAAAATAATACCGGTTCGACCCATTCGAGTTCCGTTTCCCTCCGGGAGTCAAAAGCGAGCGACTGTTCTCCTCGTCCCAACCTCCCCACCACTCGCCATCGCCGGTGACACCCCCATGGAGGCCGACGGCATCTCGAACCGGCACGTGGAGGTGAACGGCGTGCGGCTGCACGTGGCGGAGAAGGGCGAGGGCCCGTTGGTGGTGCTCATCCACGGCTTCCCGGAGCTGTGGTACTCGTGGCGCCACCAGATCCTCTCCCTCTCCTCCCGCGGCTTCCGGGCCGTGGCCCCCGATCTCCGGGGCTTCGGAGACTCCGACTCCCCTCCTTCCCAGCGATCCTACACCATCTTCCACATCGTCGGCGACCTCGTCGCCCTCATCGAGACCCTCCTCGCCGGCCGGGAGGAGAGCACGGCCTTCGTGGTCGGGCATGACTGGGGGGCGACGATCGCATGGCAGTTGAGCCTCTTGAGGCCCGACCTCGTCCGCGCCCTCGTGAACCTCAGCATCCCGTTCTACCCTCGCAGCCCCACCGTGAAGCCGGTCGAGAGGTTCCTCTCGGGCTTCGGCGAGGACCACTACATCGTCCGCTTCCAGGTGAGGAATAAAGACTCCGTTTTTTCTAATTCCTTTTCAATTGTGTTAGTCAGTGTTGTGAATGTTGTCCGGCTAGACCGACTAGTAGATCCGATTAGTCTAGTCAGTGGGGTGGCCGACCGAGTACTGATTAGACACAGTAGTCAATCATTTTTTTCTTGGAGATACCATAAATTTTTTATGTTATGCTTTTTTATATAAGCAAACTTATTATAATAGATTTAATGTTTTATTTAAATTCAGTTACTTCTTTTATTTTATTATGATAGTAAAAAAACGTACAAAATCTATTTAACGTATGAATAAAAATGAGTTATATATTTAAAATAATCATAAAATTCAAAGATAATTAAAGTTCGACTAAATCCGATTAGTTGTCCGACTGTCGATTAATTCTTAGTCAGTGACCCGGACGACCGACTACCGACTTTTGCAACCTTGACGTTAGTCACCATGCAATAAGCGGAAGTTTAGAACAGTAATTCCATATAATAAGGATACTCTTGTAGCCTTATCCTGTGTGTCTGTTTGTGGACAGCAGGGGATGGCGTTGCAATCGACTTTAACATATGTCCTTTTCATTCTGTTGCTCTGTAAATTTCATCAGGATTTTCCTGATCACGATAGATCCCATGCATGTTCTGTGTGCTCGCCAAGTGCACCACAATTGAATTTTGTTGGTATGGTTCCATTTGATGCGCTCCAGAATTATATAGACCTCCAGCATCTCTTTGTCGTGAGGGGTATGCAAGTGAGGTCAGAGGAGAATCTGAATGCAGGTGGGGGTACAATAGAGTGATCGGTTCTTTTATTTAGACACCAATACGAGCAAATTTACTCTTCTGGAATAGGCAGAAATATCCGTCTAGATGTATTTTAGTTTTGGACTTGTGTGGAGCCAACAACAACCTCTTAAAACCATGGTTTTAAGAACTGATGGCGAAGCCGAAGTTGTTTCGTAAAGTCCTTAAATGGGCATGCTAAAATGCTGATGATTTTTGTATTTTGAAAGCCAAAGGGCGGCCATCCTCCATCCGGAATTTATTCAAAACAACCATACTGATGGACTAAACACAAACTTTACAACCCTTTTAGCAGCTTTTTAAGTCCTCTAGCTGATGCAAATGCACCCCTAATGCGTATCTTGGTCTTGTATCATAATCATTTGATTTTGTTGTATCATCGTAAGATTTCTTGCAGTTGAACATTACAGTCGATCTATTAGATGATTTCCTTGGTTCACCTGATTGTCAGCAGCGTGCGGTTTGTACAGAGATGATGTACAAATAGATCCATGTGTCTTAGATTCAGGTTCTTCTTCAACTCCAGTGATATAAAATAATGGAGGAAGAGATGATAGCTTTTATATCTGGGTGACCTAGGCTATGGTGGACTGACTCGTTGGTTCCAAGTTGGTTGAGTCCAATTGTGGTCTTCATAGTGATGCACATCCCTAACAGATTTTTTTTAGATACAAGATCAGATTGGTCATGGAGCTCGCAAAGACACATTAGGTGACTACTATGACATTTTTTCTCTAGTGGCCTGAATTAACTCTTAAATTCTTTGTTTCATTGTCATACACATTGATTGATCTTTACATTAGTTGAACTTATAATATATTTTGTTGTGTGATGTGTTGAAGCCCTCGAGAGCTTATCTGTTTAAGGTGTAACCCTAACCCTAGCCTCTTCCTATATAAGACCTAGGCTTATATAGAAATAATCATTTGGCTAGGCTTTGCTGACCTAACTTGAAGCCTAACCCCCTTAACTTGGTCAAACCCGAGCCCAAAATAAAAATGTGTCAAGCTTGAGTTTGTAATGTAGGTCCATATTATTTTGGGGTTGGGCTTATGTTGAAGATGGCCTAAACTTGCTAGTCTGGTTTGATCACCGACCTGCCAGCCCGATCTAGTCATTAGTTTACTAGTGAAGCCCACTTAGAGGCCCTTTAGCTCGACTCAATATAAGGCCCATGGACCTCAATAATGCAACCTGACAAAGTAGCCATGCACGAGCAAAATATTAACCAAGACTCCACAACCACATGACTAACCCCTATTATTAAACCTACATGCCAGATTTACCACCCACCATAACCTTCTCTGCCATGGTACACCCTCCAAGCTTCATCTTTTCTATACTACTGCTGGCTTTGGCTGCAAAGTGCCAGCGTGATCACGTCTCTAACCCCGATCTCATGCTTCTTTGGTTTGAATGCCATCTAATCAATTAGCCATCCCAAACTGATATTTAAAGAGAAGTCTTCTTGTAACCCATTCACGGGATACAGACACTGAAACAATATTTATACTGACCTTCCCATGTCTCTTCAGGTTAAATCCGCATAGTCAATTTAAGTCTTATTCTTGATGTATTTGAAATGTCTAGGACTATTAAAGGTAGATGTGTGAATATCGTACTATATGTAAAGATGACACTACTTGGTAGGACCTTAAATTTTAGATTTCAGCTTCATTCCATCAACAGTCTGAAAAGAGAAGATTCAGAGAATTTCACCGAAATTTCTCTAAAATCGTTGGAAATCATGGAAATGACTCTAAACTTGATTTTTCATAAAATTAAGTTTTTAATGTTCCGAAGTCAATAAATAAGATAGAAATACATGCTTGTTAATAAAATCGAGGTGAAATATAAGTTTTGAAGTAGAATTATCATCGTAATTACCACACATACTAGTATGTTGTAGCAGCATGCTGCTTAGAGACAAAACTGGATATTAACTTGGAAACAAAAGCCATGATAATCAATTCTTCAATAAGAATGGCGTGACGTATGCCATAACTACAAAATATAACATAGATATCAAAACAAAATAGAACAAAAATATGATATTATGTTAAAACTTGAATTTAACTCTTGGAGCTTCTTCTAACTAATTTAGTTTGTATTTAGACCCAAATTTCCGAAGCTAACTAAAGAAACTTCTTCAAACGATATAAAACTCTCTACAAACACAGTACATTGGCAGAGAAATGGATGAAAGTTCATCGTATATTGGCGAATTATGATGAATGTAACAGCTAGATTCACTTAATTTTGTCATCTCACCGAAACGAGTCGGTGGACCTTCGTTTATTGGCGAATTATGATGAATGTAACAGCTAGATTCACTTAATTTTGTCATCTCACCGAAACGAGTCGGTGGACCTTCGTTGACATTTCGCTAGTCATAGAGAAAGAAATACAATAGCTTTTCGATTTCTCCAAGCCTGGATTTGAGGCTATGATACTTGCTACTCAAAGGTAGTGCATATCAGCTACTAAATCCCCATTTGGGTGGTTTTATACATGAAAATTGGTATGAAAATTTTGCAATTTGGGTTGAGTTGAGAATCACTATCCAACTGCCAGTTTGAGATATGTTGCTGTATGATCCACTTCCATATATACTCCGTAAGTGGGTGGGATTCTCTGAGATTGCATAGCTGACTGGGTAATGCATGGTCTCGTTTGTCGAGAATCATAACTCAATTGATATCTGGCGTTCAGATGTGGCTTTACTACATGAGACTTGCATTTTCTTCCTCAATAACCCAAGGAACAAAATACGTTCTCATAAATTTATATATCTTGTGCTATCTAAATTTCTAACAAACCCAATATGTAATATATCAGGAAACAAATCAAAAGATGCAAAAAAATGGGATAAGAGTTAACTAGTTGACCTGGGCCAAAGGTTGCCTATATTTCCTACCTTAAATTTTATTATGTTCTAATGACAACTACTTTTCCTTGGAACATGGGAGGAAACATATGTATTAGCCAACTAGTTTTTGCAAGTTTATTACCGATATTGGAAGTACATTATGTCCTTGGTCACTAATGAGCGTATAACGCAACACTTATTTTCTTTTGGTTGATCTAAAACCAAGGCTAAGAATATCTATT
This sequence comes from Ottelia alismoides, assembly GCA_037367405.1. Taxonomy (NCBI): domain Eukaryota; kingdom Viridiplantae; phylum Streptophyta; class Magnoliopsida; order Alismatales; family Hydrocharitaceae; genus Ottelia; species Ottelia alismoides. The sequence goes on from JAZKJV010011432.1 coordinate 249,765, forward strand.
ATGCAAGTAAGAATTGGATATCCTTTTTATGGGTGTTGGAAAGCTATGTTTTTCCAGATTGCAAGCCAAGTTAGGGGAAGAATCAAGCAGATTTGTGCAACACCTATTTTTTTGTACTAGCTTGTAGTGTAGGATTTATAACATATTTTCTCTACGATAAATTTTCTAATTATGTGCAGATTTGGAACATCCTAGGATACTTTTTCATACTTTGCACCAGACATTTTGGTTAGCTCTCATACTTAAAACTGTTACACTCTTGTAAACATAACGAGGCTATTAAAGCTACATTAACTCCAAACCAAAGAATTGAGGAGCATCGAGGGGAAGAATTCACGTGCAACTATAACTATTGTCCCTTTTCAGAAGTAATCTCCCTTATGTGAGACAGCTACTTCCCATCAAGCTCTCTGAGAAGTTGTTCCGCCCCAGACAATGAATTGTATAGCATGACATGTATACAGTTTGTAGGTGAACAAAAACATGAATCAAGCTGTCCATGCCTTCAGGTGCAACTTTCTCATAGTCACCAGATTCCATTTGCTTGTAAGTTTTTGTGCCCTCGAATGCAAGAACTCCTCAAGTAATCATTGCAATATATTGCGTCACATTAAATATTGAGTCATCTCCACTTTTTCCCTTGTAGATATTTGGGCTGTCATAGACCATCCCATGTGCCATGTTAAACATGCTGAAAAGGTCCAATTTAAGCTGTTCTTTAACAAACCTGACAGATTTTTTTTAAATGAGTGCTAAGTCTGCTTCAATTTAAGTTATTCTAAGATATTATATGTTAGGTTTTGTTGAGGTATTGTGTGTCTTGTATGAAGATTTATTTGATCACGAGATTTGTTGTCTTATGTTTTAGTATAAGGATTCCTCACGAGCTTTCTTTCTGAATTATTTGCTAACTTTGTGATGACAGGAGCCAGGAGCAATAGAAGCATTGTTTGCTAAGCTTGGGACCGAGTATGTGATTAAGAAGTTCTTGACATATCACATTCCAGATCCATTCCGCATATCCGAGGTTTTTGGCGGTACAATTAGCACAGACATGACTTTGCCTTCATGGCTGACACCGGAGGATATTAACTATTACGTTAGCAAGTACGAGAGTTCTGGGTTTACCGGACCACTTAACTACTACCGCTGCCTGGACTTGTAAGTAGAAAATATTTAAATGCATGGGTCCTTGTTACAATTTTCATTCATAACACTTACCACTTGATATCCCATTTCCATTGTCTTTACATAGATTTTCTTGACCACTGTTTGTATCGTGGTTGATAAATAGCAACTCGTTTGGGAAAGTATTTTTCATTTTTGATTTGTTTGTCCTTACACTCCAAGCATACATAAAAATGTGTGCCATGTTAATCCACGCAAATGGTTTGGTGGTAGTGTATTGTGTCTTTAGGACGAGAGTTCAAACCCTCACTAATCACCATTTACTTAAAAAAGTCATGTGTACCATCTTAACATGATTGGACAAGCATACACCCTCTATTTCTTCACCCCATCACGTCCCATTTCCGCTTCTCGTTCTCTACATTCTTGAGATGTTTGGTACTTCAAGCTAACCCTTTCTTTCTGTTTCCTGTCAAGATCACAATGTTGCAAATCTAGTAGGTGATTTGAACATTGGGGTGAAAATAGAACACTATTTCCATAGTACTTATATGATTACTTAGTTCATTTTGAGGTGTTTTTGAAAGGGGCATTCTTCCTTTAACGAGAATATATCCTCGTCATCGACTGGAAATGCTCAATTGTCATGTGGGCATACAAATATTTGTCCTTTGCATTTCTTGACACATCCAAGCCTCTACTAATGATTAAATGGCCATTAATTCAGCAACCATTATTCATCGTGTTGTGACGTGTTTTTTTGTATGTCTTATATTTAAAAAAAGTAACTTAATACGAATAAGCTTCATCCCGATCCTAGATTGCCATCAACAATGCGATGGAATTGCACTATTTTTAAGAAGAAAACTAATTCCCCCTTTATGAATTGTTCATGATTAGTTCTTTTATATGTTTTGTGTAATTTGCTCTTAGTTAATCTATGTCCTGATATCAGATTATCTTCTAGTGGTTAGTAAGTTTATTAGCTTTTCCACCGTTGAACCTGCTTTCGAACTTTTCGAGTTATTTGATGAGTGAAAAATCTATAATTTTAATCTTCTGTTGTATTAACACAGGAATTGGGAGCTAACAGCACCTTGGACTGGTGCACAGATCAAAGTGCCCACTAAATTCATCGTTGGTGATATCGACATTAGTTACAACTACCCTGGTACCCCTGACTTTTTACTCAAGGGCGGGCTGAAGAAATACGTACCGCTCCTCGTCGAGGTTATCGTCATGGAGGGTGTCGGTCACTTCATCCAGCAAGAACGTGCTGCCGAGGTTTCCAACCACATAATCGACTTTCTCGAGAGGTATATATCCCATAATTAGAGGGAGGGAGCACTTCAGTATGATTTATTTTACAGGATACTGGCCCGAATAAGAGCGACTTGCTTCACCATGGCTAGATGTTCGTTGCTCCAGGTTTGGATTGAGAATTTGTGCAGCTTTTGGAGAATATATGTGTTTTTTTCCCGAGATGATCAGCTTTGTAATTCCATCACAACACAGTTATGATCATCCCTAACTTGTATTACAGATTTTTCTTCTTCTTTTGCATACATACATTTTAAGTACCGTTATTTTGAAAGTAATTGATTATGAATGCTTCCTGATTCATGGATTTTATAGCTTTGACCTATTCCGATCATTTACGATCGGAATCACATCAGTTAAAGACAGCCTTTTCAACACATGAGATGGCCAGTATTTCACTAGATGCCACATCTATTATGTGAAATTTTATATTAAAGTTTTATTGAACTGAAATTCAAAGGAAATTATCTTTAAAAAAATTAATATTGAGACTAATGCATCGCTAGAAGATCAACACTTTTTTTTATAAACATATGATGTAAAATTGTAAAAACCTCATCTACATGTTTTTTTTAAGCTAGGAAATTGTTGACAATAGTTCATGATCATGGAATCCAATAAGCAACGAATGTTCTCATTGGACCATTCCCCATTTACATTGTTACATAAAAAGTATGCCGCAAATTTATGAGATATTGAGACCTCGATTTGTGCTGAAATCACTTTGATTGTGTTGGACTTGCGAAGTTCATCAATGGAGCTTTCCACCAATCTTCTGAAAATCAGGATGGAGGATAAGCAAGATTGATCATGTTCACAATAGTCTTGCAGTCGGAGTAAATTATAATGATATTGTTGTAGAAGGGAGTGGTGACACTGATTGTTGCTTCAATGGCAAGGATTTTGCCTCCTCAGGTTGGGGGTAGTGAGCAACCCACATTTTGCTAGAAGAAAATCCTTACTGTTGGAGAAGACAATGGTGATGGCTACTTTGTTGCTATTGAACGCCGCATCAACTACAATGCTGAAATGCAGTATTTGCTCTTGGGTTGCTGCTAAGGCTATGGCTTGCTCTTGGGTTACAATCCGAAAAGATCATTAAGAAATCTTTTCGGATAAGTTCGGTGCTATGATCTTCTTGGTTCATTGATTATTAGCAATGGATTTGAAACGCGACCCATGCATTTACTAGCACATTTATCTAGCCATATAAAGTGTAGCAACTTGCAAGTTTACAGAAAGAGTGATTCCCTGATCGGATCGTCGAGCAATTCAAAGCATAATTCGATGGTGTAGAGACTTATGTTATGTTATTTTGTACCGTTTCTTATTTTCTGTTTCTATCCTGGACTCTTATGTATTTTACCCATGGGTTCTCTCTATATAAGGGAGCCTAGGGTTCTATGGAATAACAATTCACTCATTTCCACCAACATGGTATCAGAGCCAAAACCCTAACCCTACCCTCTCAAGCTCGCCTCCACCCCCCTCTCTCCTCTTTCCTCTTGGCGGTGCCGCCCACCTTCTCCGCCCCTCGTCGACATCGACAGGCCCCACCAGCACTCGTCAGGCCCCACCAGCTCTCCACTGGGCCCCACTAGCCCTCCGTCAGGCCCCACAGCCCTCCGCCGTCCCCCCCCCCTTCCGGCCTTATCGGCCGCACAAGCCCCCACCGGCCACTTCACCACTCGCCACCCGATATCTTGACATGGATTTGAGTGCATAAAGTCTACATATGTACTCAAATCCTATCCAGTTGATGTAGACACCGTCTATTGTCTACAAACTGTAGTTCTTCGTCTCCGGCTAAATGTCAGAAAGTAAAGTCGATATGCCCTCCATATGCGCCTTCAAAGGTCCTACGCCAATAGTCAAGATGGATGGGACGAACTATGGGCTCTGGGCAATGCAGTTCATGAGCCTCATGAAGTCAAACGGTAAGAAGCATATACTTACCGAGTATAACCCAACAGAGAAGACTGGGATCTATGCCTCTTGGGAGGCCGATGATTCTTATGCCAATGTTTGGCTATCTGGCACACTATCGATGGAGATTGCCAATGATGTTCTCCATCAGCCCACTGTCAAGGCAATGTGAGATATTCAGGCCGCCGCATATTCACAAGTGCGGAATGAGACCAAGATGTTACAGCTCCAACATGATATTTTCACAATAAAGCAGAATGGGCGATCGCTTCACTCATTGTACACATCCCTGAGGGGGATGTTCGAGAAACTATATAGCACTATACCACTCACGGTGACTCCAGAGTAGCAGAAAACCTTCCGGAATGCTACAATGGTAGGCGTACTACTTGCATCGCTCGATCCTGAGTATGAGGTTGCCCGCTCTCAGATACTTGTAGATGTTGTTATTCCTCCTATGGAGGACGTTTACCGGAGGCTCAGTCGTATCTCTGTTTCTTCCAGCACATCTACTCCATCTCCATCAGCGATGGCGGTATCGCGTGGGAGAGGTGGTCAGTCTTTTGATCGTGGACGTGGACCTCGTGGCCGAGGAGGTCGCTTTCACCAGCCGTGTTCATTCTGTCATCGCATATGCCACTCAGAGGATACATGCTACTCCAAGCATGGGTTTCCAACATCGACGCGTGTAGCCGAGCATGTCACATCTCAGTCGGCATCCACTACAGATAACCGGTTCGAAGAACTTGTGGCACACATATGAGATATTATGCCTCAATCACCCACTGATTCTCCAGGTGGATCTTCAGATGTTGCTGCTAAAGCTTCTGCTAGTTCGTCTGCCGCTGCCACTACCTCAGGTAGTGCCACTGCCCTTACATCTTGTCATGATCTCTCCAACTGGATTATAGATTCTGGCGCCAACCATCATCTCTGCCGTGACAGAGAGAGACTTGAGTCATACATGGACATCCCACTTGGCCGCTCAGTGCTGATAGCAGATGGGACTCATTCCCCCATCGTTGGATAGGGGGAGATCACCTTATCACCTTCTATGCATTTACAGAGTGTTCTACATGCTCCTGAGTTCTCCATGAATTTATTATCCATTAGTCAGATTACGAAGGATTTGCACTGTCGTGCTATATTTGACCTATCGTCTCTCATTTTTCAAGACATACTAACGGGCAGGTGATGAGCGATAAATTTGCCTCTTTAAGAATGAATAATTATCGTAGTATAGGAGGCAAATTCGGTTCAGCAAAAACCACAGTCCTTTGAATGCTGTGGAGTATTTATACTTGGCAAGTCTACCAAGGTCGAATGCAAGGACACAACTACTTAATTTATTTATTGAATTTTGATTCAGGAAGCACAAGTGTGAATTAATTTCAAGTTAAGGTCTGCAAGATGGACTATGTGAATTACAATGTAATGCATGATGGATGCAATTTTTTTAATTGATTTTTATGCAATTTAAAGTGATGAATGGGCAAATATGTAAGGTTAAATGTATGCTAAACAAAAGGTTAAAATTATACCCTAAAAATATGAGCAACAAAATATAAAAAGAAATCAGATTCATTTTAATCCTATCATTAAAACGGGCATCCAATTAGAGCAAGCACAAGGAGAGTAGGGTCTCATTTATCACATAAAAAATCACTTCATTTAAAACAATGGCAAATGAGAAAATTAATTATGCTAAGATGTAGAGGACAAAACAAGGATCACAACGACACTAAAATCATGCAATTTTGACCTACGATGCTCAAGTTATGAAGAAAACAATGCAGGGGCATAATTGTAATACAAATGCAAGAAATAAAAAGGGTAAATATTGTATTTAGGTCCCTGGAGGGACCTAAATGCAAATATAGAAAACTGCCTAGGCCTTGATGTAATTTCTCCAATGCGCGGGGGCCTTTGTGCAAATATAGAAACCCGGCAGGTCCTCCCTGTAATTTACCCAGGCACGCACGTGAGACACGTGCCTGGGGACCATTATGCAAATATCAAAAATATCCGGGTCTGTCGTGCAATTAACCCATGCCCTCTTGTGCAGTGCACGTGAGGCGCCTACGCTCGAGAGGCATGGCTGCTTCGGGCCACAAGGCAGCGTCGTGTGGCTCGGGTCAAGGTTCGGGGGAACCTGAGCCTGCAGGTCTGATTTGAGGCTTGGGCCTCCACGTGTCGCCATCAACATCGTCCGATCGAAACGATTGGACGATACCTGTGTCTTCTCCTCCACCGCGTGTCACCGGAGGAGGCGGGGCTCCGACGAACAGCAGGTTGCTCCGCCGAGCTCCAACTGCTGCGTCGATGGCCGATGAAGGTTCGTGGGGGGCTCGCGAAGGTGCACAGTGGCTGGCGGAGCTCCACCGATGTCTGGAAGGGCAAGGCGGAGGCATGTGATCGGAGTGGTTGCGCGAGACCGGCGAGGCGAGGATGGATCCGGCCATTGAAGCTTGAAGTACCTGCAGATGTTAGAAAATAGCCGAAGCGTGTGCGTGGAAGTAAGGTGAGGTGAATGGGGGCCGTGTGGGGGAAACAGGAGTGGTGGCCCAGTGCTCCTTCTCCAGCGAAGCAGAGGAGGAGGTGACGGAGGGTGGTTGAGGTTGTGGAGAAGGGAAGAGGGTGATCGGCGAGTAGCGCGAAGATGAGTGATGAGCGACGAAGGTCGGGAGGTGGTCAGATGAATGTGATGGCGAGTTATGGAGTCGGTAAATTAATGAGAAAATGAAATAAAAAGAGGGGAGATAGAACCTTGTCGGAGAGGGAGGTCTGGTGGGTGTAGCTGCTTGGGCTGAGGCTCAGATGAGCCTCGGGGTCGTCGCCCAGCTGGTCAGCAGGCCCAACAAGCTCGGCAGTGGCTGAGCCAACCGCAGCACAACCATGGTAGCCGTGGGTCAACACCGGGCTATGAGCCGTCGTTGCCTCGATGTTCCGCCTCTCCGCTGTCACCGGAGGGGCGGAGGAAGCTGGGCTTATGCCTAGGAATGGTGGACGCGATCTTCTGGTGGCGGGGGAGAGGCTCTTATAGGCGGAGGACGTTCATCGGTAATGAGGTGTGGAGGCATTTTGCAATGGAGGGTTAATGGCGAGGGAGTGATGGCGGGGATTGATGGTGGTCGCGTGAGGGAGGCGGAGGAATGGGCTACGTGGAGCGACCGTTAGGTGGTGGAGAAGCAGCTGGAAGCGTGGGCTAAAAATGGAAGGGGGTGGGGCGTTACGAAGGGGGGAACGACTGGCTGGAGGAAGACGATGGACAACAGTCGTTGGATTTCACGATCCAACTGCTTGGATGGGTGCGCGTTCGAAGGGTTAGGATCAGATCCAGAGATCTGATCCGACGGTGTAGACTTAGGCGCTGATAGAGGGATGCAATCAGATCTGGGGATCTGATCGCACGGCTGATATTAGGGCGCGAGGGAACGGCCGAGATTGAATGATGGGGGAGATCTAACGGTGAGAGAGAGCGGGGTGATGTGGAGTGCAGGGAAGCGTTAGATGATATATGATCGAATGGCTATGGAGAAGGGGCGACGTGGCATGAGGGTAGGCGTAGGATAGTAGATCGATCCGACGTCTATAGGTGCGACGTTGGGTAACGGTTGGGATTAGATCTGATAGTTAGATTTGACGGTTGTGGTTAAGGCGGTAATGGAGGGCTGAGATGGAAGCAGGATGTTAAGATCGGGCGGTCAGGCGAGCGCCAGGTGGCGAGAGGGGAGGCGGCCACGTGGTCGGCCAAGAGGGCGCCACATGGCCCAATTAGAAAATTCAGAGCATAAATACAAAGATAAATACAAAAGAAATAGTTAGAGGCAAAATTAGGAAAAAGTCAAAACATGAAAGTTGCTCGTCTCGATGAGATCTACAACTTTCATGTTGGATAAAAAGACAAAAGAGGTTATTTGTACAAAACGTATTTTTGGGGGTATTTTTAAGGGGGATAAAAACACCGATTTTTATCTTTGAGATGTTTTTGTATTTTTTAGTCTTTTAGTTGGTCAGTGATTTATAGACAATTATTCTATCTAATTTTAGAGGTTTTTGATGATAAAATAAATACAAGAAAATTAAGGAAAATTAAATACAATAATTTAAGGGTAAATTATACACAATATGATACATGATAAAAATAAAGAATTAAAGATGATTTTTATTGGAATGGTTAAGCCAGGGTTTTAATTTACGGCTTTTAGCATGATGCATACGAGATTCATCATACCCCTATACTTAAACCATGCTCGTCCTCGAGCATCTAAAGAATGAAGGAGTCGGATTAATTCCTGACAGTGCAAGTGAAGATTTCAAGGCTCAATTTTTCGAAGACCCTCAATTTAAGAGATTCTAAAATTCTGGGTTTATCCAAGCCTTAGTCGGAAGGAATCCAACTTCTCTAATTATTAGACTCTCTTTTTGTACATATAATATACGGATATGAATTTAAGTGTACTGCATTTCCTGAGAGTCGCGTCGAGGCATCACTCAAAGTTCCAGTCCTGAAGAATCTCCTCTAGACCTAATCCTCAATACTAGGGAATAAGTTTATTCCTGCTTCAGTCAACCGTCTCATTAGTTTGTCAGACTTGAAATGTTGATGGACGACCAGATGATGGAGGTAATGGGATTGTGTCTATTTTTCTCACCCTCACATTGGAACAATGGGCCTCTCGAGTGCCTTTTATTCAACACATGTAAATTTTTATATTGTTGATCAATGTGTCCGTCAAGAGAGTTGGAGTCGTCTGCACTTGTTTTTCTGGGAGTACACCGGGGTGTGTCTTTTCTGAGTATCTAAGATACCTTCGACACCCAGACTTGTATCGCTTACGATGCAGAGCCCTTTTTGTGGTGTTAGCCCGACTCCTTGGTCCTAATTAGCGCTTGGTTCAACTGGACACTTTGAAAATGTTTGGGAGCACTCGCCATTGGTGGAAGCTCATTCGTAATTTGACTTTGGTATTTAGAGCTTTTTCTTTGACATTTCTTTTCTTTTGTTGGATAGCTCCACTGCTTTTACCAAAAGTTGGCGCACACTGATCAACAATTTCCGTTAAGTTTCATCACACCCTGACACATAGGTAAATATCAAAGAGATAGCATATGAATCTTGTTCACATACTGGATAGGGTTTTGCTGACACTCAGGTTTTCTGAGCCTTCATTAACTTTATCCCATCCTCGAATATTATTAGATCGGATCTAAACTCAAATCTCTGGTCCTAGTTCCTCAAATGATATCTCAACTCATCTCATCAATCATGCAGTTGTGGAAGTGACTGTGCTGATCATATTCTTTTGAAAGTAGAGATAAAGAGTGCAATATAGCGCTCAAATCTTTCAAACTAGGGAAGTGTGGAAATTTAAGTTTAAAACCCTAATGACTAAGGCATGTTAACTCAGATTCTCAAGATCACAGAAATCAAGTGTCCTCAAAATCCTCAAGCTTTGAGTGAGTGTGAATGTGTCAGGAATACACCAACTCCATGGTTAGTGATTTTTTGTGTGTTGCATATTTTTATGGGTTTTAATCTTATTTTTAATTCTTCAGAGAGATAATGACTGGCCCATGCTCAAATGAATAAAAGTATCCACTCTCAGCCAGTATGGGTGTAAGTACGTGCCGATAAACGGACCCGGATCCTTAAGGACGGAGCCATATGCGATGTTCTCTAAATCACCCACTCTGCTAAGGGAGACCGAAGTTCCCTCACTGAAAGTGTCTACTAAGCGTAGTAGTCAGAGTCTAATTCCAAGAAGGGTTTTTATTTTTTTTATTATTTTTTTGAAAAGGAAAATTTACAAAAATTAATCCCTCAATTTTAATAAACAATTTTTACAACACTCAGTTCACAAGTTTACCAAAACCCAGCCCGAAAATAAAATTTAAAAGTTTTAAAAACATGAGCTAAGGCTAAAGTAAATATACAGTAATATACGGTATACCCCCCTATACTTAAATTTTACTATGTCCTCATAGCACAAGTGCCATGAAGCCAAGGCTGGATTCAAATATAGGTTGATATAGCGGAACTGAGGAGGAAGATCCTCCTATACTCAGGTCAATATTGACCTAAGTACAAGAAGACAGTACGTGGGAGGGATGAGCAGGCAGGTCCCCCTATACTTAGGCTACAAATAACCTAAGTAAGGTCTGAATTAGGGGGGAGTTGTTTTATGATACAAGGGTGAGGGGGTTCGTGAAATATACACACACACACACACAGAGAGAGAGAGAGAGAGAGAGACAGAGAGAGAGAGAAATATATAGGGGGAGATGGTTGGGGTGAGTGTGTATGTGCAAGTGTAGGTGTGTGTGTGTGTGTGGGGGGGGGGGGGTAGATCTTCGAGTGATCTACCTCTTTTTTTTCTTTTTTTTACAACATATAAGAACTGAAGATAAATATGCAAATGCAAGTTCTTTTTTTTGTACAATATGCAATGCAATCTGACTGATTAAAATCCTAGAATTTCTTCACAGAATCTTTTGCGGCCTCTTCAGCGAAAGCTCCCAACTTCACGCCTCCATGAGGATCAAGCGTCCTCGATGATCATGGGCCCTGCCACAAAAGAGAAAAGTTAGAACACTCAGAGAAATTAAATCAACAGATAAGGTGCAAAAAATGATGCATGAAACGAGGGCCTAAAAAATTGAAATTAATCAACAAAAAAAATCAAAATTTAATAATTAAGTTAAGCTGTGTCCCCGGCAACGACGCCATTTGATGAGTGATAAATTTGCCTCTTTAAGAATGCATAATTATCGTAGTATAGGAGGCAAATTCGGTTCAGCAAAAACCACAGTCCTTTGAATGTTGTGGAGTATTTATACTTGGCAAGTCTACCAAGGTTGAACGCAAGGACACAACTACTTAATTTATTTATCGAATTTTGATTCAGGAAGCACAAGTGTGAATTAATTTCAAGTTAAGGTCTGCAAGATGCACTATGTGAATTACAATGCATGATGGATGCAATTTTTTTAATTGATTTTTATGTAATTTAAAGTGATGAATGGGCAAATATGCAAGGTTAAATGTATGCTAAACAAAACAATTATACCCTAAAAATATGAGCAACAAAATATAAAAATAAATCAGAGTCATTTTAATCCTATCATTAAAACGGTCATCCAATCAGAGCAAGCACAAGGAGAGTAGGGTCTCATTTATCACATAAAAAATCACTTCATTTAAAACAGCGGCAAATGAGAAAATTAATTATGCTAAGATATAGAGGACAAAACAAGGATCAAAACGACACTAAAATCTTGCAATTTGGACCTACGATGCTCAAGTTATGAAGAAAATAATGCAGGGGCATAATTGTAATAAAAATGCAAGAAATAAAAAGGGTAAATATCGCATTTAGGTCCCTGAAGGGACCTAAATGCAAATATAAAAAACCGCCTGGGCCTTGATGTAATTTCTCCAATGCGCGAGGGCCTTTGTGCAAATATAGAAAACCGACAGGTCCTCCCTGTAATCTACCCAGGCACGCACGTGAGACACGTGCCTAGGGACCATTCTGCAAATATCAAAAATATCCGGCTCTGTCGAACAATTAACCCAGACCCTCACGTGCGGTGCACGTGAGGCGCCTAGGCTCGGAAGGCGTGGCTGCTTCGGACCACGTGGCAGCGTCGTGTGGCTCGGGTCAAGGTTCGGGGGAACCCGAGCCTGCAGGTCTAATTTGAGGCTTGGGCCTCCACGTGTCGCCATCAACACCGTCCGATCAAAATGATCGGACGATACCTGTGTCTTCTCCTCCGCCGTGGGTCACCGGAGGAGGCGGGGCTCTGGCGAACAGCAGGTTGCTCCGCCGAGCCCCAACTGCTGCGTCGATGGTCGATGAAGGTTCGTGAGGGGCTTGCGAAGGTGCACGCTGGCTGGCGGAGCTCCACCGATGTCTGGAAGGGCAAGGCGGAGGCAGGTGATCGGAGTGGTTGCGTGAGACCGACGAGGCGAGGATGGATCCGACCATTGAAGCTTGAAGTACCTGCAGATGTTAGAAAATAACCGAAGCGTGTGCGTGGAAGTAAGATGAGGTGAATGGGGGCCGTGTGGGGGCGACGAGAGTGGAGGCCCAGTGCTCCTTCTCCGGCGAAGCAGATGAGGAGGTGACAGAGGGTGGTTGAGGTTGTGGAGAAGGGAAGAGGGTGATCGGCGAGTAGCGCGAAGATGAGTGATGAGCGGCGAAGGTCGGGAGGTGGTCAGATGAATGTGATGGCGAGTTATGGAGTCGGTAAATTAAAGAGAAAATGAAAGAAAAACAGGGGAGATAGAACCTTGTCGGAGAGGGAGGTCTGGTGGGTGTAGCTGCTTGGGCTGAGGCTCAGATGAGCCTCGGGGTCGTCGCCCAGCTGGTCAGCAGGCCCAACGACCTCGGCGGTGGCTGAGCCAACCGCAACACAGCCATGGTGGCCGTGGGTCCACACCAGGCTATGAGCCATCGTTGCCTCGACGTTCCGCCTCTCCGCTGTCAGCGGAGGGGCGGAGGAAGCTGGGCTTATGCCTAGGAATGGTGGACGCGGTCTTCTGGTGGCGGGGGAGAGGCTCTTATAGGCGGAGGACGTTCATCGGTTATGAGGTGTGGAGGCGTTTTGCAATGGAGGGTTAATGGCGAAGGAATGATGGTGGGGATTGATGGTGGTCGCGCGAGGGAGGCGGAGGAATGGGCTACGTGGAGCGAACGTTAGGTGGTGGAGAAGTGGCTGGAAGCGTGGGCTAAAAATGGAAGGGGGCGGGGCGTTACGAAGGGGGGAACGGCTGGCTGGAGGAAGACGATGGACAACAGCCGTTGGATCTCGCGATCCAACGGTTGGATGGGGGCGCGTTCGAAGGGTTAGGATCAGATCCAGAGATCTGATCCAACGGTGTAGACTTAGGTGCAGATGGAGGGATGCGATCAGATCCGAGGATCTGATCGCACAGTTGATATTAGGGCGCGAGGGAACGACCGAGATTGAATGATGGGGGAGATCTAACAGTGAGAGAGAGCGGAGTGACGTGGAGTGCGGGGAAGCGTTAGATGAAATATGATCGAATGGCTATGGAGAAGGGGCGATGTTGCATGAGGGTAGGCGTAGGATAGGAGATCGATCCGACGTCTATAGGTGCGGCGCTGGGTAGCGGTTGAGATTAGATCTGGTAGTTAGATCTGATGGTTGTGGTTAAGGCAGTACTGGAGGGCTGAGATGGAAGCGAGATGTGAAGATCGGGTGGTCAGGCGAGCGCCAGGTGGCGAGAGGGGAGGCGGCCACGTGGTCGGCCAAAAGGGCGCCACGTGACCCGATCAGAAAATTTAGAGCATAAATATGAAAGAAATAGTTGGAGGCAAAATTAGGAAAAAGTCAAAACTTGAAAGTTGCCCGTCTCGATGAGATCTACAACTTTCATATTGGACAAAAAGCCAAAAGAGGTCATTTGTACAAAACGTATTTTTGGGGGTATTTTTAAGGGGGATAAAAACACCAATTTTTATCTTTGAGATGTTTTTGTATTTTTTAGTCTTTTTAATGGTCAGTGATTTATAGCCAATTATTCTATCTAATTTTTAGGGATTTTTGATGATAAAATAAATACAAGAAAAATAAGGAAAATTAAATACAATAATTTAAGGGTAAATTATACACAATATGATACAGGATAAAAATAAAGAATTATAGATGATTTTTATTGGAATGGTTAAGCCAGGGTTTTAATTTGCGGCTTTTAGCATGATGAATACGAGATTCATCATACCCCTATACTTAAACCATGCTCGTCCTCGAGCATCTAAAGAATGAAGGAGTCAGATTAATTCCTGATAGTGCAAGTGAAGATTTCAAGGCTCAATTTTTCGAAGACCCTCAATTTAAGAGATCCTAAAATTCTGGGTTTATCCAAGCCTTAGTCGGAAGGAATCCAACTTCTCTAATTATTAGACTCTCTTTTTGTACGTATAATATACAGATATGAATTTAAGTATACTGCATTTCATGAGAGTCGAGTCGAGGCATCACTCAAAGTTCCAGTTCCGAAGAATCTCCTCTAGACCTAATCCTCAATACTAGGGAATAAGTCTATTCCTGCTTCAGTCAACCGTCCCATTAGTTTGTCAGACTTGAAATGTTGATGGACGGCAAGATGATGGAGGTAATGGGATTGTGTCTATTTTTCTCACCCTCACATTGGAACAAGGGGCCTCTTGAGTGCCTTTTACTCAACACATGTAAATTTTTATATTGTTGATCAATGTGTCCGTCAAGAGAGTTGGAGTCGTCTGCACTTGTTTTTCTGGGAGTACACCAGGGTGTGTCTTTTCTGAGTATCTAAGATACCTTCGACACCCAGACTTGTATCGCTACGATGCAGAGCCCTTTTTGTGGTGTCAGCCCGACTCCTTGGTCCTATTTAGCACTTGGTTCAAGTGGATACTTTGAAAATGTTTGGGAGCGCTCTCCATTGGTGGAAGCTCATTTGTAATTTGACTTTGGTATTTAGAGCTTTTTCTTTGATATATCTTTTCTTTTGTTGGCTAGCTCCATTGCATTTACCAAAAGTTGGCGCACACTGATCAACAATTTCTGTTAAGTTTAATCACACCCTGACACATAGGTAAATATCAAAGAGATAGCATATGAATCTTGTTCACTTACTGGCTAGGGTTTTACTGACACTCAGGTTTTCTGGGCCTTCATTAACTTTATCCCATCCTCGAATATCATTAGACCGGATCTAAACTCAAATCTTTGGTCCTAGTTCCTCAAGTGATATCTCAACTCATCTCATCAATCATGCAGTTGTGGAAGTGACTGTGCTGATCATATTCTTTTGAAAGTAGAGATAAAGAGTGCAATATAGCGCTCA
The DNA here is from genome assembly GCA_037367405.1 of Ottelia alismoides. Taxonomy (NCBI): domain Eukaryota; kingdom Viridiplantae; phylum Streptophyta; class Magnoliopsida; order Alismatales; family Hydrocharitaceae; genus Ottelia; species Ottelia alismoides. The sequence goes on from JAZKJV010011432.1 coordinate 264,997, forward strand.
AATCTTTCAAACTAGGGAAGTGTGGAAATTTAAGTTAAAAACCCTAATGACTAAGGCATGTTAACTTAGATTCTCAAGATCACAGAAATCAAGTGTCCTCAAAATCCTCAAGCCTTGAGTGAGTGTGAATGTGTCAGGAATACACCAACTCCATGGTTAGTGATTTTTTGTGTGATTTTTTACTTTTGCAGATTTTTATGGGTTTTAATTTTGTTTTTTTTAATTCTTCGGAGAGATTATGCCCGGCCCATGCTCAAATGAATAAAAGTATCCACTCTCAGCCAGTATGGGTGTTAGTACGGGCCGATAAACGGACCCGTGATCCTTAAGGACGGAGCCATATGCGGTGTCCTCTAAACCACCACTCTGCTAAGGGAGACCGAAGTTCCCTCACTGAAAGTGTCTACTAAGCCTAATAGTCAGAGTCTAATTCCAAGAAGGTTTTTTATTTTTTTTTGAAAAGGAAAATTTACAAAATTAATCCCTTAATTTTAATAAACAATTTTTACAAGGTTTTTACAACACTCAGTTCACAAGTTTACCAAAACCCAGCCCAAAAATAAAATTTAAAAAGTTTTAAAAACACGAGCTAAGGCTAAAGTAAATATACAGTAATATGTGGTATACCCCCTTATACTTAAAATTTGCTATGTCCTCATAGCACAAGTGCCATGAAGCCAAGGCTCAATTCAAATATAGGGTGATATAGCAGAACTGAGGAGGAGGATCCTCCTATACTCAGGTCAATATTGACCTAAGTACAAGAAGACAGTACGAGGGAGGGATGAGCAGGCAGGTCCCCCTTTACTTAGGCTACAAATAACCTAAGTAAGGTCTGAATTAAGGGGGGAGTTGTTCTATGATACAAGGGTGAGGGGGTTCGTGAAATATATACAGAGAGAGAGAGACAGAGAGAGGGAGAGAGTGAAATATACAGGGGGAGATGGTGGGGGTGAGTGTGTGTGCAAGTGTAGGTGTGTGTGTGTGGGGGGGGGTAGATCATCGAGTGATCTACCTCTTTTTTTCTTTCTTTTTCCTTTTTTTTACAACATGTAAGAACTGAAGATAAATATGCAAATGCAAGTTCTTTTTTTGTACAGTATGCAATGCAATCTGACTGATTAAAATCCTATAATTTCTTCACAGAATCTTTTGCGGCCTCTTCAGCGAAAGCTCCCGACTTCACGCCTCCATGAGGATCAAGCGTCCTCGATGATCATGGGCCCTGTCACAAAAGAGAAAAGTTAGAACACTCAGAGAAATTAAACCAGCAGATAAGATGCAAAAAATGGTGCATGAAATGAGGGCCTAAAAAATTGAAATTAATCAACAAAAAAATCAAAATTCAATAATTAAGTTAAGCCGTGTCCCCGACAACGGCGCCATTTGATGAGCGATAAATTTGCCTCTTTAAGAATGAATAATTATCGTAGTATAGGAGGCAAATTCGGTTCAGCAAAAACCACAGTCCTTTGAATGCTGTGGAGTATTTATACTTGGCAAGTCTACCAAGGTCGAACGCAAGGACACATCTACTTAATTTATTTATCGAATTTTGATTTAGGAAGCACAAGTGTGAATTAATTTCAAGTTAAGGTCTGCAAGATGCACTATGTGAATTACAATGCATGATGGATGCAATTTTTTTAATTGATTTTTATGTAATTTAAAGTGATGAATGGGCAAATATGCAAGGTTAAATGTATGCTAAACAAAACAATTATACCCTAAAAATATGAGCAACAAAATATAAAAATAAATCAGAGTCATTTTAATCCTATCATTAAAACGGTCATCCAATCAGAGCAAGCACAAGGAGAGCAGGGTCTCATTTATCACATAAAAAATCACTTCATTTAAAACAGTGGCAAATGAGAAAATTAATTATGCTAAGATATAGAGGACAAAACAAGGATCAAAACGACACTAAAATCTTGCAATTTGGACCTACGATGCTCAAGTTATGAAGAAAATAATGCAGGGGCATAATTGTAATAAAAATGCAAGAAATAAAAAGGGTAAATATTGCATTTAGGTCCCTGAAGGGACCTAAATGCAAATATAAAAAACCGCCTGGGCCTTGATGTAATTTCTCCAATGCGCGAGGGCCTTTGTGCAAATATAGAAAACCGACAGGTCCTCCCTGTAATTTACCCAGGCACGCACGTGAGACACGTGCCTAGGGACCATTCTGCAAATATCAAAAATATCCGGCTCTGTCGTACAATTAACCCAGACCCTCACGTGCGGTGCACGTGAGGCGCCTAGGCTCGGAAGGCGTGGCTGCTTCGGACCACGTGGCAGCGTCGTGTGGCTAGGGTCAAGGTTCGGGGGAACCCGAGCCTGCAGGTCTGATTTGAGGCTTGGGCCTCCACGTGTCGCCATCAACACCGTCCGATCAAAATGATCGGACGATACCTGTGTCTTCTCCTCCGTCGTGGGTCACCGGAGGAGGCGGGGCTCCGGCGAACAGCAGGTTGCTCCGCCGAGCCCCAACTGCTGCGTCGATGGTCGATGAAGGTTCGTGAGGGGCTTGCGAAGGTGCACGGTGGCTGGCGGAGCTCCACCGATGTCTGGAAGGGCAAGGTGGAGGCAGGTGATCGGAGTGGTTGCGTAAGACCGACGAGGCGAGGATGGATCCGACCATTGAAGCTTGAAGTACCTGCAGATGTTAGAAAATAACCGAAGCGCGTGCGTGGAAGTAAGATGAGGTGAATGGGGGCCGTGTGGGGGCGACGGGAGTGGAGGCCCAGTGCTCCTTCTCCGGCGAAGCAGATGAGGAGGTGACGGAGGGTGGTTGAGGTTGTGGAGAAGGGAAGAGGGTGATCGGCGAGTAGCGCGAAGATGAGTGATGAGCGGCGAAGGTCGGGAGGTGGTCAGATGAATGTGATGGCGAGTTATGGAGTCGGTAAATTAAAGAGAAAATGAAAGAAAAACAGGGGAGATAGAACCTTGTCGGAGAGGGAGGTCTGGTGGGTGTAGCTGCTTGGGCTGAGGCTCAGATGGGTCGTCGCCCAGCTGGTCAGCAGGCCCAACGACCTCGGCGGTGGCTGAACCAACCGCAACACGGCCATGGTGGTCGTGGGTCCACACCAGGCTATGAGCCATCGTTGCCTCGACGTTCCGCCTCTCCGCTGTCAGTGGAGGGGCGGAGAAAGCTGGGCTTATGCCTAGGAATGGTGGACGCGGTCTTCTGGTGGCGGGGGAGAGGCTCTTATAGGCGGAGGACGTTCATCGGTTATGAGGTGTGGAGGCGTTTTGCAATGGAGGGTTAATGGCGAAGGAATGATGGTGGGGATTGATGGTGGTCGCGCGAGGGAGGCGGAGGAATGGGCTACGTGGAGCGAACGTTAGGTGGTGGAGAAGTGGCTGGAAGCGTGGGCTAAAAATGGAAGGGGGCGGGGCGTTACGAAGGGGGGAACGGCTGGCTGGAGGAAGACGATGGACAACAGCCGTTGGATCTCGCGATCCAACGGTTGGATGGGGGCGCGTTCGAAGGGTTAGGATCAGATCCAGAGATCTGATCCAACGGTGTAGACTTAGGTGCAGATGGAGGGATGCGATCAGATCCGAGGATCTGATCGCACAGTTGATATTAGGGCGCGAGGGAACGACCGAGATTGAATGATGGGGGAGATCTAACAGTGAGAGAGAGCGGAGTGACGTGGAGTGCGGGAAGCGTTAGATGAAATATGATCGAATGGCTATGGAGAAGGGGCGACGTGGCATGAGGGTAGGCGTAGGATAGGAGATCGATCCGACGTCTATAGGTGCGGCGCTGGGTAGCGGTTGGGATTAGATCTGGTAGTTAGATCTGATGGTTGTGGTAAAGGCAGTACTGGAGGGCTGAGATGGAAGCGGGATGTGAAGATCGGGTGGTCAGGCGAGCGCCAGGTGGCGAGAGGGGAGGCGGCCACGTGGTCGGCCAAGAGGGCGCCACGTGACCCGATCAGAAAATTTAGAGCATAAATATGAAAGAAATAGTTAGAGGCAAAATTAGGAAAAAGTCAAAACTTGAAAGTTGCCTGTCTCGATGAGATCTACAACTTTCATATTGGACAAAAAGTCAAAAGAGGTCATTTGTACAAAACGTATTTTTGGGGGTATTTTTAAGGGGGATAAAAACACCAATTTTTATCTTTGAGATGTTTTTGTATTTTTTAGTCTTTTTAATGGCCAATGATTTATAGCCAATTATTCTATCTAATTTTTAGCGATTTTTGATGATAAAATAAATACAAGAAAAATAAGGAAAATTAAATACAATAATTTAAGGGTAAATTATACACAATATGATACAGGATAAAAATAAAGAATTATAGATGATTTTTATTGGAATGGTTAAGCCAGGGTTTTAATTTGCAGCTTTTAGCATGACGAATACGAGATTCATCATACCCCTATACTTAAACCATGCTCGTCCTCGAGCATCTAAAGAATGAAGGAGTCAGATTAATTCCTGATAGTGCAAGTGAAGATTTCAAGGCTCAATTTTTCGAAGACCCTCAATTTAAGAGATCCTAAAATTCTGTGTTTATCCAAGCCTTAGTCGGAAGGAATCCAACTTCTCTAATTATTAGACTCTCTTTTTGTACGTATAATATACAGATATGAATTTAAGTATACTGCATTTCATGAGAGTCGAGTCGAGGCATCACTCAAAGTTCCAGTTCCGAAGAATCTCCTCTAGACCTAATCCTCAATACTAGGGAATAAGTCTATTCCTGCTTCAGTCAACCGTCCCATTAGTTTGTCAGACTTGAAATGTTGATGGACGGGAAGATGATGGAGGTAATGGGATTGTGTCTATTTTTCTCACCCTCACATTGGAACAAGGGGCCTCTCGAGTGCCTTTTACTCAACACATGTAAATTTTTATATTGTTGATCAATGTGTCCGTCAAGAGAGTTGGAGTCGTCTGCACTTGTTTTTCTGGGAGTACACCGGGGTGTGTCTTTTCTGAGTATCTAAGATACCTTCGACACCCAGACTTGTATCGCTACGATGCAGAGCCCTTTTTGTGGTGTCAGCCCGACTCCTTGGTCCTATTTAGCGCTTGGTTCAAGTGGATACTTTGAAAATGTTTGGGAGCGCTCTCCATTGGTGGAAGCTCATTTGTAATTTGACTTTGGTATTTAGAACTTTTTCTTTGATATTTCTTTTCTTTTGTTGGCTAGCTCCATTGCATTTACCAAAAGTTGGCGCACACTGATCAACAATTTTCGTTAAGTTTAATCACACCCTGACACATAGGTAAATATCAAAGAGATAGCATATGAATCTTGTTCACTTACTGGCTAGGGTTTTACTGACACTCAGGTTTTCTGGGCCTTCATTAACTTTATCCCATCCTCGAATATCATTAGATCAGATCTAAACTCAAATCTTTGGTCCTAGTTCCTCAAGTGATATCTCAACTCATCTCATCAATCATGCAGTTGTGGAAGTGGATCTAAACTCAAATCTTTGGTCCTAGTTCCTCTAAACCACCACTCTGCTAAGGGAGACCGAAGTTCCCTCACTGAAAGTGTCTACTAAGCCTAGTAGTCAGAGTCTAATTCCAAGAAGGTTTTTTATTTTTTTTGAAAAGGAAAATTTACAAAATTAATCCCTTAATTTTAATAAACAATTTTTACAAGGTTTTTACAACACTCAGTTCACAAGTTTACCAAAACCAGCCCAAAAATAAAATTTAAAAAGTTTTAAAAACACGAGCTAAGGCTAAAGTAAATATACAGTAATATGTGGTATACCCCCTTATACTTAAATTTTGCTATGTCCTCATAGCACAAGTGCCATGAAGCCAAGGCTCAATTCAAATATAGGGTGATATAGCAGAACTGAGGAGGAGGATCCTCCTATACTCAGGTCAATATTGACCTAAGTACAAGAAGACAGTACGAGGGAGGGATGAGCAGGCAGGTCCCCCTTTACTTAGGCTACAAATAACCTAAGTAAGGTCTGAATTAAGGGGGGAGTTGTTCAATGATACAAGGGTGAGGGGGTTCGTGAAATATATACACACACAGAGAGAGAGAGAGAGAGAGAGAGAGAGGGAGAGAGTGAAATATACAGGGGGAGATGGTGGGGGTGAGTGTGTGTGCAAGTGTAGGTGTGTGTGTGTGTGGGGGGTATATCATCGAGTGATCTACCTCTTTTTTTCTTTCTTTTTCCTTTTTTTACAACATGTAAGAACTGAAGATAAATATGCAAATGCAAGTTCTTTTTTTGTACAGTATGCAATGCAATCTGACTGATTAAAATCCTATAATTTCTTCACAGAATCTTTTGCGGCCTCTTCAGCGAAAGCTCCCGACTTCACGCCTCCATGAGGATCAAGCGTCCTCGATGATCATGAGCCCTGTCACAAAAGAGAAAAGTTAGAACACTCAGAGAAATTAAACCAGCAGATAAGATGCAAAAAATGGTGCATGAAATGAGGGCCTAAAAAATTGAAATTAATCAACAAAAAAATCAAAATTCAATAATTAAGTTAAGCAGTGTCCCCGACAACGGTGCCATTTGATGAACGATAAATTTGCCTCTTTAAGAATGAATAATTATCGTAGTATAGGAGGCAAATTCGGTTCAGCAAAAACCACAATCCTTTGAATGCTGTGGAGTATTTATACTTGGCAAGTCTACCAAGGTCGAACGCAAGGACACATCTACTTAATTTATTTATCGAATTTTGATTTAGGAAGCACAAGTGTGAATTAATTTCAAGTTAAGGTCTGCAAGATGCACTATGTGAATTACAATGCAATGCATGATGGATGCAATTTTTTAATTGATTTTTATGCAATTTAAAGTGATGAATGGGCAAATATGCAAGGTTAAATGTATGCTAAACAAAAGGTTACAATTATACCCTAAAAATATGAGCAACAAAATATAAAAAGAAATCAGAGTCATTTTAATCCTATCATTAAAACGGTCATCCAATCAGAGCAATCACAAGGAGAGCAGTGTCTCATTTATCACATAAAAATCACTTCATTTAAAACAGTGGTAAATGAGAAAATTAATTATGCTAAGATGTAGAGGACAAAATAAGGATCAAAATGACACTAAAATCATGCAATTTGGACCTACGATGCTCAAGTTATGAAGAAAACAATGCAGGGGCATAATTGTAATAAAAATGCAAGAAATAAAAAGGGTAAATATTACATTTAGGTCCCTGGAGGGACCTAAATGCAAATATAGAAAACCGCATGGGCCTTGATGTAATTTCTCCAATGCACGGGGGCCTTTGTGCAAATATAGAAACCCGGCGGGTCCTCCCTGTAATTTACCCAGGCACGCACGTGCCTGGGGACCATTCTGCAAATATCAAAAATATCTGGGTCTGTCGTGCAATTAACCCAAGCCTTCATGTGCAGTGCACGTGAGGCGCCTACGCTCGAGAGGCGTGGCTGCTTCGGGCCACGAGGCAGCGTCGTGTGGCTCGGGTCAAGGTTCGGGGGAACCCGAGCCTGCAGGTCTGATTTGAGACTTGGGCCTCCACGTGCCGCCATCAACACCGTCCGATCGAAATGATCAGACGGTACCTGTGTCTTCTCCTCCGCCGTGTGTCACCGGAGGAGGCGGGGCTCCGGCGAACAACATGTTGCTCCGCCGAGCCCCAACTGCTGCGTTGATGGTCGATGAAGGTTCATGGGGGCTCGCGAAGGTGCACGGTGGCTGGCGGAGCTCCACCGATGTCTGGAAGGGCAAGGTGGAGGCAGGTGATCGGAGTGGTTACGCGAGACCGACGAGGCGAGGATGGATCCGACCATTGAAGCTTGAAGTACCTGCAGATGTTAGAAAATAGCCGAAGCGTGTGCGTGGAAGTAAGGTAAGGTGAATGGGGGCCGTGTGGGGGCGACAGGAGTGGTGGCCCAGTGCTCCTTCTCCAGCGAAGCAGAGGAGGAGGTGACAGAGGGTGGTTGAGGTTGTGGAGAAGGGAAGAGGGTGATCGACAAGTAGCGCGAAGATGAGTGATGAGCGGCGAAGGTCGGGAGGTGGTCAGATGAATGTGATGGCGAGTTATGGAGTCGGTAAATTAAAGAGAAAATGAAAGAAAAAGAGGGGAGATAGAACCTTGTCGGAGAGGGAGGTCTGGTGGGTGTAGCTGCTTGGGTTGAGGCTCAGATGAGCCTCGGGGTCGTCGCCCAGCTGGTCAGCAGGCCCAGCAAGCTCGGCGGTGGTTGAGCCAACTGCAGCACGGCCATGGTGGCCGTAGGTCAACACCGGGCTATGAGCCGTCGTTGCCTCGATGTTCCGCCTCTCCACTGTCACCAGAGGGGCCGAGGAAGCTGGGCTTATGCCTAGGAATGGTTGACGCGGTCTTCTGGTGGCGGGGGAGAGGCTCTTATAGGCGGAGGACGTTGATGAATCCCACATTTCATCATCTTTATTCTATCATTTTGGCATCAAAAACCCTAGTAAATGCGTGTAAATAGCATTAAATTCATCATCTTAGCATCCATGCATATGTGTGTAATTAGTGTATAAATTACTGTAATTAAAGCCAAAATTATAGAATAAATAAAAGAAAAGAAAAAGAATAAAATATTGGAAATATTTTATGACCAAAAACCCCGAGACTTAGGCATCTTGATGAATAGGTCGACCAGGAATAAAGTAGGGGGAGATAAGGGTCAAAATACAGAGGAAATACCTTTTCTTTTTATTCATTCTTTATTCATTTTGGGACCTATTTTTGGTTCCACTATCTATTCATCAAATAAAGAAACTTTGTACATGAAAGTTGTAGATAATTAAATAAAGAAAAACAAAAAATTGATTTCACTGAAAAATAATGTACAGATAAAAAGTTATGGTCTGAATAAAAATCCAGAATCCCAACTTCCCAGACCCGTATCTCACAAATGAAAACTCCAAATGCAGCAAACTCACCTTTAATTGTATATAGAATAAAATAAACTATTTAATGGCAGTGGTTTCGTATTTGGCGGAGCTACGGTTTGAAAGTTGAGTTTTGGACCCTACTTGTATACTTGTACAGAATAAAATATTCAATTTATTATTTATTCATTATTTTTGTATTTTTATATTTTTATAATTGTGTAAATATTACTTATAATAATTTTGTACATTAAAATCAGAAGAAAAACTCAAAAGAAATACAAAATAAAATATATGTATACAGAATACATAGGTATTATACCTATATACAAACCTATACAATACATACTTTTATTTTATTAAATATACAAAATAATTCAGAAAAATATAATAAAAAATAATTAAGTGTATAAAAGTATTTTATAATCTATAAAGTACTAAATAAAAATAAAGAAATTAAAATCACAAAGTAAAAATAAAAGAATAAAACATATAGATACTATACCTATAAGGGCTATAAAAGGTAAGTTGTAAAAATATACCTCATAAAAATAATTAAAAATCAGAATAAAATACTACATAAAATAATAAATATTCTTCATTTAATAACCTAAATAAATTAATATCATTTACTATTTTTTATTGATTTTAAAAGGGATTTTTCCTGGTTGGTCCACGTGGACCAACCAGGTTGGTCTGACAGTTGACCCCGGTCAACTGTCTGACCTACTCCCTCAGCCATTGTAAGAGCCTCGGTTTGACCCATTTTTGTCGATTTTTCCAGGTTTCTCCTTGCACCTTTTCGTGTCACTCCCTTCACAACTTTTTCTCCTTGTAGAATAGGCATACTCGCCCGATGATTGTCTTGAGGAGAGGGCCGACAATTCACCAAATATTTCTTGGTCTTTGGACCATCCCAGTCGTAGGGTCAACCACATATATTGGGCACCCGATTTTCTTTTGAAATTTTGAACCCCATTCAACTGAGTTTCCTCCTCTCTTTCGTGCTCCATAGTGAGTTGGAGGTGACAGCTCCATCTCGCGCTCGTCAGGAGAGTCGTAGGTGCATCAGGGGCGTTCCATCAACCTCCGGCCAACCCCCGTCGTGGTACCCCCATTCCCTCTGGCTCCGGCCATTAAGGTTGTTCTATCTCCGTTATTTTCCTTGCATTAGTTTCACCTTAGCTCTAGGATCATTTCGCCTCAATAAATTTTCACTCCAATCGATCAAATCATCCCATCAGACCCCCTCGCCGGAGCGCACCTCCGGTCATGCTCCCAACCACCACGTCACGCCACCTTGTCGCCACCGCGGGGTCCAGGCAACTTGCCCTGGACCCTCTCACTTTGTTTTGCAGGTCAACCTCCTTTGACTCAAGCCTAGGAGCGATTTTGTGACTCGTCGGAGTTCAGCCGAGCCCCATAGCTCCGCCGCCCTCCTCCACGAGCCTCGGCCACTGCCGAGGCATTTTGAAGCCCTCAGGAGATAGCCCGGACTTCAGGATGCCTCCAGCCTCATTTTGAAGCCAAGATGTCCACCGGAGGAGGAGCAGCACATCGGAGAACCTCGGCTCGCCGGAGTTCCTTCGCAGTTCTTGCTCCGGCCTTCGCAGCCGTCGGATCGAGGAGGAGCCCCTGTTCACACAGCAGCCGTTGGATCGCGCCCGGTCTCCACCGTCAGATCTTCACCCGAGGATCTAATCTTCGCCGACCAACGCAAAGCGTCATCGACCGTCCAACGCCCGCTACGTGTCAAGTGAAGCGCCTTCAGCCGTTGGATAGCGCGCTCGGGGTATTTTGCAACTTTAACCCCGCGTATTTTTGTATTTAATATTTAGTCCATCAACTTTCATCTGCAGTTATATTAGTTTTGTAATATTTATAAAAAGACCCCTGAACTTTTCGTAATTGCATATCGGTCCTGACCACATCACCTCACGTGACCAATACACGTGAGGTGCAGGCATTTTGCACAGGACCCCTCCAGGGTTTAGGTATTTAGCTTTAGTCCAACGATTTTGATATGCATGTAATATTTTTAGAATATTTGCATTGAAGCCCTGGGATTTTTGGAAATTACTTTTAGGCCCTTCCAGGCGCGTGCCACTCACGCGTAGGGTTGGGTAATTTGTGTTTGTACCCTTGCGGCTTTTAAAATTTGTATTTGGTCCATTAAAGTGAATATTCAGTGTAATATTTTGTGGAAAACTTGCATGTTTGCCCCTGGATGTTTGTGTATTTGCGTATATACCCCTGTCAGGCCAGACATTTTTGTGTGCTTGTGTCATTTATTTCATGCATCATATTAATTTCAAAAATTACCAAAAAAATCACTTAGGCTCCTGTTAACTTGCACTTCCACGCCATTTTTTTGCATTTTATTTTTGTTGCTTTTTCATATTTATTAAAAAATCAAAAACATGCATTTTAGCTACTGTCTAGCTTAGAAAATACCAAAAAAATATTAAAACACATAGAAAAATTCCAAAATATTCACCTACTGTGTATTTTATCCTATTTCAGTGTCAACCCAAAAATCACTAAAAATTTCAAAAGAAATTCCTTAAAAATTAGAAAATACCTAAAAACTTCAAAAAATCTAAAAAATCATAGAAACTCCAAAAAATGAAAACTCAGGTCTTGTTGGTTCCCCTTTTTATTATCTTTATTTTAAAACTAATTTGGGAAAATTTTGATATTATTTGATATTTTTCTTTCCCATTTTAGTTTTGGCCAGAATATTTTTTCTCATGTTTTCCTTTGTTTTCACTTTAAAAATACCAAAAAGAATTTGAAAACCCCCCAAAAATCACAAAAACAGTAAAAAGTAAAAAAAACCAAAAAGATTTTATTTCTGAATTTTTGAGCATTTTTGCATATTTTTATAAATATTTTATCCCCTCTTTTATTATATAGTTTATATATTCCAATTTTTTAAAAAATATAAAATATAAAAAGAAAATATAAAATCAGAAAATTAAAAATCAAAATACAAAATTAAAAAAATTAAATAAAAAAAATTTAAAAATTAAAAACCCACAAAAACCTTTGCATTGCATAATGTAGACACACAATCACATCACATTTTGCACTTAGCTTGATCTATCCTGCCTTGCTCCCTGTGTTCGAACTCTCTACATACTTACACATATACATCTTGTTTGTAGAGTTAAAAAAAAAATTGACTCCACATTTATTTGTCATTGCTTGATTTGTTGATTGTGGGTTCATTGTTGATTAAATCCGGATTTTGAGTGGTCAACACTTCGACTGTGTTCCCGCCTTGTGTGGAATACAAGACCGCTTAATTTTTGGGTTTATCAAATAGCGCTGTTGTCGGGGAGAAACAACGAGTAGATCTTAGTTTTGATTGATTGTGATTAGTTGTCTACACCATTGCTTGCTTTTATCTCTCATCTATTTTTGATATATATTGTTGAGCTTTCTGACCATTTCTTTTCTTGTCTTCTTGCGAGGGACCACGGAGCGAGGCGGATCGCTGATGAATCTCCATTTCATCACCTCTATTCTATCATTTTGGCCTCAAAAACCCCAACAAATGCATGTAAAGAGCATCAAATTGTACATAATAGCATTCATCATCCATTGTATTAATTACACATTAAATAAGGTGTTTAATGCCAAAATTATAGAATAAAGAGAAGAAAAGAAAAAGGAATAAAATATTGCAGATATTTTATGACCCGAACCCCGAGACCAAGGCCAGCATGGAATTGGTCGACAAGGAATAAAGTAGGGGGAGATAAGGGCCAGTGTACAATAAATACCTCATTTATTCATGCATTTATTTATGCATCTTTGACACCTATTTTGTACATAATTATTTATTCATCAAATAAAGAAACTTTGTTCATGAAAGTTGTAGATAATAATGTAAATAAAAATATAAAATTTAGTTTGTGTAAAAATAATACTCAATGTGCATTTTATACACAGAATAAAAAGCCAAAATCTCAACTTCACAGACCCATATCTTGCAAATAAAAACTCCAAATCACCCAAACTCACCTTTAATTGTATATAGCTTTCCAAGAACTATTTACTAAAATTGGTTTTATAATTTTTGGAGTCCATCTGTAAAAGTTAGGTTTTTGGCCTTCATTGTGCAACCAACCTAATTAATATATTCAATATATTCATTGACCATTATTTTTAGCAAATTGTATTTTTAGAATTTTGTGAATAATGTATATAATACATGTATACACTAAAATTAGAATAAAACTAAAAAGGATTAATAAAATAAAATAAGCCTATGCAAGTTAATAGGTTAAATACATATGATCAAGTATGCACATAAATAAAAGGGAAAACATTCTTTAATTATTTTCTTCTTTTATATTTTTATAATAAGGTAAATATTACATATAACCCACTAAAAATGCAAATCCAAAATAAAAATCAAGAAAATACATTAAATAAATAAAGTATACATAATATATAGATAAAATACCTATAAGTATAACTACATCTACATACACCTATTTATTTAAAAATGAAAATAAACTCATAAAAATTAAATAAAAATACCTTTATACTCACAAAAATAAGTTATAAATTTATAAAATAAGCCAATAAAATAAAATAATAAAATAAATAAATAAAAAATTAAAAGATACAAAATACATGTAAATACACACATAGACACTTTGTTAAAATAAAACTATAATAACACACTTCAAAAAATTCAATAAAAATCCTAAATAAATACTACATGAAATAATACACATTTTTATTTTATAAGAAAATTCTAATAAAATCATTTTCTATGTCAAATAAACCAATTTTGAGAAAAATTTCCTGTTTTGTCTTTTTGCGGCCGACGTGGACCAATGGCGTGCCAGCCCTTGTTGACCGCCCGGTCAACTGTCCCATCCGGGACCTGGCTCCTCTGAACTGTCATTTCCCTAGATTTCTTCCCTTTTTTACTGCCATCCCGTCCATCGATCGAGCTCGCTTTCTTCACAAGATATGATCTCTGATGATCACTGATACCCGCCGATAACTTGGATCAATTTGATACTCATTGGATCAAGCAATAATCGCCGGTCAATAAGGCTCCAGGCCATTGTCTATAAATAAGAAGCTCCACTCCCTTCCTCAAATTTGGCCAATTTTAATCCATCCAAAAGCCCTGATTTCGTTCCTGGGACATTCCTCGTGACAGGGGGAGTGCTCCAGCACCTCGAATCGGCCGGAGGAAGGACGATTTTGACGCGACGGAGCTCCGGCGTCCGTCCTACTCCCTGGTGGCCCCCAGGTATAAGAGCTACTTCTTTATCGCTTTTTAGTTAGGTTTTAATGTTAGCTTTTGATTCCAGCTGTTAGTTTAATGTTTAGTTAATCAGTGTAGCTTAGAATCCAAAATTCGAAGATCGCCGGAGCTCAGCTCCGACGACTTCTTCACAGTGACCTTAACTGTACCCGACCGCCTTTCGCCTCCCATTTCATTCCCCACCGTTTTCTCCATCGATCGCACATCCTTGTTCAACCCAGGACCTCTGGTCTTGGCGAATCGTAGCTCCACCTCCGCCCTTCGCCGGAGCTCCTCCGCCACACCTCATCTTGCTGTAGAGCTTCAAAACCCGGGGTCGAGGAGGTAGCCCTCGCTCTCCCGGTTCTTCCTATGCAGGTCCAACGAACCAAGAAGCCCATCTGGGCTCGATTCAACCCAGGAAGAGGTTCCTGGAGGTCTTGTCCTTCATCGACCTCGTCCGAGCCCTTCAGACCTCTAGGAGCCATGGCGCGACCTTCAGGAGATGCGGAAGACCTCCAGCCACGTTTTGAGCAACCCAGATGCGCGGGAGACGCCCGAAGGAGCCCATGCTTCTCGATCGAAGCTTGCCGGGGGCGAGCTTCTTCCCTGTTCCTCCAGGCACCTTCAGCGCCGTCAGATCTGGAGGGTCGGCCCAGATTGAACGGACACCGTCAGATGAAGCCTCGCATCCACCGTCTGATCAGCGAGGCTGATCTAATCTCAGCCATCATCTGCGAACCGGTATCGACCGACGGATACGCGACGCGTGTCTAGTGGAAGACGACCAACCATCGGATCAAGCGCCTGATGGGAGTAAATTTCAGACACCTCCCCCCTCCTTTTTGTATTTATATTTTAATGCTATAAATAAAAATCCCCGTTGTAAATAAATTGTAAAATTTACAGAAGCCCCCTGTCGTTTATGTATTTACATATTAGTCCCTCCGCGCCTCACGTGCAGCACCCACGTGAGGCGCGTGATTTTTGCATTTAAACCCTGCCGGGTTTTATTAATTGTAAAATGGCCCCGAAAATAAAAGTAAATGCTGATTTCTGTTGTAATTTTTGCATGGATGCCCTTGAGAAATATTTTAATTGCAAAAATGCCCTTACCAGGCCATATATTTTATATGCTTTGTTTATTTATTTGATGCCTCATATTAACTTGAAAAATTTTGCAAAAATGGATATAAGCTCCTGTTTGGTTGTTCTTGCATATATTTTTAGTTTTCAATTTTGGTGCCTTTTTGCATTTATTAAAAATAAAAAACATGCCTCTTATTTACTGTCTAGCTTATAAAATGCCAAAAAAATAGTAAAATGCCTTGAAAAATTCCAAAAAAATTAACTATGGTCTATTTTAGCCTAATTAAGTGTCAGTCCAAAAATCATTAAAAATCTCAAAAGAAAAACCTTAAAAATGCAAAAATACTCAAAAAATCTAAAAAAATATAAAAAATTCTAGAAAACCTAAAAATTACAAACTCAACTCCTATAGGCCCTATATTTTATCCTCTTTCTTTTAAAAATAGTTGGGAGAGTTTTTGTGGCTGTGTGATATTTTTAATTACCATTTTAACCCCCAGCCAATAGCTACTCCACTGTTTGCTTTATTTTAGTTTTTAAAAATACCAAAAAAATATGTTGAAAAATGCCTAAAAACCACAAAAACATCAGAAAATCATGAAAATACCAAAAAGAATTTATTTCTGAATTTTTGACTATTTGTGTATATTTTTATATATATTCTATCCCCCCTTCTCTTTACATTATATATATATTCCCTTCCAAAAAAAGAATATATATATATATTATATAAATATATATCTATTAATATATAAATTTTTAAAATCCAAAAAAAACTATTATTATATATATATCTAATGTATACAGTATATGCTATATACTTACCCTCTAGGGATATATATATCTTTATATATTTATATTCTATAAATTATATATATATATCATATAACTATATTATTAAAATAAAAATAAAACAAAACAAAACAAAAAGAAGAAGAAATAAAACCCACAAAAATAGAACCCACACAGGGATGACTCTGTGATACATGCACATCTTAGGCTATTGCACTTTTGTATTGCTCTCTGTGGTTCGACCTCTACATGCTTAGTCACTGTACATTTTGTGGTAGAGTAATAAATATTAATTCACATTTTTTGGACTTCATTTCTTCATTCTTTTATTGTGGGTTAATGGCTGATCAACATGGTATTCTGCGAGTGGTCCCCTCATCGACAACCTTATATACATCATTCATTGTGTCCCTCGTGGACTACCGTGTTATCAGATGACGCCGTTGCCGGGGAGCAATGAGCATAGCCTACTTTAGTTTGTCATTCTTGTGTAAAAAATTCTGGATTCATTATTCATTTTATGAGCAGCTATTTCTATTGTCATTGATCACCATGCTTTATTGATTGATTTATTTATTGTGATTAATTTCTTATCTTCTCCATTTTGATTGATTAAACCTCTACTAATGCAATCTTTTTGTGACTTTGATGCGAGGGCCTGCCACGCGAGGATGGCTTCTTAGGGAGCCAAGGCAGCCAAGCTTGGAGGAGGGTGGTCTTCACCTCATGACCACTTGGAGAGAGCATCAAGGAAGCAAGGAGACGTGGATTAGATAGGTTTAGAATATTTAGGATTATTTTTGTAATTTATGGTGAGATAGAGATAATTTTGGCATGTAATTAAACATGACTCTACTCTTCACAATGAGGTCCAGTGCCCGGGTGATTGTTCACCTGGGGGCCTCATCGCGGCTTTTTCGAGTTTTCATCGCTTTCTTTTCTTTGTTTTCCGAAGTTTTGAGCTTTCCGCCTTTATTTTATTTTGTTTTGTGTGCTTGGAGCCCCTAGATATAGGTTGCTTGACTCGGTAGCTAGGTCCAAACATTAATAAGAATGCATGTTCCTATAGTCTACTCCGTATGGATCTAGTCGAACTTAAACAAGCCGTTCATTAGTCTCTTAGCCCTTGTGCCACAGCGAGCCCCGCAAAGCGCTTTCTCCTAAACTCAAGTGTGTTGAGCATAGGAGGGGTGAGCCAAGACCGGACCTTTTCCGGGCTAGAGATGAATGAGCGACTTATGGTTCTTCACGCTAATAGCGGCTAATGTTTAGGGTGATTTTGTGCCTTGCATACCGACATGTAGATAGGTTTAAAAATTCTATTTTGCATACCGCATGGAGAGAGCTGGGATGCACTGTAGGTCTTCTAACTCAGCATGCATCATTCGGTTCAATGGTGAGATTTCCATCATGGAACCACTTGCACGGCTTTTCCGCTATCTCCCTCTGATTTTGAGCACCTAGGACTTAAATGAAAAGCTACAAAAACGTTAGGCGTTGGTATGAAAACAGACTCAAAAAAAGTGAAAATCCAAAAATTAAAACAAGGGGACTACTAAATAAACTTTGACCTTAATTAAAATCTGTAATGGACTATCATTGTACTGGGTTCATAAAGCCCTCATTGTTTTCAGGTACCTTGGAGGGAGACCAAAACCCTACTCCCTTGAGCGAGTGCGACCCCCTAAGGATTAAAGCCAAAAACCTAGTCTGCAACTGCCTTGTGTATCGCCTGGATTTCCGAAGTAATGGCGCTTCTATCGTACGTAGGCGAGTAGGGCTTGGTCACCAATGATGACTCTCTGTTGTGTAGAGCATCGACCCTGTCTGAAGTATTGAGCATAGGCCACGCCTTCACGGGGGTGTCTGTCTCATTGTCCTGCGTCCGAGTAGGTTCTTGCACGCTCACGGGTGATTCCGTTGCAAGCGAGAACCGAAGTATTGGTTTCGCCTATCGGCTTCCTCTCTCTATTTCTTTGGCTGAGTAGGGATCCAGGAAGGGTTACAAGGACTCCAAAAAGTACAGACTACAGGTTACACAGGAGGAGGACAAGTACGGGATACTCTTCTGGCAGTACTCTCTCTCCTATAGGGTAGCGTATTAAGGACTTGTTATAAGTTATGCCTGAAATCACAACTCTAAAAATGAAAAGATAATAAATAGCCGAACTTTCACAGCTTCACATGGCGTGAGTTGGTGAACCCGATTTTGTATTGTGTTTGTATGGATCTCGATCAAGGTTCAAAGATCAAGTCCCGCGCCTTTGCAGACATTTTGTTTCTCCCTTTGACCACCCCGCTCAACCGAGCCTCTCTACTGTTTTACACTCCTTTTATTCCTCGTTGACCATCGTATCTTTTGTCCAACAATCCGATCTTCTCTTGTACTTCACGAAGTTGATCCATGGATGGTTTCCGTCGGGACCATGCCGATACTCACATCGATTCCATGGACTCAACTCCGCCAATAAGTTCGAGGCGATTCCCGAGAACCCGATCCGGACTTTGCGGATCGATCTCCAGACTCCTCGTTTTCTACCTTTCTCTTGGCCACCCAATAAACTGGGACCACTTCTGTCCCGCTTTCGCCGTTGTGAATGGAAGTCGATTACAGTCTACATCCTTTTTCCATTCATAACATGCTGGGGTTGACCTGAATTCCAGCTTCATCACGGCAGCTGAACATTAATTGCAAGCGGTCTGATCAGGACTATCTCATTATGCAGATAGAAGACAGTGCGAGCCCTGGAGACTACTCCGGAGTTCATTTCGTCCGATTCAGACCCTGACATGGCTCCCGGAGGAAAGGGCAAGGGTCAGCAGCCACCATTACCAGAGGGACAGTTGCCAGACCAGAATCAAGTCAATGCACAGCTACTGCATCTATCCAGGCCATCCAGCAGCAGCTGACCGAGCAGGCCCTCACATAGACAGCATTCCAGGACATGTTGAATGATATGATGAACCACGACGATGGGGGAGGAGGCAGACACAGAGGAGGAGGCATGGGAGGAGGAGGTGGAGGTAATGGTGGTGGTCCTGATGATGATGACCCTGAATTACCACCACCAAAGCCCACACTTAAAGAAACATACAATCCGGGAGACAGCCAGATGACCGAGTGGATCCTCATTCCACCGGTACACGCTCACTTTGAGCTGAAGCCCCGGTTCATTGCTCTTCTCCTTGCATTCCATGGAAATACCAATGAAGAGCTGTACATTCACCTGCAGCAATTTTCCCGCATTTGCCGCACTACTCACTATCCCAATGTCCCTCTTGACATTGTCAAGATGATGGCGTTCCCCTTCAGCCTACAAGACAAGGCCCTCTATTGGGTCAACCGTTTGGGGAAGGTTGTGACGACCTGGGAGGAGTTGAAGTCCGCATTTCTGCATAAATATTACCCTCTCGGTCGGCTCAACCAGATGCGAGCCCGTATCAGTAATTTCTCCCAAGGACCCCATGAGTCGATACATGAAGCATGTGAGAGATTCACTGACCTGCAGGAGAAGTGCCCCCATCATGATATCCCGAAGACCAGCTTGGTCCAGCACTTCTTTGGGGGACTGGACATTGAAAGCCAAAGGCTCGTAGACGCAGCATGTGGGGGCTCCCATTTTAACAAGGATGAAGACGTAGTATGGCAGATATTCGAAGAAATAGCCGAAGGAGAGGCCGCCCTCTCTTCATCCAAGGCGTATCAGAAGCAGCCCCAGATCCTCCAGAAGCAAGTACACATGGCAGCGTCCAAGGAGGCAGAGAGAGATGAGAGCTCCAACCTCAATATCATCAGGGGCCATCTCTCTAAAGTTGACATCATTGAGAAGCGATCACAGGACCTCGAAAAACTCGTTGTGATCGAGAAGAGGACCCAGAACTTAGACAAGCTTGATCAGATCAACAAGGACCCATCAACTCTATTCAGTCGGCGACACCAGCGGAAGCTCCTGCTGAGAAGAAGGACGAGCAGCAACCGCAGCATCAGCCTCAGCCGAGCCAGTAGCCACCGGCAGTCCAGCACGTGTACTACGTGTAGGCGCCCGACCAGGGCCCGCCGCAGCAGCAGATGGTCGTGTACCAGCCAGAGTTCCTTTCCGGACCTGATCCAGTCTTCCCACCACCACCCCTGATTCAGGAAGTGAACGGGGTATGGAGCAATGATGCACAACCGACCCGTCCTCAGGGACAACCTCAGGGTCAGCCATTTGCCAATCGACAATACCACCAACCTCAGGGTGGTCGCTTTGGACAGTCCTCTCAGCCTCACCAACAGTACCAGCAGCCTCCCCAGTTTGCACATCAATGGAGGCAGAACCAGTCGTATCAGCAGCCGCAATACTGCCATCCACAGCCGTTCCATCCGTACGCGGCTGCCCCCTCTCAACAATACCAGCAGTATCCTCCCCCCTCGTATCAACAACTTCAACTTCCTGCACCACCGCAACACCACCAGCAACAACCTCCATACCCATCCAACCAACAGCAGCGTGGTCTGCACGCTGAACCTACTGAAATACCCCCTGCAAACCCTACCATGGATTGTCTAGCCTAACTTGTCAAAGGGCTAGCGGAGATGACCAAGCGGCTTGATGACCTGACCGCCACCCGAACTACCATTCCGGCTTAGGTCGAAGCCAACCCCAATAATTTCAAGAAGAAAGAGCAGGTAGATTGTGATGTCCTGTCCGAGTCTGATAATGATATTACTGTTTATTCTAATGCTGTTACTCTCAGGAGCGGTAAGGCCTTGCCTCCGCCTACTACCAAAAGTGGGGTGAATAAAGAAACAGGTGGATCGTCATCTTCCGCATCAGCCGTGCCAGCTACAGGGGCGGGTGAGGAGGAAGAAGAAGGAGAAGCCAGTCCAGCTGTCGTGCCTTTCCAGCATCAGCCCCATCCAAAAATACAAAAAAATCAGCAAAAGCAAAAACACCAAAAAGAAGTTTGCAGCCGAAGCGAAGCCATGCCAGCATTGGAGGAGCCGCCAGCCGCAGCCGATCCCTCGCCAGCCGACGGAGCAGACGCTTTACTTTTTGCTCGCCCTGCAGCACCAGTATGCCAGGATACAGTTTGTACTCCTTTTTGTAGTTCGGATGTACAACATTTGAGGGGCGATGATTTTGATGTAAATAAGAACTCTAATTTTCCTGCCAGTAATGTACATATTCCTTTTCCTCATGCAATAGAAAAATCCAAAAAAATTGTAAAACGAAAAAAGGCATTGTCTGATCTAGGAGTTGTGGAAATTTTAGATAAGTTGACTGTTGAGATTCCCTTGCTGAAGGCCGTGGAATACATGCCAGCTGTGAAGAAAGGACTAAAAGAGGCATGTACTAACAGGCGTCGCCCAGCGCAAGAAAATAGACGTCGAGATGTAAAAAGCACGTTCTCTCCATGGCCACTGTTGCAGCCATTAGCAATCTCCCCCAGAAGAAGCAAGACACAGGAGCACCTCTGATCAGTTGTGAGATTTTTGACCAGGTCTTCGAGCGCACTCTCCTTGATAGTCTATCTTCCATCAACCTTCTTCCCTCTTCCATCATGCAAGAATTCGGACTGGGACCGCTCAAGCAGACACGTATGATCCTTCAGTTCGCTGACCAGTCCGTCAAGCGGCCCCGAGGTCTTTTGGAAGACGTAGTAGTTAAAGTGCAGGAGATGCATTTCCCAGCCGATTTTGTAGTCCTTAATATGGACTCACCTTCACCTCTACTCCAGACCCCTATCATCCTTGGCAGACCATTCCTTCGTAACTTCAGGTGCTGTGGTTGATTACGGGTCTGGCAAGATTACTTTCAGCTCGAACACCCAGCAGATCACGATAAACATGAACAGAGAACCGAATGCCACAACTGATGAGAGCCAGGCAGCGTCCGAAGTAGACTGTGATTTTATTGCAGAGATCAGAGACTCAGCCTTATCATTGGACGATCCATGGACCCGAGAAATCCTCACTCTTGAGGAGGACTTGGAGGGCACAGTTAGCTTATGCTCCGACGATTCTTGGGAGACAGGTTCTCAGATGCAGACGCTTCTACTTGAGCAGTCACTCCAGACCGAACACGATCAGCTTAGCGCAGAACTGTTCGGCACATCACCAGGATCTCAACAGAATGATGAGGATGGTAGCAACTTCAAGGAAGTACACCCCACCACCAGCGTAGTCTCTGAAGTGATCGATAAAGTGGACAGGTCAAAACAAGAACTCAAGCCACTTCCTGCAGGCCTGAAGTATGCTTTCCTTGCGAGTGAAGAACAAATGTATCAGGTCGTCATCAGCAGCAGGCTGAATCCGGATCAGGAATCTCGTCTTCTCTAGGTTCTAGAAAAGAACCGCAAGGCACTTGGTTGGAGCGTCTCAGATCTCCAAGGGATAAATCCAGCCTTGTGTTCACACCACGTCTATCTGGAAGAGGATGCCAAGCCGTCCCGCGAATTTCAAAGAAGGCTGAACCCTAACCTTCGGGACGTTGTCATGAAAGAAATAACGAAATGGTGTGACGCAGGCTTTATCTACCCCATCTCCGACTCCAAATGGGTAAGCCCACTGCATGTAGTTCCGAAGAAGTCAGGGCTTACCGTGGTTACAAATGACAAAGGAGAGGAAATTTCCACTCGAGTACCAACATCCTGGCGGGTGTGTGTTGACTACCGCTGACTTAATGCAGCAACTAAGAAGGACCACTTTCCCTTGCCATTCATTGATCAAGTTCTGGAAAGATTAGCAGGCAAGGAGTTCTTCTGCTTTCTGGATGGGTACTCCGGGTACAACCAAGTGGCGATCGCACCTGAAGATCAAGAGAAGACTACCTTAACTTGCTCGTTCGGCACCTACGCCTTTAAGAGGATGCCCTTTGGATTATGCAGTGCTCATTTGATTTAGCCAAAGATCTATGCGGTCGTATTGACTCACAAGGCGAGACAACAATCGATGTGTTGACCACACAAAAGCTTGGCTAAAATAAACAATTAACCCACACTAAAGATCAATAATTAGAAATAAATGTGGAGTTAAAATTTATTTTTAACTCTGCACAAATGGTGTATAGCAGTCAAGTATGCAGAGAGTTCGAACACAGGGAGCAAACAGGGTAGATCAAATAAATGTGTGTGTGTGAATGTGTGTGGTGTCTACAATAAGCAAGCAAGCAAAGAATTTTTTGTGGATTTTTAATTTTTAATTAAATTTTTTTTATTTTTTTTAATTTTTAATTTTGTGTTTTGATTTTTAATTTTCTGATTTTTATAATTTATATTTTATATTTTTTTCTTTTTCAATATTGGAATATAAAGACAATGTAATAAAAGACAAGATAAAATATTTATAAAAATGTGCGAAAATAACCAAAAATTCAGAAATAAAATGTTTTTGGTATTTTTTTGATTTTCTACTGTTTTTGTGATTTTTGGGTATTTTTCAAAGTGTTTTTGGTATTTTTAAACACTGAAATAAATCAAAATAGTGGAATATGGCATTGGTTGTGAGTAAAATGGGGATTAAAAATAACAAACAGCCACCAAAATTTTTCCACACTATTTTTCAACTAAAGATAATAAATAATATAGAGTAAAAAGGAACTGAGTTTGTATTTTTTTGAGTTTTCTTTGATTTTATAGATTTTTTTGAAGTTTTTATGTATTTTCAAGTTTTTAAGGTTTTTCTTTTGCGATTTTTAGTGATTTTTGGACTGACACTAGAATAGGTTAAAATACACACTAGGGAATTTTTTTGGAATTTTTCGAGATGTTTTAATATTTTTTTGATATTATCTAAGCTAGATAGTGAATAAAAAGCATGTTTTTGATTTTAAATAAATATTAAAATAAAATAAAATAAAAAACTAAAAAAAGGGCGTTAAAGTACAGATACAGGAGCTTAACCCTAATTTTTGAGAATTTTTGGAGGCGAAATGATAATTTAAATAATTAAAACAAGCATCCAAACATTAATCAGGCCTGACAGGGGTATATATGCAATTTCTCAAACATCCAGGGACATACATGCAATTTTTCACAAAATATTGAACTGAATATTTAATTTACAGGATCAAAAACCAATTACGAAACCCGCAGGGGTACGCTAGCAATTTTCCCACCAAGGCGCGTGACTTGCACGCGCCTGGCGAGGACTGAAACGCAATATCCACAAAGGCTGGGGGTTCACATGCAAAATTTCCAAAAATATAACACTTAATCTGAAAGTTTTGGTACTGAACTAAAATAAAACAAAGGCCAAGGGCCTCTGTGCAAAATGCCCTCACCTCACGTGTAGAGGTCACGTGAGGTGACGTGGCAGAGGACCCAAGTGAAATAAAAATAAGTTCGGGGGTCTTTTTGCAATTTTTACAAAACTTTTACACTACATACGAAAGTTTTTAGACTAAAAAGTAAATACAAAATGCGCGGGGGCTTAGATGCAAAATACCCTCGGCACGCGGATCCAACGGCTGCAGATCGTCACTTATACACGTGGCGTGAATCCAATGGTCGACGACGCTTCGCTTGGACGGTGGAGATTAGATCATCTGAGGACGATCGGACGGTGGAGACGTGGCACGATCCAACGGCTGCTGCTCGACCTGGGGGAGCTCCTCGATCCAATGGCTGGGAGTCGATGAGGAAGAACAACGAAGAACGCCGGAGAGGCGAACTTCGCCGCTCCAGATCTTCGTCCTCCGGCGATGTCAAGGCTCCAAAATGGACGTGGAGCGTCCCTAGGTCTTCGTCTTCCTCCTGGAGGCGTCAAAAACCCACGGTGAGGGCTGTGGAGCTCGCTGGTGGCTGGCGGAGCTGGGGAGCTTCGATAGCTCTGGCGATCGTCAAAACTCGTCTCCAGGCGCTATCAAATACGCGTTGACCTGCAAAAAGAGTCAAGGGGTCCAGGGCAAACTGCATGGACCCTTGGATGGATGTGGGGATGCGTGAAGCGACGGGGCGATGAACGGCCGGAGTTGCGCTCCGGCCAAGTGGGTGGATCGGGCGATTCAGGCTATGGAACTCAAGATTTTTTTGGGGGTTTTCGATCCTAACACTAACAGGAACTAAATGCAAGAGAAAAAGAAAAGGGGGAAGGCCCTCAATGGCCGGAGCCAAAGGGAGTTGCAAACCTCGACCGTCGGTCTTGCGAGAGGTGGTGGAGGTGCCCTCGACCTCGATCGCCTTGGCTGACGGCCTCGCGATGGAGCTGTCACCTCCAGGGAGCTCGGGAGCACGAAGGTGGCGACGAGGGGTGGACCAAGGGTTTGCAAATTCGAAATGAAGGTGGAGGCTTGGTTTTAAGTGGTTTGACCTTG
Organism: Ottelia alismoides; assembly: GCA_037367405.1. Lineage (NCBI taxonomy): Eukaryota > Viridiplantae > Streptophyta > Magnoliopsida > Alismatales > Hydrocharitaceae > Ottelia > Ottelia alismoides. Next base: position 290,302 of record JAZKJV010011432.1, read on the forward strand.
AGCTGCAGGGGCTCAAAGACCAACGATTCTGGAGCATCTCAGTGATCCTTGGCCAATGTAAACACATAGCGGGCAAGGTGGATGATCGAGGAAGAAGACTACAGAAGGAGTCGAGGCGAAATGGTGAAAGATTCGACCTAGAAAAGGCCGCCAAATGTGCCAAAAAAACCAGGCCTCTGACAGGGGGTAGGTGGGGGAAGGACGGCCAGTTGACCTGGGTCAACTGGGGCCGTCTCCTGATTGGTCCACGTGGACCAATCAGGAAAAATCCCTGATAAATATTTTGTTAATTCATTTAAAAATAGAAATAAGCCGAATTAAATAATGATTATAAAATAAAAAATATTCGTTATTTTATGTAGTATTTTATTATGATTTTTAATTAGTTTTAGGAGGTCTATTTTACAAGTTCACTTTTTAGCCCTATATAGGTATATTACCTATGTATTTTAGTATTTTATTTTTAGTTTGTGTATTTTAATTTTATAATTTTTATTTCTTATTTTGTAAAATTATAAAATACTTTTATATACACAAATATATTTTTATTTTATTTTTCTGATATGTATTGTATATTAAATAAATTATAAGTCTGTATTATGTAGGTATAGGTACGTGTAATACCTGTGTATTTTATATGTATTTATTTTTATTTTGAGTTTTATTTAAGTTTTTATTCCTGTTTTAATGTACATAAGTATTATAAGTAATATTTACAAGATTATAAAAATATAAAAATATAAAAATAATGAATAAATAATAAATCGAATATTTTAATCTATACAAGTATACAATGTGGGTCCAAAACTCAGCTTTCAAAACGTAGCTCCGCCAAATGCGAAACCACCGCCATTAAATAGCTTATTTTCTTCTATATACAATTAAAGGTGAGTTTGCCGCATTTGGAGTTTTCATTTGTGAGATACGGGTTTGGGAAGTTGGGATACTGGAATTTTATTCAGACCATAACTTTTTATTTGTATATTATTTTTCAGTGAAATCAATTTTGTATTTTTCTTTATTTAATTATCTACAACTTTCATGTGCAATGTTTCTTTATTTGATGCATAAAAAGTGGAACCAAAAATAGGTCCCAAAATGAATAAAGGATGAATTAATGTAGGTATTAGACCCTTATCTCCCCCTACTTTATTCCTTGTCGACCTATTCATCAAGATGCCTAGGTCTCGGGGTTTTGGGTCATAAAATATTTACAATATTTTATTCTTTTTCTTTTCTTTTATTTATTCTATAATTTTGGCTTTAATTACAGTATTTTATACACTATTTACATGCACATGCATGAATGCTAAGATGATGGAATTAATGCTATTTACAAGCATTTGCTAGGGTTTTTGGTGCCAAAATGATAGAATAAAGATGATGAAATGTGGATTCATCATCCCCCTATACTTTACCTTTGCTAGTCCCTAGCAAACACTTATGCAATAAGTGCAAAAAGAAAAAGAAAGAAAAGAAAAAGAAGAACTTGGATTTAGTTTGATTATCAAACTTGCCTTCATAAAATCAAAGTTTGGAGCTTAAGTCAGACCTTTGGAATTTTAGTGCGAGCGGAACCTTAGTGAGAACCGAATTTGAAATCCAACAGTCCTCGAGAATCCCAAAACTCTGTCCAAGTCTCCTCAATAGCCAGGTCAGAAATATCTCAACTCATACGCAAACTCTTACGACTATGAATCTGACTCGTACAGTGTAAGTGATGGTGGCTCTTCCCAACTAGAATGACAAAGAGACTGACTTCTTCAGTACGACAACCCAATGATTCCCCAATCCAATAACTCCATCCTCGAGGAGCGAGGTATTCCCTTCTAAGTTCAAGTGGCAACCAGCTCAAGAGGAGGGGGTGAAGAGAAGAATGGACGGTAGCCAATGTAGCTACCTATCCTGGGATGCAAGACCAGTGTAGTCAAGTCATCCTGCTGCAGGCTCACATGATATGACTTTGGAACTCAAGCTTGCTTATTGACTTTACAAGATATTCACATACTTTTGCAGGCATTTTATTTTTGTACAAGCCTGTCTCTTTTTTTTTGAAATACTATATACAGCAGCATTTACATAAGGAGTTTTTCCTCTTGAGCCAATAGACTATCCCTCTTTTGAAGCTTTATCGCAACCCACGACCTCCTGTCTTTAGACTTCCTTATCACTGGACGGGTCGGGGTGCACTTCCCTCCCTAAAGGAGGACAAATGTTTCCACTTGTGTGCGTCTCATACCGGCAAATCCAATCCCCTCACCACTCCAACTGAGTTGAGCCATGTGAAAGGTGCATGTGTCTAGGTTAGGTCATTATCAACAAGAGTCGTGCATGTGCTCCGAAATACTCTACTTAGGCAGTCAAGAATCCATTGAACCAAGTCTCGTGTTCCTCAAAGAATTAAGTCAACTAGACCTGAAGTACCTCAAACCCAGTTCCTATAAGGTTCCTATTATTAGGTAGATTTTTAAGGTCTAATCACGCTCCAATCTCCGGATTTTACTTAGACGTGTTCAACTATCAAACTCGATCCGAAAAATGCGAATGCTATGCAATGTAATGTAGAAAATATTTTTGTGATGCAATTTTCAAGATTTTTGAACTTTTTATGGATTTTTGAAAAGATGATGCGTGCATTTTTTTTGTATTTTTCAGAAAGATTTTTCAACTGTTTTTGGATTTTAATTTTGCAAATGTTTTTGGGATTTTTGAAAACACAATGTTTTTGGCTGAAATCTAGGTTAAAATATGTACACGGGAGTGCTTCTTATATTTACAAGAAGTGGATTTTAAGAATTTACAAGGGTAAGTGATCAATTTTATACATACATATATGTAGTGGATTTTGGTGTGATGTAGATATTCCTCAAACTTATTTGACACAAGCTTTTTCACACAATTTTTGAAAACTATAGTCCAAAATAGTTTTTACAAACATTTTTGCAAACATGTACACACATTTGAAAATCATTTTGCAAAGGCTTTCGAAACAATATATATTGGTTTTTCAAAAAATTTTGCAACCATTTTTCAAACCATTTGCAAATCATTTTTCAAACATTTTATTCCACACAAAGAAAATAAATTTTTCAAACCACACCATTTTACACAGGTTGAAAACATGTAACAAAATATTTTCAAAATAGTTTTCAATAGATGTTCACAAAGATTTTCAAACTATTTTTCAAACATTTTGCAAAAAACATTTTCACCTGATTTATTAATCAGTAATTACACAAAAGAATTTGAGGAACAAAACACCTTTTTATTAAAGAATTTTAATGAATTTTAAAGAATTATTATTGATATTATTGAGAAAATATGAAAGTACGAGTTATGGCTAAAGTATATACGCAGTGTATATGACCCCCTATACTTAGCTTGAGCTATGTCCTCATAGATCGGAGAGAAAAGAGAAGACATAACTCGTATTAAGTATAGGCAAGTCTAAAGAATAAAGGAATAAATGCATGAATCAACAAATGAGAAGTTGACCGTCCCCCCTATACTTAGGATCAAGTAATCCTAAGTATAGCAGATTGTACACAAAGCAGGGAGGGTCAAGGGTGGGAATGAACAGATCGTACTCAGATTGTCTCCCCCATACTTAGGGTAAGATATCCCTAAGTATAGACAAGAAGAGGAGAAAATGGAGAGGATCGAAAAAAATAGAACAACTTGAGGTGCACGCCCCCCTATACTTAGGACAAAGTACGTCCTAAGTATGGAAAACTGTCTACAAGGGCGACACCTTTTTGATACAAAAAGAAGATAGAAAAAGAAAAGAAGAAAAGAAGAAAATAAATCAACAGATGAAAGAGTGATATGGACAGATGATCTGTACAGCGGAAGATAGAAGTGATCACCATGTATGAGATGCAGATGATATGAGTCAAAGGACACATCTCATACCAGAAGAATGGGGGCAACATCAATGGTCGGCGGATCATGATCTAGATATAGTTTCAGGCGTTGACCATTGACGCGGAAGGTAGAGGAAGATGACGGTTCGGATATATCGATGCTGCCATTGTCATGTACCTTCCTGACCACATAGGGACCTTTCCACTTGCTCTGTAATTTCCCTGGGAATAACTTCAGCCTGAAATCAAACAACCATACTCTCTGATCTGGCTCAAACTGTTTATGGCTGATATGGGAATCGTGTCATGTCTTCACTTTCTCTTTGTACTGTAGGCTGTTGGAAAAGGCTGTATCTCGCAGTTCTTCCAGGGCTGCCAATTCTGCTCTTCTCTGGTCTCCTATACTCTCGGGATCTAACAGTAACTCAGTGACTGCCCAAAAAGATTTGTGCTTGATCTCCACTGGCAGATGGCACGGCTTGCCATAGACGAGACGAAAGGGAGATGTCCCCAATGGATTCTTGAAAGAAGTCCGATAGGCCAACAAGACAGAGTCTAAAAGCTGTGACCAATCCTTTCGGTCTGGACGGACAACTATCTGCAAGATTATTTTTATCTCCCGATTCGAAACTTCGGCAAGACCATTAGTCTGAGGGTGATACGGTGTGGCAACCCGATGGTCAATGCCGAACTCGTCTGCAAGGGCTCTAACCTTGTCATTGATGAAGTGAGACCCCCCGTCTGAAATCAAGACTCTAGGTACCCCGAACCGTGAAATGATATTTTTCCTCAAAAGTTTGCACACGATTTTAGCATATGCGGCTCGGGCGGGGATGGCCTCAACCCATCGGCTGACATAATCTACAGCGAGCAAAATATGCTCGAATCCCTGGCTCTTAGGAAATGGGCCCATGAAATCAATCCCCCATGCATCAAAAACCTCACAGAAGTGAATGGGTTGCATGGGCATCATGTCTCTCTGTCCGCAGGTTCCCATTTTTTGACAGTCAGTACATCTCTTCACGAATTCATCAGAATCCTTGAAGAGAGTAGGCCACCACAGGCCTGATTGAAGCACCTTCTGTGCTGTCCTTTTTCCAGAATGATGTCCTCCTGCCTCAAGCTTGTGGCAGTATGTGAGGACGCTGTGATGCTCTTCTTGAGGAATGCACCTCCTCCAGATACTGTCCCCTCCTTCATGATAAAGGACGGGATCCTCCCAATGATAAAACTTGGCCTTCGCTAGGAAGGTCTCGAGTTTATGCATGGGCCAACCTTGTGGGATCGTCTTGGCGACAAGATAGTTCACAATGTCAGCGTACCACGGGAGCGAGGTGATAGCCAAGATTGCCTCATCTGGAAACGTCTCTGTAATAGGTGCGCTGGGCTCAGATTCCTCAAGATTCTCCAATCTGGAGAGATGATCCGCCACCACATTCTTGACTCCAGGCTTATCCTTAATCTCAATATCAAATTTCTGGAGTAGAAGGATCCATCTGGTCAGACGTGCTTTGGCATCCTTCTTAGCCATTAAGTACCGGATGGCGGTGTGATCAGTGTAAATTGTGACTCTAGATCCGAGAATGTAAGATCGATACTTATCCAGAGCAAAAACTACGGCCAGCATCTCTTTCTCAGTCACAGTATAATTCCGCTGGGCGGCATCCAAAGTACGGCTGGCGTAGTGAATGGCAAAAGGTAAACCATCCCTCCTCTGTCCAAGCACAGCCCCAACGGCAAAATCTGAAGCGTCCGTCATGATCTCGAATGGAAGAGACCAATCAGGTGGCTGAAGGGCAGGAGCTGAAACAACCATATTTTTGAGAGTCTCAAATGACGCAAGACACTTATCATTGACAATAAACTCGGTGTCTTTCGTCAGCAAGTCATTAAGCGGTCGGGTAATACGACTGAAGTCCTGAATGAACCGTCGGTAGAAACCGACATGCCCCAGTAAAGACCGCAACTGACGCAAGTTGGACGGTGGATTGAGTTTTCTGATGATATCCACCTTGGCCGGATCGACCTCCATGCCCCTGTTGGAGACGATATGACCGAGGACCGTCCCTTGAGTCATCATAAAGTGGCTCTTCTCCCAAGATAATACAAGATTAACCTCCATGTAGCGCTGAAGCACACGATCTAGGCAGTCGAGACAAGCATCGAACCCGTCGCCATAGACCGAGAAGTCATCCATGAAGACCTCTAAACAGTCACCCACCATGTCCGAAAAGATGGACAACATGCACCTTTGGAATGTCGTCGGAGCGTTACATAGACCAAAGGGCATTCGTCTGAAAGCATAGGTCCCAAACGGACAGGTGAATGTCGTTTTCTCCTGGTCTTCGAACGCAATGGCCACTTGATTGTATCCAGAGTACCCGCCAAGAAAGCAGTAATGACTCTTCCCAGCTAGCCGCTCGATAATCTGATCGATGAAGGGTGGCGGGAAGTGATCCTTCTTGGTGGCCTCATTCAATCGTCTGTAGTCCACATAGACCCTCCAAGAAGTTAGTACTCTGGTAGCGATCTCCTCTCCAGACTCGTTGACAACTGTAGTGATACCCGACTTCTTGGGTACCGCATGTAAAGGACTTACCCATTTGGAGTCGGAGATGGGATAGATGAAATTGGCGCTCCACCACCTTGAAATTTCTTTCATGACTACGTCTCGAAGATTCGGGTTCAGCCGTCGTTGGAACTCACGCGACGGCTTAGCGTTATCCTCAAGATAAATGTGGTGGGAGCAAAGATTTGGGCTCAGCCCCTGGAGATTAGCTATACTCCAACCGATTGCCTTGCGGTTTCTTTCAAGAACCTCCATCAGACGAGATTCTTGTTCTCCAGTCAAATCTGCTGAGATAATAACTGGGTGCATTTCTGGCTCACCCGCAAGGAATCTATATGTCATCGACTGCGGTAGAGGTTTTCGTTCTGGACAACTAGGAGGAGGCAGATATGGCTTCTGATAAGTCTGTGTAAATGCTACCAGGTCTGCATGGGAGAACTCTCGCTCTTCATGAATCTCTGACGAAGGACGGCCTGCTGAATCATCATTAAACTGCACTGGCTCGCACTCTGTCATAGTTGTCGGCTCAGAAGGAATCAGACAAGGTAAATAATCATCAGAATCATCCCAATCAATGTCTGAATCCGAGGGATCAGAAGAAGATGAGCAAGAATGAAAATCATCGGCACCACTCATCACGACACTGTCAGCTTCAGGTATATCCTCATCCAGGGATGTGCTCTCCCGGTTCTCGACTGCCATGAGCTTGAGATATAGTGAATCTGTAGGCAAGGCGAGGGTCGGTGCTACAGGATCTGTCCAGTTGGATTCATCATCAGTCATCACGAAATCACACACCTGGTGGATGTCTAGCTCGTCCTCTGTCATCTGCTCGGCTTCGCTGGATTGCTCTGAGCATGCCAACTCTCTGGCTCTGGTCTTGTCGATCGTATCTATTTGTATGCTTTCGTCCTCTACGCGAAAACATACCGTCCCACTGTCATGGTCGGTCATCGCCTATGGCCAAGAATGGACGTCCGAGAATGATGGGGGCATCGGTTACCGATTCAGGGATCTCCATGTCCAGTACCACAAAGTCCACGGGGAATTTCAAGCCCTGAATGGTAACGACCACATCCTTCAACAACCCCTTCGGCCTCTTGATCGACCTATCAGTAAACTGAAGGACTGTCCTGCTCCGAAGAAGAGGGCCAAACTCGAATCATTTGAGTAAGGCTGCCGGAAGGAGGTTGATCGAAGACCCACTGTCTAATAGAGTACGATCGAACCGCTGCTCCTGGATCTCGCATCTGACATAGGAGGCTCCTGTATCAGGTCTCTTGGCTGGCAATGTGTTCTGAATGGCGCAACAAGTGTCATGAGTGAGCATATGGATTTGATCTCTGTGCCTCTTCTTCCTTCGGACAGTAGTTGTCTCTTTCAAGTTCTTTTTGAAGAAGGGGATATGCTCAAATGCTTCCCGTAGAGTCAGCTGAATGTGGAACCTGTCAATCATTTGGTTGCCGAACTCTACCTGCTGGTTCTTTTTTGGGTTTTCTTTTTTGTTCCCCTTCGCCCGGCGGAGTGCCTCAGGGAAGGGGATGGTAGGGGCCTCCACAGATGGAGGGCTAGGAATAGGTCCCTGTGCCTGTGAAGGAGGAGAATCCATACAATAATCATCATTCACCACATATTGATCTGCAATGTGAACAGAAACCTTTTCTTTATTCATATTTTTGTTTTTCTTTTTGTTCCCACAAGCCATAGGTACAAAATGTGGTAACATCACAGAGGGAGGCTCAACAAAAGTAGATGTGGTGGCCTCGGTACCACCACCGGCACCTGTCTCTGCGGCATCAGCACCGCGCTCTGGTTCAGTGTCCAAAATGGTGGCATCAGCACCACCATCTTCATCTGGTCTCATGACGGCATCAGCACCGTCGTCTGGGTCTCCATCATTGGTGGCCTCAGCACCACCGTCTTCAACATCGTCATTAGCGGCATCAGCACCGCTACTCTGCTCCTCTGGCGCTCCTGGTTCTGCATCTGGTTGTCGCTCAGAAGAGGCACCGCCTGCGGGCATCCTACCGCTCCTAGTAGTCACAAAATCAGCATCATAAAAAGAATAAGACATATCACTCACATAGTCACTAGGAGAGGTATCCTCTGTAAACTCTACCTGCTCAGACTTCCTTTTCAGATTGTTCGGATTAGGTTCAATCTGAGCGGGTATGGCGGCCTTGCCTTTTATTATGTCCCTCATCTCCTGCCGGAATTCATCCATTTCTTGCCGGAAGGATGCTCGCTGTTCGGAGAGCAAGCGGTCAAGATCATCGAGAGCTGGGTTCTCAAAGGTGGGACCCTGAGAACCGGATGGTTGTCCCTGCTGGAAATGGGGCTGCTGCTGCTGCTGGTGTTGCTGGTACGGATAGTTCTGGGTCGGCTGGGCGTAAGATTGCTGAGGCTGTTGTCGCTGCCTCCACTGCTGTCCTTGATAGGCGGGACGAGGACCACTCTGATACTGCTGCTGATGGGCATACTGGGGCTGTTGCTGCTGGTGTGGCTGGCTGTTCTGATGTCCTTGGGCAGGATTCTGCTGCTGGGAGGAGGAGCCACCGTTGCCCCAACGGAATCCTGGATGATCACGACGGATCCCAGGCTGAGGGTACCGGTCGTACCAAATCCGATTAACTTCCATTAATGGTTCCTGCTCAAAGGAGGGTGGAGGAAGAGCTGTCAGTGGCTGCTCCAGCTGATACACCACCATCTGAGTGTCTGGAGATGGCGGCTGTGCTGGGTAGTACTGTAGCAGTGGAACCGGCTCTGCCTGGATATGGTTCACCTGGTGATACGAGGTAGAGGCTTGGTTAGAACTGCTACTGCTGGAGTCAGCCCGTGACCTGGGAGGCTGCTGGGATCGAATTTGTGCCTCCTGTACGCAAAGGATCTGCGTCTTCAGATCACTCATGGTCTTGGCGATCTGGTCCATCTGGGCCATGCCTTGCATCTGCTTCTTCTCAAGGATCTCGAGACGGTCCAGCTTCTCACTGACTATGCCCATGTCGGCTGTGGCTGATTCAGCTTGGGCTGCGGCTGCCGACACTGTGTTGGGACCGGCATCGATGCGGGCGATCCTATGGAATGATCCCGCTCCTTGCGGGGGCTTCTGCTGCGTGTAGACTCGGGCTTGGGCCATCACTGTTGAATTTTCTGCCATGCCCTCGTAAATGGCACAGACGTCGTCTTCACCCTTGGAAAAATATGATCCACCGCAAGAGGCGTTGACAAGCCCCTGCAGCTCCGGTGTCAGCCCACAAAAGAAACTTTGAACCAGATTGGGCTTGGATATATTATGATGTGGACACTGGTCAATGAGCTCTCTGAATCGATCCCAGGCTTCATGGAATTATTTATTTGGGATCATGACAAAATTGCTGATCATGGCTCTAGCTGCATTTGTCCGGCCGAGAGGATATTACTTCTTCAGATATGCGATCCGGAGATCTGCCCATGAGTCGATGAATCGCCCAAGGTGTTTGAGCCAGTATGCGGCTCTGTCAACCAATGAGAATGGGAAGGCGATCATCTTGATCGTGTCCTCAGTCATCAGCCGATCATGGATGGTGCTGCATATCATCTCGAATTCTTGGAGGTGGAGGTGTGGCTCTTCGGTCGGCAACCCATGGAATTTGGGTAGGAGCTGAATGGTATGGGGCCGAAGCTCGAAGTCTCCATGGATCGGCGGAAGTCTGATCCATCGGTGAGTGAGGGACGCTGCTGGGTTATGCAATTCTCTCATGATGGTCTGCGGAGGTCTCTCAGCGTCTGGATCGCCTCCTCCTGCATCAGGTCCTCCTCCTCCACCGCCACCGCCCCCAGGTCGGTTTTCTCTCATCTGAGCTATCTCTCTCATCAGATCACCCATGAATGTTCCCTGATCACTGATCTGCCTCTGCATAGTCTCCAGGGATGCTAACAAGGAATTATTGATGGCCGCCTGATCAAATATGAACGGAGGGTGATCACGGTCATCTGGGTGCTCGCCTCTATCTGCCATCATTGAATTCTCTGAAAAAGCAAAAGAGGCCATCTCAGGTACTGTAGAATGATCTGAACTCTGTGATGCACTGAATTCTGAAACTATTAGACTGAGAGAAGGAGAATGAGAAGGGTGGTCGAGGAGGAACAGGGTGGATGTAAACTCAGGCTCGGAGAGCGGACTCTCCGAGGTGGTCCTAGATGAATAAGGAGGAGTGCTGGATAGCGGTGCCGACAAGGTCGGCCTAAGAGATCTCTGTCCCGTCATCTTGATTATTGGGAAGAGCAGAGGGAATGCAGAAGAAGAGAAATGAAGGAGAAGCAAAATTGCGCACAATTGTGCTGTGTTTTTGATCTTGACCTAAATAAATCTAGCAATCGAACACCAAGCAGGGGTGAGTTCACCAACTCAACACGTGAAGCCGTGAAGGTTCGGCTTTTATCTTGTCAAATTTAGCTTGATTCAAGAATTTATCTTTTCACGAGTGCTTAGAGCGCTACGCCTAAAGGAGAGAGAGTACTGCCGGAAAAGTATTCCCGTACTTGTCCTCCTCCTGTGTAACCTGTAACTTGCACTTTTTAAGGTCCTTGTAACCCTTCCTGGATCCCTACTCAGCCAAAGAAATAGAGGGAGGAAGCCGATAGGCAAAACCGATACTTCGGACCTCGCTCGCAACGGAATCACCCGTGAGCGTGCAAGATCCTACTCGAACGCAACCGGTGAGATAGACACACCCGTGAAGGCGTGGCCTAAGCTCGGTACTTCGGACAAGGTCGATGCTCACACAATAGTGAGTCACCAATGGCGACCAAGCCCTACTCGACTACGTACAATAGTAGCGCCAATACTTCAGAAATCCAGGCGATACACAAGGCAGCTACAAGTTGGGTTTTTGGCTCTAATCCTTACGAAGAGCTCACCTCACTTGGAAGCAGACCTTCCCATGCAACCTGAATAAAAGTGAGGGTGTTACTCTCCCCAAACAATGAATCCAATTACCGATTTTATTTTTGGTCAAGGTTTTCTTAGCAGTCCCTTTTTTAATTTTTTGGTGTTATCGCTTCTTTTGAGTCAATTCAAACAAGTGACTAATGATTTTTGTATTTTCTTGATCCTACTTTGTTCCAAAAATAGAGGGAGAATAGAGTCGGAAAAGCCGATGCAAGTTGACACCAAGGTGGAAATCTCACCTTTGTGCCTAGATGATGGATGCAAAGTGAGAAGACTTACAGCGAATCCCAGCTCTCTCCATGCGGGATGCAAAGCAGAATTTATAAACCTATACTACATGGCGGTAAGCAAAGCGGAAATCGTCCTAGGGTAGGCAACTGCTAGCGTGAAGAACCACAAGCTAGACACTAACTCTCAATCCTAATGTCCGGTCTAGGCTCACCCCTCCTCTGCTCAACACATTTGAGTTAGGAGAAAGCGCTTGTGTGGGATGAGCTCGCGGCGCGCGGATCGAAAGCTAATGACCAACTGTTTAATTAGTCTAAGTCCAAATACGATCTATAGGAACATGCAAAGGTAATTAGTGTGTTTGGACCTATTCTAATCAAATCAAGCAGGCCTAGAGTCTAAGGGCTCAATCCACAAAATAAATGAAAAAGGAAAACAAAATCGGAAAATGACAACGGAAAAATGCGAGAAAAACCGCGGTGAGCCCCCGGGTGAACAAACACCCGGAAATTAGGCCCGGAGTGTCTAAAAGTCCAATGTACCTGTATTATTACAATTTATCAAATCACTCTCTCACAAAAATAAAAATGCGATCTAATCTAATCACTCTCTCACTCCTCCTGCTCTCTCCTGCCGGCTTGGCTAAAGAACAGCCGGCTCCGCCTCACGTGGTTGCCTCGGGTCACCTAGGCGATCCGCCTCGCTCCGCGGTCCCTTGCAAGAAGATAAAAGAAGAATGGTCAGATAGCTCAATCAATAGATATATCAAAAGTGCAAGAGAGACAAAATAAAGCTATGGTAGACAACAAACACAAATAGACAAAAGTGTAAACTACTCGCTGTTGCTCCCCGGCAATGACGCCATTTGATTTAGCCAAAGATCTATGCGGTCGTATTGACTCACAAGGCGAGTCAACAGTCGGTGTGTTGACCACACAAAAGCTTGGCTAAAATCAACAATTAACCCACACTAAAGATCAATAATTAGAAATAAATGTGGAGTTAAAATTTATTTTTAACTCTGCACAAATGGTGTATAGCAGTCAAGTATGCAGAGAGTTCGAACACAGGGAGCAAACATGGTAGATCAAATAAATGTGTGTGTGTGAATGTGTGTGGTGTCTACAATAAGCAAGCAAGCAAAGAAAATTTTGTGGGTTTTTAATTTTTAATTAATTTTTTTATTTTTTTTAATTTTTAATTTTGTGTTTTGATTTTTAATTTTCTGATTTTTATAATTTATATTTTATTTTTTTCTTTTTCAATATTGGAATATAAAGACAATGTAATAAAAGACAAGATAAAATATTTATAAAAATGTGCGAAAATAACCAAAAATTCAGAAATAAAACGTTTTTGGTATTTTTATGATTTTCTACTGTTTTTGTGATTTTGGGTATTTTTCAAAGTGTTTTTGGTATTTTTAAACACTGAAATAAATCAAAACAGTGGAATATGGCACTGGTTGTGAGTAAAATGGGGATTAAAAATAACAAACAAGCACCAAAATATTTCCACACTATTTTTCAACTAAAGATAATAAAATATAGAGTAAACAGGAACTAAGTTTGTATTTTTCTGAGTTTTCTTTTATTTTATAGATTTTTTTGAAGTTTTTATGTATTTTCAAGTTTTTAAGGTTTTTCTTTTGATATTTTTAGTGATTTTTGGACTGACACTAGAATAGGTTAAAATACACACTAGGGAATTTTTTGGAATTTTTCGAGATGTTTTAATATTTTTTTGGTATTTTCTAAGCTAGATAGTGAATAAAAAGCATGTTTTTGTTTTTTAATAAATATTAAAATAAAATAAAATCAAAAACTAAAAATAGGGCGTTAAAGTACAGACATACAGGAGCTTAACCCTAATTTTGAGAATTTTTGGAGGCGAAATGATAATTTAAATAATTAAAACAAGCATCCAAACATTAATCAGGCCTGGCAGGGGTATATATGCAATTTCTCAAACATCCAGGGACATACATGCAATTTTTCACAAAATATTGAACTGAATATTTAATTTACAGGATCAAAAACCAATTACGAAACCCGCAGGGGTATGCTAGCAATTTTCCCACCAAGGCGCGTGACTTGCACGCGCCTGGCGAGGACTGAAACGTAATATCCATAAAGGCTGGGTGTTCACATGCAAAATTTCCAAAAATATAACACTTAATCTGAAAGTTTTGATACTGAACTAAAATAAAACAAAGGCCGAGGGCCTCTATGCAAAATGCCCTCACCTCACGTGTACAGGTCACGTGAGGTGACGTGGCAGAGGACCCAAGTGAAATAAAAATAAGTTCGGGGGTCTTTTTGCAATTTTTACAAAACTTTTACACTACATACAAAAGTTTTTAGACTAAAAAGTAAATACAAAATGTGCGGGGGCTTAAATGCAAAATACCCTCGGCGCGTGGATCCAACGACTGCAGGTCGTCACTTATACACGTGGCGTGAATCCAATGGTCGACGACGCTTCGCTTGGACGGCGGAGATTACATCATCTGAGGACGATCGGACGGTGGAGATGTGGCACGATCCAACGGCTGCTGCTCGACCTGGGGGAGCTCCTCGATCCAACGGCTGGGAGTCGATGAGGAAGAACAGCAAAGAACGCCGGCGAGGCGAACTTCGCCGCTCCAGATCTTCGTCCTCCGGTGATGTCAAGGCTCCAAAATGGACGTGGAGCGTCCCTAGGTCTTCGTCTTCCTCCTGGAGGCGTCAAAAACCCACGGCGAGGGCCGTGGAGCTCGCTGGTGGCTGGCGGAGCTGGGGAGCTTCGATAGCTCCGGCGATCGTCAAAACTCGTCTCCAGGCGCTATCAAATGCGTGTTGACCTGCAAAAAGAGTCAAGGGGTCCAGGGCAAACTGCCTGGACCCTTGGATGGACGTGGGGATGCGTGATGCGACGGGGCGATGAACGGCCGGAGTTGCGCTCCGGCCAAGTGGGTGGATTGGGCGATTCAGGCTATGGAACTCAAGATTTTTTGGGGGTTTTCGATCCTAACACTAACATGAACTAAATGCAAGAGAAAAAGAAAAGGGGGAAGGCCCTCAATGGCTGGAGCCAGAGGGAGTTGCAACACTCGACCGCCGGTCTTGCGGGAGGTGGTGGAGGTGCCCTCGACCTCGATCGCCTTGGCTGACGGCCTCGCGATGGAGCTGTCACCTCCAGGGAGCTCGGGAGCACGAAGGTGGCGACGAGGGGTGGACCAAGGGTTCTCAAATTCGAAATGAAGGTGGAGGCTTGGTTTTAAGTGGTTTAACCTTGAGCTGCAGGGGCTCAAAGACCAACGATTCTGGAGCGTCTCAGTGATCCTTGGCCCAATGTAAACACATAGCGGGCAAGGTGGATGATCGAGGAAGAAGACTACAGAAGGAGTCGAGGCGAAATGTGAAAGATTCGACCTATAAAAGGCCGCCAAATGTGCCAAAAAAACCAGGCCTCTGACAGGGGGTAGGTGGGGGAAGGACGGCCAGTTGACCTGGGTCAACTGGGGCTGTCTCCTGATTGGTCCACGTGGACCAATCAGAAAAAATCCCTGATAAATATTTTGTTAATTCATTTAAAAATAGAAATAAGCCGAATTAAATAATGATTATAAAATAAAAAATATTCGTTAGTTTATGTAGTATTTTATTATGATTTTTAATTATTTTTAGGAGGTCTATTTTACAAGTTCACTTTTTAGCCCTATATAGGTATATTACCTATGTGTTTTAGTATTTTTTTTAGTTTGTGTATTTTAATTTTATAATTTTTATTTCTTATTTTGTAAAATTATAAAATACTTTTATATACAAAAATATATTTTTATTTTATTTTTTTGATATGTATTGTATATTAAATAAATTATAAGTCTGTATTATGTAGGTATAGGTACATGTGTAATACTTGGGTATTTTATATGTATTTATTTTTATTTTGAGTTTTATTTGTTTTTTTATTCCTGTTTTAATGTATATAAGTATTATAAGTAATATTTACAAGATTATAAAAATATAAAAAGATAAAAAAATGAATAAATAATAAATTGAATATTTTAATCTGTACAAGTATACAATGTGGGTCCAAAACTCAACTTTCAAACCGTAGCTCCGCCAAATGCGAAACCACCACCATTAAATAGCTTATTTTCTTCTATATACAATTAAAGGTGAGTTTGCTGCATTTGGAGTTTTCATTTGTGAGATACGGGTCTAGGAAGTTGGGATTCTGGAATTTTATTCAGACCATAACTTTTTATTTGTATATTATTTTTCAGTGAAATCAATTTTGTATTTTTATTTATTTAATTATCTACAACTTTCATGTACAAAGTTTATTTATTTGATGCATAAAAAGTGGAACCAAAAATAGGTCCCAAAATGAATAAAGGATGAATTAATGTAGGTATTAGACCCTTATCTCCCCCTACTTTATTCCTTGTCGACCTATTCATCAAGATGCCTAGGTCTTGGGGTTTTGGGTCATAAAATATTTACAATATTTTATTCTTTTTCTTTTCTTTTATTTATTCTATAATTTTGGCTTTAATTACAATATTTTATACACTATTTACATGCACATGCATGAATGCTAAGATGATGGAATTAATGCTATTTACAAGCATTTGCTAGGGTTTTTGGTGCCAAAATGATAGAATAAAGATGATGAAATGTGGATTCATCAACCTGCAACCTTCCAAAGATGCATGTTAGCAGTTTTCGCCGAGATGGTAGGCAGTTTTCTCAAGGTGTTCATGGACGACTTCTCTGTCTATGGTGATAGTTTCGATTCCTGTCTTGAGCACCTAGACAGAGTGCTTCAGAAGTGCCGAGAAGTCAATCTAGTGCTTTCATCGGAAAAGAGCCACTTTATGGTCACTGAAGGCATTGTGCTGGGCCACGTCATCTCCAAACGTGGCATGGAAGTCAACCCAGCAAAGGTGGATGTTATTTCCAATCTTCAGCCACCTCAGTCAGTGAAGAATGTGAGGTCATTTCTGGGGCATGTGGGATTCTACAGGCGATTCATCAAGGATTTCAGCCGCATTGCCCGACCTCTGACAGAACTTTTGTGCAAGGAGACTGAGTTCATTGTAGATCAGCAGGTTCTCCTTGCTTTCAATCAGTTGAAGGAGCTTATCACTCATGCTCCAATCTTACAGCCGCCAGACTGGACTCTTCCCTTTGAGATAATGACCGATGCGTCAGACTTTGCAGTCGGGGCTGTTCTTGGGCAAAGGAAAGAGAGATCGCCCTACGCCATTCACTTTGCCAGCAGAACATTAGATGAAGCACAAAGAAATTATATGGTGACATAGAAAGAATTGCTG
The DNA here is from genome assembly GCA_037367405.1 of Ottelia alismoides. Classification (NCBI taxonomy): domain Eukaryota; kingdom Viridiplantae; phylum Streptophyta; class Magnoliopsida; order Alismatales; family Hydrocharitaceae; genus Ottelia; species Ottelia alismoides. Next base: position 307,215 of record JAZKJV010011432.1, read on the forward strand.
GCTGTGGTTTTCGCCCTCGAGAAGTTCAGATCCTATTTGTTGGGATCAAAAGTCAATTTTTACGGACCACTCTGCTATCCGGTACCTACAGCAAAAGAAGGATGCCAAGCCAAGACTGATTCGTTGGATCCTTCTCCTCCAGGAATTCGATCTGGAAATCAAGGACAAGCCTGGAGTTCAGAATGTGATAGCAGACCATCTCTCCAGAATAGAGCAGCATGATCCTCCTCTGAACAATGCACCTATCACAGAAACCTTCCCTGACGAAGCTATCTTAGCAGTGGATTTTCTTCCTTGGTATGCAGATATAGTCAACTACCTCGCCTCTGGGGTAACACCAGCGGATTCATATCGACCATCCGATTCTACCAATGGGAGGATCCTCTTTTATTCAGAGAAGGAGCGGATTGCATTTGGCGGACACCATTCTGGACACTCGCTCGAATATGGTGTCCTCGAGCATCCCTCAGACGGAGCAATCTAGTGTCCTCGAGCATTGTCACTCGCTCGAATCTGGTGGACACCATTCTGGAGATCGGACGACAGCTAAAGTACTTCAGTGTGGATTCTGGTGGCCCACTTTATTCAAGGATGCAACTGAATTTATCAAGCGATGTATTGACTGTCAGCGAATGAAAGGTACACTTACTGCCAAAGATTCAATGCCCCTGAAAATCATTCAAATAGCAGACGTTTTCGATGCATGGGGCATCGACTTCATGGGACCTTTCCCTAACAGTCAAGGTTTTGAGCACATCCTTCTTGCCGTCGATTAAGTGAGTCGTTGGGTTGAAGCTATCCCCGCTCGAGCCGCCGACAGCCGAACAGTATGCCAGTTCCTGAAGAAGAACATAATTTCACGGTTCGGGGTACCGAAAATTCTCATATCAGACGGGGGTAGCCACTTCATTAACAAAGAGGTCAAGAAATTGACGAAGGAGTACGGCATCGACCATCGTGTCGCATCTCCTTATCATCCTCAGACCAATGGCATGGCAGAGTTATCAAATAGAGAAATCAAGATAATCCTGCAGAAACTTGTTAGGCCAAACAGAAAAGACTGGTCCCAACTCTTGGACTCAGTCCTATGGGCTTACCGAACCGCCTACAAGTCTCCCTTGAGCATGTCGCCCTATCGTCTTGTATATGGAAAGCCGTGCCATCTGCCCGTGGAATTAATTCACAAGTCTTTATGGGCAATCAACAGTTGTAATTTGGACTCACTCAAAAGTGGTCAGAAGAGGAAAGATGATCTGAACAGACTCTTGGAGTTCCGAGACTATGCATACGATAACACCTTGATGTACAAAGAGAAGGTGAAACGCTGGCATGACCGGCACATCAGACGAAAGACCTTTGACATTGGACAGAAAGTGTGGTTATTTGATGCAAAGTTGCGAATATTCCCAGGCAAATTAAAGAGTAAGTGGACAGAGCCGTTTCGAGTTTGTGAAGTGCGTGACAATGGAAGTATTGCCATATCAGAAATGTCCCCTGACGCACAGCCCTTCATCGTCAACGGCCAACTACTGAAGCCTTACCTCGAACTTGATGCATTCTTGGCCATTGTTGACTCCATCCAACTAGTGCACCATGATGACATCTCCACAACAGCTGCAGCATCAGAAGATTCAGACGATGTACTCCAACCACTGTTTATTTGATTTTCTTCTTTTCTTCTTTTCTTCTTTTCCTTTTCTATTTTCTCTTTGTATCAAAAAGGTGCCGCCCTTGTAGACAGTTTTCTATACTTAGGACGTACTTTGTCCTAAGTATAGGGGGGATGTGCACCCCGAGTTTTTTATTTCATTCCGATCCTCTCCATTGTCTCCTCTTCTTGTCTATACTTAGGAGTATCTTACCCTAAGTATAGGGGGAGACAATCTGAGTATGATCAGTGTATTACCACCCTTGACCCTCCCTGCTATGTGTACAGTCTGCTATACTCAGGATTATTTGATCTTAAGTATAAGGGGGACGGTCAACTTCTCATTCATTCATTTTTCATTTATATATTCTTTAAGACTTTTCTATACTCAGTACGAGTTATGTCTTTGCTTTTCCTTTCGACCTATGAGGACATAGTTCAAGCTAAGTATAGGGGGGTCGTATATACCATGTATATACTATAAGCCATAACTCATACTGAAAAATAAAATATCACCTCAATATAAAATATAATGTAAAAAGTAGTCCTATAATAATAAAAGATGATTGTGAGCTCCTCAGGCTCTTTGTACTTGTACTGATTATTAAGTCAGGAAAAGTGTTTTGTGAAAGAAAATTTTCTTTGAAAAACCTTGTGAAAATTGTTTGAAAATAATGTGTACAAGTATTCAACCTTTGAGAAAATTAGTTTTGTGTGTAAATTTATTTTCTTTGAGTGAAATCAAAATGTGTGAAAACTAGTGTGCAAATGATTGTAAAAATTTGATTGACAAAATTGTTTTGAAAAACCTATCTATGATGTGTAAAACCTTTGTAAAATCATTTTCAAATATGTATACATGTTTGCAAAATTATTTTGGACTAGAGTTCTCAAAAATCTTTTGAAAAGGATTCTCCAATAAGTCTGAGGAGTCTGCACGAAAATCTCTCATACAAAAATAAGCGTAATCCCAAATAAAGCTTATAAGAGCCAAAACCATAGTATACATCAAATACAGTTTTTCTTCTGTATATACTGATTAATAAATCAGGATAGATACATATACAATATAATTTAAAAAATAGTGTGACCTGTTTTGAAAAAAAATGCTGTGAAATGTTTTCAACCTGTGTGAAACTGTTTTGTTTGCAAAAACTATTCTTTGTGTGAAAGAAAGGATTTGAAAAACCTATGTGCAAATGTTTGAAAAATGTTTGTCAAAACTATTGTGAAAAATGTATATATAGTGTGAAAAATCTTTGCAAAAATAGTTTTCAAAGGTGTGTAAATGATTGTAAAAATTATTGTGTACTATAGTTTGCAAAATTACTTTCAAAACTAGATCTGAGAAATAAAAGCATCATTACAAACACTTGTAAATCAAATACATCAAATTCTTTCTGTACAAGCTGAATAAAGTACGCCATTAAAACCTGTAAAGTCTTTGAAAATCCATACCTTTTGTAAATAAGGCGGTACACCCGTGTAAATAATTGTGTATACCTTTGCATGTGTCAAGCTTTCTATTTGCAAAAATTCTTTGTAAAAAGATTCTTTGATTCTTGTAAAATCTTTGTGAAAAAATTGCATCATTCATTGTGCATAGCATAAGCATACCATTCATATTCTTTTTGAGTGAGCTTGATGATTGAATCAGTCCAATAAAGTCTCAAATTGGAGCTTGGTTAGACCTTACCGCACCTAACTGCACTGGAACCTTACGGGAACTAGGTTTAAGGTACTTCAGGTCTATACAGACTTAATTCTTTGAGAAATCAGGACTGGGTTCAAGTCAACTCAACTGACTAACTAGAACTTTTCGAGACACACACATGACTCTTGCCGACCGTGACCTAACTTGGACACTTGCACCTTTCACTTGGCTCAACTCAGTTGGAGTGGTGAGGGGGTTGGATTTGCCAGTCTGAGACACACACGGGTGGAAACATTCGTCCTCGTCTAGGGAGGGAAGTGCACCCCAACCTAGTCCAATAGCCATGAGGTCTAAAGACAGGAGATTATGGGTTGCGATAAAGCTTCAAAAGAGGGATAGTCTACTGGCTCAAGAGGAAAAACTCCTTATGTAAATGCTGCTGTGAATAGTATGTTGAAAAAAAAATGGTCAGGCCTGTACAAATATAAAATGCCTGCAAAGTATGTACATATGTTATAAAGCCAATAAGCAAGCTTGAGTTCCAAAGTCAAATATGTGAGCCTGCAGCTGGATGACTTGACTACACTGGTCTTGCATCCTAGGATAGGTAGCTACACTGGCTACCGTCCATTCTTCTCTTCACCCCCTCCTCTTGAGCTGGTTGCCACTTGAACTTAGAAGGGAATACCCTGCTCCTCGAGGAAAGAGTTGTTGGATTGGGGAATCATTGGGTTGTCATTCTGGAGAAGTCAGTTCCTTTGTCATTTCAGTTGGGGAGAGCCACCATCACTTACACTGTACAAGTCAGCTTCATAGTTATAAGGGTTTGCGTATGATGTAGACCGGTTCTGACCAGGCTATTGAGGTGGGTTGAACCGAGTTCTGTGACTATCGAAGGCTGTTGTATTTTAGAGCTGGTTCCCGACTAGGTTCTACACACATCTACACCCAAGGTCTGACAGGAGCTCCAAATTCAGATTTTATGAAGACGTGCAGTGCACTGAAAGCACCCCTATTAACTCTATCCTTCTTTAATTCTTCTTTTTCTTTTCTTTATTCTTTTTGTACTTATTGCATAAGTGTTTGCTAGGGACTAGCAAAGGCAAGTATAGGGGGTGATGAATCTCCATTTCATCACCTTTATTCTATCATTTTGGCCTCAAAAACCCCAGCAAATGCATGTAAAGAGCATCAAATTGTACATAATAGAATTCATCATCCATTGTATTAATTACACATCAAATAAGGTGTTTAATGCCAAAATTATAGAATAAAGAGAAGAAAAGAAAAAGGAATAAAATATTGCAGATATTTTATGACCCGAACCCCGAGACCAAGGCCAGCATGGAATTGGTCGACAAGGAATAAAGTAGGGGGAGATAAGTGCCAGTGTACAATAAATACCTCATTTATTCATGCATTTATTTATGCATCTTTGACACCTATTTTGTACATAATTATTTATTCATCAAATAAAGAAACTTTGTTCATGAAAGTTGTAGATAATAATGTAAATAAAAATATAAAATTTAATTTGTGTAAAAATAATACTCAGTGTGCATTTTATACACAGAATAAAAAGCCAAAATCTCAACTTCACATACCCATATCTTGCAATAAAAACTCCAAATCACCCAAACTCACCTTTAATTGTATATAGCTTTCCAAGAGCTATTTACTAAAATTGGTTTTATAATTTTTGGAGTCCATCTGTAAAAGTTAGGTTTTTGGCCTTCATTGTGCAGCCAACCTAATTAAAATATTCAATATATTCATTGACCATTATTTTTTTAGCAAATTGTATTTTTAGAATTTTGTGAATAATGTATATAATACATTTATACACTAAAATTAGAATAAAACTAAAAAGGATTAATAAAATAAAATAAGCCTATGCAAGTTAATAGGCAAAATACCTATGATCAAGTATGTACATAAATAAAAGGGGAAAACATTCTTTAATTATTTTCTTCTTTTATATTTTTATAATAAGGTAAATATTACATATAACCCATTAAAAATGCAAATCCAAAATAAAAATCAACAAAATAAATTAAATAAATAAAGTATACATAATATATAGATAAAATACCTATAAGTATAACCACATCTACATACACCTATTTATTTAAAAATGAAAATAAACTCATAAAAATTAAATAAAAATACCTTTATACTCACAAAAATAAGTTATAAATTTATAAAATAAGCCAATAAAATAATAAAATAAAATAAACAAATAAAAAATTAAAAGATACAAAATACATGTAAATACACACATATACACTTTATTAAAATAAAACTATAATAACACAGTTCAAAAAATTCAATAAAAAACGTAAATAAATACTACATGAAATAATACACATTTTTTATTTTATAAGAAAATTCTAATAAAATCATTTTTAATGTCAAATAAATCAATTTTGAGAAACATTTCCTGTTTTGTCTTTTTGCGGCCGACGTGGACCAATGGCGCGCCGGCCCTTGTTGATCGCCCGCTCCCATCCGGGACCTGGCGCCTCTAAACTGTCATTTCCCCGGATTTCTTCCCTTTTTTACGGCCATCCCGTCCATCGATCGAGCTCGCTTTCTTCACAAGATACGATCTCTGATGATCACTGATACCCGCCGATAACTTGGATCAATTTGATACTCATTGGATCAAGCAATAATCGCCGGTCAATAAGGCTCCAGGCCATTGTCTATAAATAAGAAGCTCCGCTCCCTTCATCAAATTTGGCCAATTTTAATCCATCCAAAAGCCCTGATTTCATTCCTGGGACATTCCTCGTGACAGGGGGAGTTCTCCAGCACCTCGAATCGGCTGGAGGAAGGACGATTTTGACGCGACGGAGCTCCGGCGTCCGTCCTGCTCCCTAGTGGCCCCCAGGTATAAGAGCTGCTTCTTTATCGCTTTTTAGTTAGGTTTTAATGTTAGCTTTTGATGCCAGTTGTTAGTTTAATATTTTGTTAATCAGTGTAGCTTAGAATACAAAATTCGAAGTTCGCCGGAGCTCAGCTCCGGCGACTTCTTCACGGTGACCTCGACTGTATCCGACCGCCTTTCGCCTCTCATTTCATTCCCCACCGTTTTCTCCATCGATCTCACATCCTTGTTCAACCCAGGACCTCTGGTCTTGGCGAATCGGAGCTCCACCTCCGCCCTTCGCCGGAGCTCCTCCGCCACACCTCATCTTACTGTAGAGCTTCAAAACTCAGGATCGAGGAGGTAGCCCTCGCTCCCTCGGTTCTTTATATGCAGGTCCAACGAAGCAAGAAGCCCATCTGGGCTCGATTCAACCCTGGAAGAGGTTCCTGGAGGTCTTGTCCTTCATCGACCTCGTCCGAGCCCTTCAGACCTCCAGGAGCCATGGCACGACCTTCAGGAGATGCGAAAGACCTCCAGCCACGTTTTGAGCAACCCAGATGCGCGGGAGACGCCCGAAGGAGCCCATGCTTCTCGATCGAAGCTCGTCGGGGGCGAGCTTCTTCCCTGTTCCTCCAGGCACCTTCAGCACCGTCAGATCTGGAGGGTCGGCCCAGATTGAACGAACACCATCAGATGAAGCCTTGCATCCACCGTCCGATCAGCGAGACTGATCTAATCTCAGCCATCATCTGCGAACCGGTATCGACCGACGGATACACGACGCGTGTCTAGTGGAAGACGACCAACCATCGGATCAAGCGCCTGATGGGGGTAAATTTCAGACACCTCCCCCCGCCTTTTTGTATTTATATTTTAATGCTATAAATAAAAATCCCCATTGTAAATAAATTGTAAAATTTACAGAAGCCCCCCTGTCGTTTATGTATTTACATATTAATCCCTCCGCGCCTCACGTGCAGCACCCAAGTGAGGCGTGTGATTTTTGCATTTAAACCCTGCCGGGTTTTATTAATTGTAAAATGGCCCCGAAAATAAAAGTAAATGCTGATTTCTGTTGTAATTTTTGCATGGATGTCCCTGAGAAATATTTTAATTGCAAAAATACCCCTGCCAGGCCATATATTTTTATATGCTTTGTCCATTTATTTGATGCCTCATATTAAATTGAAAAATTTTGCAAAAATGGATATAAGCTCCTGTTTGGTTGTTCTTGCACGCTATATTTTAAAATCAAAAACATGCCTCTTATTTACTGTCTAGCTTATAAAATGCCAAAAAATAATAAAATGCCTTGAAAAATTCCAAAAAAATTAACTATGGTCTATTTTAGCCTAATTAAGTGTCAGCCAAAAATCATTAAAAATCTCAAAAGAAAAAACCTTAAAAATGCAAAAATACTCAAAAAAACTAAAAAAAATATAAAAAATTCTAGAAAACCCTAAAAATTACAAACTCAACTACTGTAGGCCCTATATTTTATCCTCTTTCTTTTAAAAATAGTTGGGAGATTTTTTGTGGCTGTGTGATATTTTTAATTACCATTTTAACCCCCAGCCAATAGCTACTCCACTGTTTGCTTTATTTCAGTATTTAAAAATACTAAAAAAATGTTGAAAAATGCCCAAAAATCACAAAAACATCAAAAAATCATGAAAATACCAAAAAGAATTTATTTCTCAATTTTTGACTATTTATGTATATTTTTTATAAATATTCTATCCCCCTTCTCTTTACATTATATATATTCCCTTCCAAAAAAAGAAATATATATATATTATATAAATATATATCTATTAATATATAAATTTTTAAAATCCAAAAAAAACTATTATTATATATATATCTAATGTATGCAGTATATGCTATATACTTACCCTCTAGGGATATATATATCTTTATATATTTATATTCTATAAATTATATATATATCTATATCATATAACTATATTATTAAAATAAAAATAAAACAAAACAAAACAAAAAAAAGGAGAAATAAAAACCCACAAAAATAGAACCCACACAGGGATGACTCTGTGATACATGCACATCTTAGGCTATTGCACTTTTGTATTGCTCTTTGTGGTTCGACCTCTACATGCTTAGTCACTGTACATTTTGTGGTAGAGTAATAAATATTAATTCACATTTTTTGGACTTCATTTCTTCATTCTTTTATTGTGGGTTAATGGCTGATCAACATGGTATTCTGCGAGTGGTCGCCTCAGCGACAACCTTATATACATCATTCATTGTGACCCTCATGGACTACCGTGTTATCAATCGCCTAGGGGATCCGGAGCAACCTTGGGAAGCGGAGCCGGCTTTTCTTAAGCCAAGCCAGCAGGAGAGAGCGGGACTTGAGAGAGAGTGTTAGAATAGTTTGCATTTTATTTCTGTGAGAGAGAGAGAGAGATTTATTAATTTGTAATAATACATGGACTTGGACTCTCAGACACTCCGGGCCTAATTTCTAGGTGTCTGTGCACCTGGGGGCTCACCGCGGATTTCATCACGTTTTTCGACAGTCATTTGTCGATTTTGTTTTCATTTTTCATTTCTTTTGTGGATTGAGCCCTTAGATTTTAGGTTTTTGCTTGATCGATTAGATTAGGTCCAAACACACTAATAACCTTTGCATGCACCTATAGATCGTATTTGGACTTAGTTTAATTAAACAGTTAGTCATTAGTCTTTGATCCGCCGCGCCGCGAGCTCATCCCGCCAAGCGCTTCTCCTGAACTCGATGTGTCGAGAGGAGGAGGGGTGAGCCTAGACCGGACCTTAGGACTGGAGATTGGTGGTTGACTTGTGGTTCTTCACGTAGCAATTGCCTGCTTAGGACGATTTCCGCTTGCACATCGACATGTAGTTTAGGTTTGTAAATTTCTGCTTTGCATCCCGCATGGAGAGAGTTGGGATTCACTGTAAGTCCTATATCTTTGCATCCATAATTTAGGCACAAAGGTGAGATTTCCATCTTGGTGCCAACTTGCATTAGCTTTTCTGACTCTCCTCCCTCTATTTTTGGACAAAGTAGGAATCAAAGAAAATACAAAATCGTTAGGCGCTTGTTTGAATCTACTCAAAAGAAGCGATAACATCAAAAAAATTAAAAAAGGGACTGCTAAGAAAACTTTGACCTAAATAAAATTGGTAATTGGACTCATTGATTGGGGAGAGTCACACCCTCACTTGTTTTCAGGTTGCATGGGAAGGTCTCCTTCCAAGTGAGTTGAGTGCTTCATAAGGATTAGAGCCAAAAACCCAGCTTGTAGCTGCCTTGTGTATCGTCTGGATTTCCGAAGTATTGGCGCTACTATCGTACGTAGGCGAGTAGGGCTTGGTCGCCATTGGTGACTCACTATTGTGTGAGCATCGACCTTGTCCAAAGTACCGAGCATAGGCCACGCCTTCACGGGTGTGTCTGTCTCACCGTCTGCGTCCGAGTAGGGTCTTGCACGCTCACGGGTGATTCCATTGCGAGCGAGATCCGAAGTATCGGTTTCGCCTATCGGTTTCCTCTCTCTTCTTCTTTGGCTGAGTTGGGATCCAGGAAGGGTTACAAGGACCTAAAAAACGCAAGCTACAGGTTACACAGGAGGAGGACAAGTACGGGAACACTTTTCCGGTAGTACTCTCTCTCCTTTAGGCGTAGCGCTCTAAGGACTCGTGATAAGATTCTTGAATTCAAGCTAAAATTGACAAGATAAAAGCCGAACCTTCATGACTCCATGTGTTGAGTTGGTGAACTCACCCTATTTTGGGTTTGATTACTAGTCAATTTTAGGTCAAGATCAAAAATACAGCACCATTGTGCGCAATTTTGCTTCTCCCTTCTTTCTTCTTCATTTCTCGATCTTGCTCTTATCAATAATCAAGATGATGGGACGGAGGTCTCTTAGGCCGACTCTGTCGGCGCCGCTATCCAACACTCCTCCTCATTCATCTAGGACGACCTCGGAGAGTCTGCTCTCCGAGCCTGAGTTCACTTCCACCATGTTCCCCCTCAACCACCCTTCCCATTCTCCTTCTATCAGTCCAAGAATTTCAGAATTTAGTGCATCACAAAGCTCAGAGCATTTGACGACACCTGAGATGGGTTCTTTTGCTTTTTCAAAAAACCCAAACATGGCTGACAGAGGAGAGCATCTTGATGATCATGAGCACCTTCCATTCTTCATTGATCAAGCTGCCATCAACAATTCACTTCTAGCATCCCTGGAGACCATGCAAAGACAGATCCGGGACCAAGGAGTCTTTATAGGTGACCTCATGAGAGAGATCGCGCAGATGCGAGAAAACTGACCTGGGGCGGTGGCGGTGGAGGTGGAGGAGATATTCCAGTTGTAGAGAATCAAGGAGGAGAACCCAACCAGGAGACGCCGCCGCAGACCATCATGCGAGAATTGCACAATCCAACAACCTCCCTCACACATCGGTGGATCCGACTCCCTCCCATCCATGGAAATTTCGAGCTTCGGCCCCACACTATTCAGCTTCTGCCCAAATTCCATGGGTTGCCGACCGAAGAGCCACACCTCCACCTCCAATAATTTGAAATGATCTGCAGCACAAATTCATGATAGGCTGATGACCGAGGACACTATCAAGATGATCGCCTTCCCTTTCTCCTTGGTTGACAGAGCCGCATACTGGCTCAAACACCTGGGGCGATTCATCGATACTTGGGCAGATCTCCGGACAGCATACTTAAAGAAGTATTACCCTCTCGGTCAGATGAACGCAGCAAGAGCAATGATCAGCAACTTCGTAATGATCCCTGATGAACAGTTCTATGAAGCTTGGGATCGATTCCGAGAGCTCATCGACCGGTGTCCACACCATGACATATCTAAGCCCAATCTAGTTCAAAGTTTCTTCTGTGGGCTGACACCGGAGCTGCAGGGCCTTTTGAACGCCTCTTGTAGTGGGTCCTACTTTTCCAAAGGCGAAGACGATGTTTGGGCCATCTATGAAGGCGTGGAAGAGAACTCAACCGTTATGGCCCAAGCCCGCGTCTACACGCAACAGAAGCCCCCGCGAGGAGCGGGATCATTCCAGAGGATCGCCCGCATCGATGCTGGTCCTAACACTTCGTCGGCAGCCGCAGCCGACATGGGAATTATCAGTGAGAAACTGGACCGTCTCGAGATCCTCGAGAAGAAACAGATGCAAGGCATGGTCCAGATGGACCAGATTGCCAAGACGATAAGTGATCTGAAGACGTAGATCCTTTGCGTCCAGGAGGCACATACTTCTTTCCAGCAGCCTCCCAGGTCAAGGGCTGACCCCAGCAGTAGCAGCTCCAACTAACCCTCTGCCTCGTACCGCCATGTCAACCACATCCAGGCAGAGCCGGTCCTGCTGCTACAGTACTGCCCAGCACAGCCGCCATCTGAAGACACTCAGATGGTGGTCTACCAGCCGGAACAGCCACTGGCAGTTCTTCCTCCACCATCCTTTGAGCAGGAGCCATTGATGGAAGTCAATGGGATTTGGTACGACCGGTACCCTCAGCTCGGGATTCGTCGTGATCACCCCGGATTCCGTTGGGGCAACGGTGGCTCCTCATCTCAGCAGCAGCCTCATGCTCAAGGACAACATAACAGCCAGCCATCACAGCAGCAGTAGCCCCAGTATGCCCAGCAGCAATACCAGCAGGGTCCTCGTCCCGCCTATCAGGGACAGCAGTGGAGGCAGCGTCAGCAACCTCAGCAGTCTTATTCCCATCCTCCCCAGTACCAGCAGCAGCAGCCTCACTTCCCTCAAGGGAACCTGTCCGATTCTCAGGCCCCCGTTTTCGAGAACCCAACTTTAGATGACCTTGTCCGCTTGCTCTCCGAACAACGAGTGTCCTTCCAGCAAGAAATGGATGAGTTCCGGTAGGAGATGAGGGAAATCATCAAGGGTAAGGCCGCCATACCATCTCAGATTGAACCAAACCCGAACAATCTGAAGAGGAAGTCTGAGCAGGTAGAGTTTACAGAGGATACCTCTCCTAGTGACTATTTGAGTGACATGTCTTTTTCTTTGTATGATGCTGATTTTGTGACTACTAGGAGCGGTAGGATACTAGCCGACAGCGCCTCTTCTGAGCGACAACCACATGCAGAACCAGGAGCGCCAGATGAGCAGAGTAGCGGTGCTGATGCCGCTAATGATGATGTTGAAGACGGTGGTGCTGATGCCACCATTGATGGAGAGCCAGAAGACGGTACTGAGGCCGCCGTGATACCAGATGCAGATGGTGATGCTGATGCTACCATTTTGGATGCAGAGCCAGAGCGCGGTGCTGATGCCGCGAAGACAGGTGCTGGTGGTGGTACTGAGGCCACCACATCTACTTTTGTTGAGCTTCCTTCTGTGGTGTTACCACCTTTTGTATCTATGGACTGTGGTAATAACAAAAAGCACAAAAATATGAATAAAGGAAAGGTTTATGTTCAAATTGCGGATCCATATGTGCTGAATGATGAAGATTGTATGGATTCAATTCCTTCACAGGCACAGGGACCTATTCCTAGTCCTCCATCTGAGGAGGCCCCTACCATCCCCTTCCTTGAAGCACTCCGCCGGGCGAAGGGGAAAAAAAGAAAATCCCAAAAAAGATCAACAGGTAGAGTTCAGAGACCAGATGATTGACATATTCCACATTCAATTGACTCTACAAGAAGCACTTGAACACATCCCCCTATTCAAAAAGAACTTGAAAGAGAAGACTACCGTCCGCAGGAAGAGGAGGAACCACAGAGATTAGATCCAAGCGCTCACTCATTCCACTTGCTGCACTATTCAGAACAAACTGCCAGCCAAGCGACCAGATGCAGGAGCTCCCTATGTCAGATGCGAGATTCAGGAGTAGCAGTTTGATCGTACTCTGTTAGACAACGGCTCTTCAATTAACCTTCTTTCGGTAGCCTTACTCGACCGATTCGAGTTTGGTCCTCTTCTTAGGAGCAGGACAGTCCTTCAGTTTGCTGATAGGTCGACTAAGAGGCCGAAGGGGTTATTGAAAGACATTGTCGTTACCATTCAGGGCCTGAAATTCCCCGTGGACTTCGTTGTGTTGGACATAGAGATCCCTGAGTCGGTAACCGATGCCCCCATCATACTCGGACGTCCATTCTTGGCCACAGCCAAGGCGGTGACCGATCATGATAGTGGGAAGGTATGTTTTCGCGTAGAGGGCGAAACCATACAAATAGAGACGATCGAAGAAACAAGAGCCAAAGAACTAGAATGCTCGGAGCAGTCCAGCGAAGCCGCGCATATGCCAGAGGAAGAGCTAGACATCCACCAGGAGTGTGATTTTGTGATGACAGATGATGAATCAAACTGGGTAGACCCTGTAGCACAGACCCTCTCCTTGCCTACAGATTCACCATACTTAAGGCTTATGGCAGTCGAGAGCGTGGAGAGCACACCCCTGGACGAGGATACACCTGAGGCTGACAGTGTTGGGACGAGTGGTGCTGATGATTTTTAGTCGTGTTCATCTACTTCGGATCCCTCGGATTCAGACATTGATTGGGATGATTTTGATGACTATTTACCTTATCTGATTCATTCTGAGCCAACAACCATGACAAATTGCGAGCCAGTGCAGTGTATTGATGATTCAGCAGGCCGTCCTTCGTCAGAGATTCATGCAGAGCGAGAGTTCTCCCATGCAAACCTGGTCGCCTTCACACAGACATATCAGAAGCCAGATCTGCCACCTCCCAGTTATCCAGAACTAAAACCTCTGTCGCAGTCGCTGAAGTATAGATTCCTTGCGGGTGAGCCATACATGCACCCAGTCATTATCTCAGCATGTTTGACTGGAGAACAAGAATCTCATCTGATGGAGGTTCTTGAAAGAAACGGCAAGGAGATAGGATGGAGTATAGCTGATCTCCAGGGGATTAGTCCAGCTCTGTGCTCCCACCACATCTATCTTGAGGATAAATCTAGGTCGTCGCGTGAGTTCCAACGATGGCTGAACCCGAATCTTCGAGATGTGGTCATGAAAGAAATATCGAAGTGGTGGAGCGCTGATTTTATCTACCCCATCTCCGACTCCAAGTGGGTCAGTCCATTACATGTGGTGCCCAAGAAGACGGGTATCACTACAGTTGTGAATGAGTCTGGAGAGGAGATCGCTACCCGAGTGCCCACTTCTTGGAGGGTCTGTGTGGACTACAGACGATTGAATGAGGCCACTAAGAAGGATCATTTCCCACTGCCATTCATTGATCAGTTTATCGAGCGGCTAGCTGGGAAGAGTCATTATTGTTTCCTTGACGGGTACTCTGGATATAATCAAGTGGCCATTGCGCCCGAAGACCAGGAGAAAACGACATTCACCTGTCCGTTTGGGACGTATGCTTTCAGACGGATGTCCTTTGGTCTATGTAACGCTCCGGCGACATTCCAAAGGTGCATGTTGTCCATCTTTTCGGATATGGTGGGTGACCGTTTAGAGGTCTTCATGGATGACTTCTCGGTCTATGGCGACGGGTTCGATGCTTGTCTTGACTGCCTAGACCGTGTGCTTCAGCGCTGCATTGAGGTCAATCTTGTATTGTCTTGGGAGAAGAGTCACTTCATGGTGACTCAAGGGACGGTCCTTGGTCATATCGTCTCCAACAGGGGCATGGAGGTTGATCTGGCCAAGGTGGATATCATTAGAAAACTCAATCCACCGTCCAATTTGCGTCAGTTGCGGTCCTTTCTGGGGCATGTCGGTTTCTACCGACGGTTCATTCAGGACTTCAGTCGTATTGCCCGACCGCTTACTGATCTGCTGACGAAAGACACCGAGTTCATTGTCGATGATAAGTGTCTTACGTCTTTTGAGACTCTCAAAGGTATGGTTATTTCGGCTCCTATCCTTCAGCCACCGGATTGGTCTCTCCCATTCGAGATCATGACGGATGCTTCAGATTTTGTCGTTGGGGATGTGCTTGGACAGAGGAGGGATGGATTGCCGTTTTCCATTCACTACGCCAGCCGGACTTTGGATGCTGCTCAGGGGAATTATATTGTGACTGAGAAAGAGATGCTGGCTGTAGTCTTTGCTTTGGATAAGTACAGATCTTATATTCTCGGATCTAGAGTGACTATCTACACAGATTACACCGCCATCCGGTATATAATGGCCAAGAAGGATGCCAAAGCACGTCTTACCAGATGGATCCTTCTGCTCCAGGAGTTTGATATTGAGATTAAGGATAAACCTAGTCGAGAATGTGGTGGCGGATCATCTCTCCCGATTGGAGAATCTTGAGGAATCTGAGCCCAGCGCACCTATCACAGAGACGTTTTCAGATGAGGCGATCTTGGCTATCACCTCGCTCCCATGGTACGCCGACATTGTGAACTACCTTGTTGCCAAAACGGTCCCACAAGGTTGGCCCAGGAAGAAGCTCGAGACCTTCCTGGCGAAGGCCAAGCTTTACCATTGGGAGGATCCCGTCCTTTATCATGAAGGAGGGGACAACATCTGGAGTAAGTGCATTCCTCAAGAAGAGCAGCATAGCGTCCTCACATACTGCCACAAGCTTGAGGCAGGAGGACATCATTCTGGAAAAAGGACAGCACAGAAGGTGCTTCAATCCGACCTATGGTGGCCTACTCTCTTCAAGGATTCTGATGAGTTTGTGAAGAGATGTACTGACTGTCAGAAGATGGAAACCTGCGGACAGAGAGACATGACGCCCATGCAACCCATTCACTTCTGTGAGGTTTTTGATGCATGGGGGATTGATTTCATGGGCCCATTTCCTAAGAGTCAGGGATTCGAGCATATTTTGCTCGCTGTAGATTATGTCAGCCGATGGGTTGAGGCAATCCCTGCCCAAGCCGCAGATGCTAAAACTGTGTGTAAATTTTTGAGGAAAAATATTATTTCACGGTTCGGGGTACCGAGAGTCTTGATTTCAGACGGGGGGTCTCATTTCATCAATGACAAGGTTAGGGCCCTTGCAGACGAGTTCGGCATTGACCATCGGGTAGCCACGCCATATCACCCTCAGACTAATGGTCTTGCTGAAGTATCGAACCGGGAGATAAAAACTATCTTACAGAAGGTTGTCCGCCCAGACCGAAAGGATTGGTCACAGCTTTTGGACTCGATCTTGTGGGCCTATCGGACATCCTTCAAGAATCCATTAGGGACATCTCCCTTTCATCTCGTCTATGTCAAGCCGTGCCATTTGCCAGTGGAAATCAAGAATAAATCCTTTTGGGCAGTCACTGAGTTACTGTTAGATCCCGAGAGTATAGGAGATCAGAGGAGAGCAGAGTTGGCAGCCCTGGAGGAACTGAGAGATACAACCTTTTCCAGCAGCCTACAGTACAAGGAAAAAGTGAAGACATGGCACGATTCCCATATCAGCCATAAACAGTTTGAACCAGATCAGAGAGTATGGTTGTTCGATTCCAGGCTAAAATTATTTTCAGAGAAACTACAGAGCAAGTGGAAAGGTCCTTATGTGGTCAGGAAGGTACATGACAATGTCAGTATTGACATATCCGAACCGTCATCTTCTTCTACCTTATGTATCAATGGTCAACGCCTGAAGCTATATCTAGATCATGATCCGCCTACCATTGACGTTGCCCCCATTCTTTTGGTATGAGATGTGTTCTTTGACTCATATCATCTGCATCTCATACATGTTGATCACTTCGATCTCCCGTTGTACAGTCTCCTTTGTTCATCTCTGTCTATCCCGTATTGCTCCTCCACCCATTCTCGTCTTTGCCTTGCTTAGGACGCACTTTGTCCTACGTATAGGAGGGGTGGACGAGCTAAGTGTTCTATTCTTCGTTCTGTTTCATCACTCATGTTGTTTCCTATACTTAGGGCTTCTTTTACCCTAAGTATAGGGGGAGTGGTGTGTACATCCTCACGATCTCTTCTTCCATCTTCATCTCTTTTCTTCTTTTCTTCTTTTCCTTTTCTATTTTCTTTATCTATCTAAAAGGTGTTGCCCCTTGTTGTCAGTTTTCTGTACTTAGGACGTACTTTGTCCTAAGTATAGGGGGGTTTGCACCCCGAGTTCTTTCATTTTCTTTAGTCCTCTCCATTGTCTCCTCTTCTTGTCTATACTTAGGGATATCTTACACTAAGTATAGGGGGAGACAATTCGAGTACGATCTGTTCATTCACACCCTTGACCCTCCCTGCATTGTGTACAGTCTGCTATACTTAGGATTATTTGATCCTAAGTATAGGGGGGACGGTCAACTCTCATTGGTTCATTTATTTATTCTTTAGACTTGCCTATACTTAGTACGAGTTATGTCTTCTCTTTTCTCTCCGACCTATGAGGACATAGCTCAAGCTAAGTACAGGGGGGTCGTATATACTATGTATATACTTTAGCCATAACTCGTACTTCCATATTTTCCTAATAATATGGCTAATAACTCATTAAAATTCATTAAAAAGCCTAATAAAAAGATGTTTTGTTCCTCAGATTCTTTTTTTTGTTTACTGATTAATAAATCTGGTGAAAATGTTATTTGCAAAATGTTCGAAAAATTGTTTGAAAATCTTTGTGAAAAACTATTGAAAACTATTTTGAAAACGTTTTGTTACATGTTTTCAACCTTTGTAAAATTTGTGGTTTGTAAAAATTTCTTTTCTTTGTGTGAAGTAAATGTTTGAAAAATGATTTGCAAATGGTTTGAAAAATGGTTGCAAAAATATTTTAAAAATCTATATATACTGTTTGAAAAACCTTTGCAAAATGATTTCCAAATGTGTGTACATGTTTGTAAAATGTTTGTAAAAATTATTTTGGAATATAGTTCTCAAAACTGTTTGGAAAACTTGTGTTAAATAAGTTTGAGGAATATTTACATCACACAAAAAATCCACTATATATATGTATAAAATTGATCACTTACCCTTGTAAATTGTTTAAACCCACTTCTTGTAAATATAAGAAGCACTCCCGTGTACATAGTTTTCACCTAGTTTTTAGCCAAAATCTTTTTGTTTTGAAAAATCTCAAAAACATTTGCAAAAATTAAAATCCAAAAACATTGAAAAATCTTTTTGAAAAATACAAAAAATGCATCTGCATATGCATCACCATCATCTGTTCAAAAATCCATAAAAATTTCAAAACTTTTGAAAATTGCATCACAAAAATATTTTCTGCATTCTGCATATCATTTGCATCGCATTAGCATTTTTCGGATTGAGTTTGATAGTTGAACAAGTCTAAACAAAATCCGGAGATTGGAGCTTGATTGGACCTTAAAATCTACCTAATAACAGGAACCTTACAGGAACTGGGTTTGAGGTACTTCAGGTCTAGTTGACTTAATTCTTTGAGGATCACGGGACTTAGTTCAATGGATTCTTGATTGCCTAAGTAGAGTATTTCGGAGCACACGCACGACTCTTGTTGATAATGACCTAACTTGGACACCTGCATCTTTCACATGGCTCAACTCGGTTGGAGTGGTGAGGGGATTGGATTTGCCGGTATGAGACGCACACAAGTGGAAACATTTGTCCTCCTCTAGGGAGGGAAGTGCACCCCAACCCGTCCAGTGATTAGGAAGTCTAAAGACAGGAGGTTGTGGGTTGCGATAAAGCTTCAAAAGAGGGATAGTCTACTGGCTCAAGAGGAAAAACTCCCTATGTAAATGATGATATATATAGTATTAAAAAAAGGTTCATGCATGTACAAAAATAAAAAGCCTGCAAAGTATGTACAAATGTCGTAAAGTCAATAAGCAAGCTTGAGTTCAAAAGTCAAATATGTGAGCCTGCAGCTGGATGACTTGACTACACTGGTCTTGCATCCTAGGATAGGTAGCTACACTGGCTACCGTCCATTCTTCTCTTTATCCCCTCCTTTGGTTGCCACTTGAACTTAGAAGGGAATACCCCGCTCCTCGAGGATGGAGTTGTTGGATTGGGGAATCATTGGGTTGTCATATTGGAGAAGTCAGTTTCTTTGTCATTCTAGTTGGGGAGAGCCACCATCACTTACACTGTACGAGTCAGATTCATAGTCGTAAGAGTTTGCGTATGAGTTGAAATATTTCTGACCTAGCTATTGAGGAGACTTGGACAGAGTTTTGGGATTCTCAGGGACTGTTGAATTTCAAATCCGGTTCTCATTAAGGTTTCGCATGCACTAAAATTCCAAAGGTCCGACTTAAGCTCCAAACTTTGATTTTGTGAAGATAAGTTTGATAATTAAACTACATCCAAGTTCTTCTTTTTCTTTTCTTTCTTTTTCTTTTTGCACTTATTGCATAAGTGTTTGCTAGGGACTAGCAAAGGTAAAGTATAGGGGGATGATGAATCCACATTTCATCATCTTTATTCTATCATTTTGGCCTCAAAAACCCTAGTAAATGCGTGTAAATAACATTAAATTCATCATCTTAGCATCCATGCATATGTGTGTAATTAGTGTATAAATTACTGTAATTAAAGCCAAAATTATAGAATAAATAAAAGAAAAGAAAAAGAATAAAATATTGTAAATATTTTATGATCCGAAATCTTGAGACCTAGGCATCTTGATGAATAGGTCGACCAGGAATGAAGTAGGGGAGATATGGGTCAAAATACAGAGGAAATACCTTTTCTTTTTATTCATTCTTTATTCATTTTGGGACCTATTTTTGGTTCCACTGTCTATTCATCAAATAAAGAAACTTTGTACATGAAAGTTGTAGATAATTAAATAAAGAAAAACACAAAATTGATTTCACTGAAAAATAATGTACAGATAAAAAGTTACGGTCTGAATAAAAATCCAGAATCCCAAATTCCCAGACCCGTATCTCACAAATGAAAACTCTAAATGCAGCAAACTCACCTTTAATTGTATATAGAATAAAATAAACTATTTTGTGGCAGTGGTTTCGTATTTGGCGGAGCTACAGTTTGAAAGTTGAGTTTTGGTCCCTACTTGTATACTTGTACAGAATAAAATATTCAATTTATTATTTATTCATTTTTTTTGTATTTTTGTATTTTTATAATTTTGTAAATATTACTTATAATAATTTTGTACATTAAAATAAGAAGAAAAACCCAAAAGAAAACAAAATAAAATATATGTATATAGAATACATAGGTATTATACCTATATACATACCTATACAATACATACTTTTATTTTATTAAATATACAAAATAATTCAGAAAAATAAAATAAATATATAATTAAGTGTATAAAAGTATTTTATAATTTTATAAAATACTAAATTAAAATCACAAAGTAAATATAAAAGAATAAAATATATTAGATACTATACCTATAAGGGCTATAAAAGGTAAGTTGTAAAAATATACCTCATAAAAATAATTAAAAATCAGAATAAAATACTACATAAAATAATAAATATTTTTTATTTAAAAACCTAAATAAAACAATATCATTTACTATTTTTTATTGATTTTACAAGGGATTTTTCCTGGTTGGTCCACGTGGACCAACCAGGTTGGTCTGACAGTTGACCCCAGTCAACTGTCTGACCTACTCCCTCAGCCATTGTCAGAGCCTCGGTTTGATCCATTTTTGTCGATTTTTCCAGGCTTCTCCTTGCACCTTTTCGTGTCACTCCCTTCACAACTTTTTCTCCTTGTAGAATGGGCATACTCGCCCGATGATTGTCTTGAGGAGAGGGCCGACGATTCACCAAATATTTCTTGGTCTTTGGACCGTCCCAGTCGCAGTGTCAACCACATATATTGGGCACCCGATTTTCTTTTGAAATTTTGAACCCCATTCAACTGAGTTTTCTCCTCTCTTTCGTGCTCCAGAGTGAGTCGGAGGTGACAGCTCCATCTCGTGCTCGTCAGGAGAGTCGTAGGTGCATCAGGGGCGTTCCATCAACCTCTGGCCAACCCCCGTCGAGGTACCCCCATTCCCTCTGGCTCCGGCCATTGAGGTTGTTCTATCTCCATTATTTTCCTTGCATTAGTTTCACCTTAGCTCTAGGATCATTTCGCCTCAATAAATTTTCACTCCAATCGATCAAATCATCCCATCAGACCCCCTCGCCGGAGCGCACCTCCATTTTGAAGCCAAGAAGTCCACCGGAAGAGGAGCAACACCTCGGAGAACCTTGGCTCGCTGGAGTTCCTTCGCGGTTCTTGCTCCGGCCTTCGCAACCGTCGGATCGAGGAAGAGCCCCAGTTCGCACAACAGTCGTTGGATCGCGCCCGGTCTCCACCGTCAGATCTTCACCCGAGGATCTAATCTTCACCGTCCAATGCGAAGCGTCATCGACCGTCCAACGCCCGCCACGTGTCATGTGAAGCGCCTTCAGTCGTTGGATAGCGCGCTCGGGGTATTTTGCAACTTTAACCCCGCACATTTTTGTATTTAATATTTAGTCCAACAACTTTCATCTGCAGTTATATTAGTTTTGTAATATTTATAAAAGACCCCTGAACTTTTCGTAATTGCGTATCGGTCCTGACCACGTCACCTCACGTGACCAGTACACGTGAGGTGCGGGCATTTTGCACAGGACCCCTCCAGGGTTTAGGTATTTAGCTTTAGTCCAAGGATTTTGATATGCAGTGTAATATTTTTGGAATATTTTCATTGAAGCCCTGGGATTTTTGGAAATTACTTTTAGGCCCTTCCAGGCGCGTGCCATTCACGCGTAGGGTTGGGTAATTTGTGCTTGTACCCTTGCTGCTTTTAAAATTTGTATTTGGTCCATTAAAGTGAATATTCAGTGTAATATTTTGTGGAAAATTTGCATGTTTGCCTCTGGATGTTTATGTATTTGCGTATATACCCCTGCCAGGCTAGACATTTTTGTGTGCTTGTGTCATTTATTTCATGCATCATATTAATTCAAAAAATTACCAAAAAAACACTTTGGCTACTGTTAACTTGCAATTCCAGGCCATATTTTTGCCATTTTATTTTTGTTGCTTTTTAATATTTAATAAAAATAAAAAACATGCATTTTAGCTACTGTCTAGCTTAGAAAATACCAAAAAATATTAAAACACCTAGAAAAATTCCAAAAAATTCACCTACTTTGTATTTTATCCTATTTCAGTGTCAGTCCAAAAATCACTAAAAATTTCAAAAGAAAAACCATAAAAATTAGAAAATACCTAAAAACTTCCAAAAAATCTAAAAATCATAGAAAACTCCAAAAAATGAAAACTCGGGTCCTGTAGGTTCCCCTTTTTATTATCTTTATTTTAAAACTAATTTGGGAAAATTTTGATATTATTTGATATTTTTCTTTCCCATTTTAGTTTCGGCCAGAATATTTATTCCCTGTTTTCCTTTGTTTTCACTTTTAAAAATACCAAAAAGATTTTGAAAAATCCCAAAAATCACAAAAACAGTAAAAAATGTAAAAAGACCAAAAAGATTTTATTTCTGAATTTTTGAGCATTTTTGCATATTTTTATAAATATTCTATCTCCTCTTTTTTATATAGTTTATATATTCCAATTTTAAAAAAAATAAAATATAAAAAGAAAATATAAAATTTGAAAATTAAAAATCAAAATACAAAATTAAAAAAATTAAATAAAAAACTTTTTAAAAATTAAAAACCCACAAAAACCTTTGCATTGCATAGTGTAGACACACAATCACATCACATTTTGCACTTAGCTTGATCTATCCTGCCTTGCTCCCTGTGTTCGAACTCTCTACATACTTACACATATACATCTTGTTTGTAGAGTTAAAAATAAATTTGACTCCACATTTATTTGTCATTGCTTGATTTATTGATTGTGGGTTCATTGTTGATTAAATCTGAATTTTGAGTGGTCAACACTTCGACTGTGTTCCCGCCTTATGTGGAATACAAGACCGCTTAATTTTTGGGTTTATCAGACGTTCATCGGTTATGAGGTGTGGAGGCATTTTGTAATGGAGGGTTAATGGCGAGGGAGTGATGGTGGGGATTGATGGTGGTCGCGCGAGGGAGGCGGAGGAATGGGCTACGTGGAGCGACCGTTAGGTGGTGGAGAAGTGGCTGGAAGCGTGGGCTAAAAATGGAAGGGGGCGGGGCGTTACGAAGGGGAGAACGGATGGTTGGAGGAAGACGATGGACAACAGCCGTTGGATCTCGCAATCCAACGGTTGGATGGGGGTGCGTTCGAAGGGTTAGGATCAGATCCTGAGATCTGATCCGACGGTGTAGACTTAGGCGCTGATGGAGGGATGCGACCAGATCCAAGGATCTGATCGCACGACTGATATTAGGGCGCGAGGGAACGACCGAGACTGAATGATGGGGGAGATCTAACGGTGAGAGAGAGCGGGGTGACGTGGAGTACGGGAAAGCGTTAGATGATATATGATTGGATGACTATGGAGAAGGGGCGACGTAGCATGAGGTAGGCGTAGGATAGGAGATCGATCCGATGGCTATAGATGCGGCGCTGGGTAGCGGTTGGGATTAGATCTGATAGTTAGATCTGACGGCTGTGGTTAAGGCGATACTGGAGGGCTGAGATGGAAGCAGGATGTGAAGATCGGGCGGTCAGGCGAGCGCCAGGTGGCGAGAGGGGAGGCGGCCATGTGGTCGGCCAAGAGGGCGCCACGTGGCCCAATCAAAAAGTTCAGAGCAAAATACAAAGATAAATATGAAAGAAATAGTTGGATGCAAAATTAGGAAAAAGTCAAAACATGAAAGTTGCTCGTCTCGATGAGATCTACAATTTCATGTTGGACAAAAGGCCAAAAGTGGTCATTTGTACAAAACGTATTTTTGGGGGTATTTTTAAGGGGGATAAAAACACTGATTTTTATCTTTGAGATGTTTTTGTATTTTTTAGTCTTTTTAATGGTCAGTGATTTATAAACAATTATTCTATCTAATTTTTAGGGGTTTTTGATGATAAAATAAATACAAGAAAAATAAGGAAAATTAAATACAATAATTTAAGGGTAAATTATACACAATATGATACAGGATAAAAATAAAGAATTAAAGATTATTTTTATTGGAATGGTTAAGCCAGGGTTTTAATTTGCAGCTTTTAGCATGATGAATACGAGATTCATCAGCAGGGTGATTGGCTATGGCTCTGAGCAGAATGGTATCTATCGTATGGTCCGGAATTCTTATGCTAGCGTCTCTTCACATTCAGCCGGATCAGTCTCTTCGTACACCTGGCATCTTCGCTTTGGCCATCTTCCGCTCCAGAAAATGCGACATCTCTTACCTCAGATCTCTCCGAGTTCATCATTTCGTTGTGAAGCGTGTCAGTTGGGAAAGCATCATCATTCTAGCTTTCCTAGTTATCAGAGTCGGAGCAGTAGCTCCCCATTTGAGTTGTTTCATATTGATATTTGGGGTCTGAGTCATGTACCTGATCATCAAGGACACATGTTTTATCTAGTTGTTATTGATGACTTTTCTCGCTTATCTTGGGTCTTTCTTTTAAAGAATAAATCTGAAGCAGGGGATGTTATTAAAAATCTGATTAATGAAGTGCAGAATGTTTTCTCTTCTACTGTCAAATATGTTCGTACAGATAATGCATTGGAATTCTGCACCCGTTCTCTCTCCCAGTGTCTTTCGTCTAAGGGTATTATTCACCAAACCACATGCACTTACACATCTCAACAGAATGGCATGGCATAGAGAAAGCATCGTCACCTTCTTGATATCACTCGAACACTGCTTATCTAGAGTTGTGCGCCTATCACTTTCTGGGGGGGATGCTGTCCTTACAGCTTGCTACCTGGTCAATCACATGCCATCCTCCGTTCTTGGTGAGAAAATTCCTCTCTCAGTTATTTTCCCTGATAAGGAATTATTCTCACTTACTCCTTGTGTCTTTGGTACTGTTGCCTTTGTTCATCGCTTATCTCCTGGACTTGACAAACTCTCTCCTAGAGCTGTCAAGTGTGTCTTTGTAGGTTACTCTCGGACTCAGAAGGGTTATCGTTGTTATGACCCCATAAACAAGAAATATTTTGTCAGTGCTGACATTACATTTTTTGAGTCAGTTATGTACTTCTCCCATGTAGGTGACAGGTTGGTCTCGTCCACTTCCAATGATGATGTCTATGTTCCTCCACCTCCTAGTCTGAGTCCACCTGAATCCAATCCATCTCCAGTTGCTACGCCACAATCACCACTACCACCACCACCACCACCATCTCCTCCACAACCACCTATCCCACCTTTACCTAAATTTTATACACGTCGGTCAGGCGTTGCTCAGACTATACGTCAGACATCCATCACGCCTCAGGTATGTTCAGATGGTATTACTAATGATGGGTCAGATAATGTACATGTGCAGGATTCTTCATTGTACGAGGAGGATGCACCATCCAGTACAGCGGTTGACGACCTTGATGTCCCCATTGCTATTCGGAAGCAAAAACGGACTTGTGTGTCTTATCCATTTGCTTCTCAGGTGTTCTTTCACCGCCTTACAGGTGACTTTCAGAGGTTTGATGCGGCTTTGTCTTCTGTGGATATACCACGAACCTATCAAGAAGCTATGAAGATTGATTGCTGACGATTGGCTATGGAAGAAGAGATGTGTGCTTTACAGTCTCGTGGTACATGGAGCCTGGTTAATGCTCCATCTGGTGCATCTATTGTTAGCTGAAAATGGGTGTTCACAGTTAAATACCATGCTGATGGCAGTCTCGATCGGTACAAGGCACGACTTGTTGCGAGAGGTTTCACACAAACCTATGGCGTGGACTATCTGGATACATTTTCTCCAGTGGCTCGGCACTGTACTCTTTGCATTCTTCTATCAGTTGCTGTGGTACGTGACTGGTATATATCTCAACTTGATGTCAAGAATGTGTTCTTGTATGGAGATTTGCAGGAGGAAGTCTACATGCAGCAGCCACCAAGGTTCATTGCTGAGGGGGAGAATCATATGGTGTGTAGACTTCACAAGGTGATTTATGGCCTTAAACAGAGTCCAAGGGCATGGTTCCAGAAGCTTTCCCACCTAATTGAACGACATGGATTCAAAAAATCAAATGCGGATCACTCGTTGGTCATCCAGAAGACTTCTACAGGTACGGTTGTCATCATGGTATATGTTGATGATATTCTGGTTACAGGAGATGACGTTCAGGGAGTAGAGAGGGCAAAAACATTCTTGGGCCGTCAGTTTGTCACGAAGGATCTTGGTACCCTAAGATACTTTCTAGGGTTGGAATTTGCCAGGAATGCACAAAGTCTAGTGATGACCCAAAGGAAATACATTACAGATTTTCTGATTGAAACAAGCATGGTTGGATGTAGGCCATCGAGTACTCCTATGATCCGAGCATGAAACTGTATGACAATGATACTGAAGAAGTGGACAAGAGAAGATATAGAGAGATGATGGATAAGCTTCTTTATATCACCATAACTCGACCCGATATTGCTTTTGCAGTAAGCCGGGTGAGTCAATTTATGGAGCAACCAAGACAAGTTCATATGGACGCCATATACATGACACTGAGGTATCTAAAGTCCTCTCCAGGCTCAGTGTTGCTATTTCGAAAGAGCACAGATTTATCTATTTCAGCATGTGCAGACGTGGATTATGCATGGTGTCCTAAGGATCGAAAGTCTACATCAGGATTCACCGTCTTTGTTGGGAGCTCTCTGGTTTCTTGGAAAAGCAAGAAACAAACTGTAGTGGCAAGGTCTAGCGTTGATTATGAATATAGAGTCATGGCGCAAGCGAGCACAGAAATGATGTGGGTTCAAGCCGTCCTATAAGATCTACATATAGTTGTACCTTTACCCATGCAGCTTCAGTGTGACAATCAAGCAGCTTCGTTTATTGCCAACAATCCAGCATTTCATGAAAGAACAAAGCATATCGAAATAGACTGCCACTACACTAGAGATATGATATAGAGAGGCTTGATATCTACATCTCACGTTAGCTCAAAGGATCAGACTGCCGACATATTTACCAAGCCGCTTCTCAGAGGACCCTATCAGAGATGCTCTTCCAAGCTGAGCATGATAGATATCTATGCTCCATCTTGAGAGGGGGTGTAGAGACATGTTATGTTATTTTGTACCGTTTCTTATTTTCTGTTGCTATTCTGGACTCTTATGTATTTTACCCACGGGTTCTCTCTATATAAGGGAGCCTAGGGTTCTATGGAATAACAATTCACTCATTTCCACCAACAGATGGCATTGGTGTTATAGGCTATCTTCTATCCAAGGCCAAGGCATAAAGCGTGTGCATATGGACATGTTCCAAATAAATGATGTTCATCTTTTGCGTGGTTATGACACATGACGCGTGCATTATCATAGTCTCGCACATTAGACGATAGGTTTTTGCTAGTAGGAAGACAATGTGAAAGTAGCTTCCACTTGAATAGCTTGACATGAGGGTCCAATCCATCACAAACCCAAATCTTTTTTATTCACTCTAGCTTTTGGTTTTCTCGAACCCATCTATAGTATGAAAGATACTAGTAAGCTGATTTAATTGTGAATACGCCTCCTGGATGGGGTTTTCGTATAAGGGTTTTGACACACATGGTTTTATAATGATATTTAGAATATGTTATGTGGTTGTTGAGCTGAAAAATCTCCTCAATGTTGGCATTATCCCAATTGTCACTAGTATCCATAAGTCGTGAGACCCATGTAAGCATATCCCTTGTGCAGGTCTTACCTGCAGTAGGGCTATCCATAATTGGGAGGAACTTGATTTCTCTTTGGCTCCATAGAAGGTTTCGTTGTCGTAGTATTTTTCCTGAATAATATCCTTCGATAAAGCATTTCGATTGGTTTCCAGTCGTGTCCAAGCAAGTTTGAGAAGCACATATTCATTCCTAACTTGGCTTTTCGAATTCCAAAACCTAGGTGTTTGGGCATGGTAATCTAGTTCCAGGCTTTGGCATAATGTTTCTAGACCAGGCTTTGGCCTTTCGAATTCCCAAACCACCAAGGTGTCACTGCGGTTGCAAGTAGTTGTAAGGAGTGATGTGCTCATGATATGAAGCGGGATCAAAGTGAGGGAACTGGCAATAACAATTGTCCTTCTGGATTGGGGTAAAGTTTTGCCTTTCCAGCTAGCGAGTTTCGCTTGAAGTCTATTTTTATACTGATTGAAGAGTTGGTCACAAGTAAAGGAGTTTCCAAGTAAATCTCATCTTTGAAATATGTCTAAAGCTTCAATTGTCTCATGTTGTTTAGTTGAAGGTAATTGACTTTGAACTTATTATATTTTATTATTTTGCCTAGAATGTTAGCTAAGGTTGCTAATAGGTGGGTGATGGCCATGGATTCTGTTTCTGTAGATCTTCCAAAGAGCAAGGTGTCATCATCATAGATAAGATGTGAAATAGGCATCATAGGCCACTGGACTTGATAGTGTTCTATAAGTTGTGATGGCTTCCATTAACTTTAATGAGGGATAAGGATGAATAATGGATACTTATCTCCATTTGTGTTTCGTTGGGAGGATAGGATTTTGATGGATAAGGAAAGATAATTGGTAGTTATTTGTTATTTTATATTTAGTTGGAGAGGAAGGAATAAACAATACAAGTTAGTTATGTTAGATAAAGTTGTTTGATAGGATGTGACAGGAAAGGAGGCCTAATCCTATCCCTCATCTGGATTCCACCAACAAAACAGACCATCTATCGTGGGATAACAAATTTGAGGTATAAGGACCTTATCCCGGTCCCTGTCCTGCATAATCTATTAAAGCTTACCATTATTGCTCTTCAAAGAAAATCAAAATTACAAATAATATCAACCATCCATGGTGATCGCTCCTCATATACAACAACTCGATTGTGGTACTCACATCCCTCTTTCTGTACAATAACTACATGGGCTTACAATCCCAATCATTATCGAGAAAAATTGACTCTGACAATTTGTTGAGTTTTGACTCAATTGGACCATTTAACAACCGCACAAAATGCTTAAGTAAAAATCATCAAGCAGTAATCACCATCATATAACACACTCCAACACTTCTATTAGTATTAGATGTGGAACTATATTGAGATATTACACTTCCATCGACCAACCTCTAGCTTTCTTCACTTCTAAAGCCTATGTATGTGTGCATTTAAGCTTTGGGTTCCAACTATTTCTCTAGATATGAATGAATGCCACCCACCTTGACACACTAAAGATTTTGGCATATGTATCCATGTGAAAATGGATACAAATTTCACTTCGATATCTATAAATACCCATATCCAGTTTCATGTATAAACACAATTGTATATTTACTTTTAATTATATGCAACATGATTTTATGCATTCTTTCACCATATTTGATACAATTGTTACGAAACAAATACATTTAATAACTTACAAACAGAGGGCTAAGACTGTGAGAGCTAAAATCTGTAAGAGCATGAGAGTAATGAATCTGGACCGCTAGATTTTGCTCTTCTCTCTCCACTTGCAATCAATGAGGAGAGAGATGACAGAATCTATTGGTACAGAATCATTCCTCTCATACTCCCACAGTTTTTGACTCTCACAGAATCAATCCTCCTTACAAACATATGTAAACCATCCAAGACATGTATATTTAAGCTAATCTATGAAATATTTTCGGCATTATTCATTTTACTATCTCTATCCATTTTTTTTAAAATATTCGTATTCGTTAATGTCTGCATCCATATCAGATCGTTCAATTGATGATTTATGATGTCAAACTTTTCAATCACGATTAAACCAATTTGTTGACAAAAAGTGACCCAACCGTTTAGTATACTATTTTCAACCAGAATAATAATTGTCTTACTAAAGTTTATAAAGCATACTTTCTATACCACTAAAGCATCCAAATCGCACTATTGTGATTAATTACCACTAAAAGACTGCCATTTTATTACAGTTGATATGTGAATTTGTAAAAACCTCATCTAATCGTATTATAGTAAGACTTTAAATGTGTTTTCCCCATATTTACTTTGAAACATGTCTAATTATTTAATTAAAATCTGTAACGAAATGTGATAAGGGAAGTTTTTAGGGTAAAATAGGGCTGTCCTTTGGGGAGCTAATTTGGCTCCTCCGCTCCATTTTTCTTATTTTTTTTATTTTTTTGAAATATACTTTCATGAAAATTCATCACTATATCCTTATATTATGTCATTTAAGTTTCATGTGAAATAGAGACTCTTACGACCTCCATCCAAACATCGATTTCAAAAATTCTGCTATCGTTAAAAAATGTCTGTCTAGATGGAGGCCGTATGATTCTATGTTTCGCACGAAACTTGAATGGTATAATACATGGATATAATGATGAATTTCCATAGAATTATTTTCAAAAAAATAAATTACGAGCAACTTTTGGTTGCCTCAAAGCAAAGAACAAAATTGTTATGTTACCATTGTAGTGTAAACGTGTTATTACTACACCTCTTTGGTTACTTTACCTTTTTTTAATAGTATGTCCAGTAATTTCAGGGGTCTGGAGCGTTCCTCTCGAAATTTAAATCCAGATCTTTTAAGGTCTAGGCACACTGCACTACCATCAGACCACTCATTGGATTCTTCCGTTACTTTACTTGTGTCAATGGTTTTCGTACATCTAAATCATCATAAGACAAAGTTTTGCTGCTATAGTTATAGAATTTCAAGACACATGTTGTTGATACAACATTTAAAAAAATATATTTTTATGATTTCAATTTTTTTAATTTGATTATGACTTTACTTATTTATTGATTGATATTATTATCTAAGATGAAACTGTTAGGAATTTCCCACAGTTAGAAGCTAATTCAATATATATCAAATTTATTTTTAAAAAATTTGTTGCCATCATGTTTGACAGAATTTCCATTATTGAAAGTTAAGCATTCCGTAATCACGAGAAATTTAATTTGTAGTGTATAGATTAACATTGATAGGGAATATGAAAGTTTCTAAAGCCATGTCTTCTTATGATTTAATGATGAAAATCATCTTTTTAATGTTTCCAAATCACGCAAAAAAATGATCTTTTTCCCTACATTGTTATCAAATATGTCTTTGTGTATTTTGCTTCAAAGTCTAAGGGCCCGTTCGGTAGGAGAATAAGCAGGAATAAGGATGGGGAATAAGGAGAATAAGGGTCTATTCTCCGTTCGGCTCGAGGATAGGAATAAGGAGAATAAGGTGAAATAACAGTACGTAAGGTGGGATAAAGATAGGAATAAGAGTGAAATAAGATGAAATAATGGGGAATAGTCGTACCATGGGGAACCGTGCTGGGGGCTTATTCCCCTTATTCCATTCCCCCTTATCCTCCAAACGAACAAGGCCTAAAAGTCTTTACTAATATTTAATAAACTTGTTGAAAGATTTCCTAAAATCTTCTACTCATACATGAATAAGCATCAAGGGAAAGGCTTATTTGAAGAGTTTTTAAACTAATGAGAGGTGAAGAAAATATTTAGATATTTATCTATAAAAAAGATATAGATATTTTTCAATATTTCCACAAATGATGATGGAAGATTTTTCTAATCATTCATCCAAAATATCTCCATCCATTACGAGGTCTTATAAATACATCTTAAGAGATTCTCATTTGCACGGAACAACAAGAAACACTACACAACAACTGCCACCACAATAATCCATAAAATATCCAAGTGTTAAGTCTCTCTTTTCTTCTTTTGGGGATTATTCCCATTCTTGTATGTTTAAGTCATGTATGCAAGTTACAAGTTCTTAACGAAATTAAGCTTTTAAGTTTACATTTACTGGGTATATTGATCTATTCACTCTCCCTAAATATTCTTCCAATCCATCACTAAGCTTCCGCTACCCCCAAAAGAAACCAACATCTAAGCCTACACCAATCACCTTCCATGAAGATACTTAAGAACCCACAAGGACAACTCTTCTAATGTGGGTTGGTTGTGTCGGTCGGCTTTCCTCATATGGTCGTGTTGGATGACTCTTCTCAAATGTGACATGTGTCTTATACTCTTTAAACAATTAAATCTGACGATGCTTATTCTCTAAATATAGATGATGTGAAGCTCAACGTCATTAGAGATATCAATCTGGTTTTACCCGTTAGGTATCCGATTTGAACCCGTCCCATTTAAAGATCCGAAACTCACCTCATTTACTTTTGGACGAGTTTGAGTTTTGAATTGACTACCCATGCGGATATGGGTATGGGTTTGGAATTACCTTATGGGTACCCGAACCTGAATCCACCCCAAACCCGAATAAAAAATATATAAAAAGATAGATGTGCGTGTTACATTTTAATCAAACTAGACTCAAATCCATTTCATATCTAATATGTATCGATCTACATGTATAAATATCCAACTCAATTTTTTCCTCTCAATCCATTTATTCATATTCAACTAACTTTTTATATCTTTAATAAATAAAAATTATCATCAGAAAAGAGTTAAACACTTAACATATATAAATATTTAATATTCTATTCTCTATATATTGCACATTTTTATGAATCTCCATATTACACGATCTCACTCTATTTTGTCTATCTGTAAAAATCTTGTATACATTTATAAACAACTTAAGATTAACTATTTCGAAGATATGGGTACCCATTAGATACACGGGTATCCGACGGGTATATGGGTACCCGCTAGAAATTACCCGTTTAATAAATGGGCGGGTATAGATAGAGATATTATAAATGGGTATGTGTTTGAGAATAGTAATACCCTCCTCAAACCTGACACGCTGACATCCCTAAACATCATCCTAAATTGTGCCAAGGCTTACAAACATGATCAACGTTCATAATAGTTTTCTCGTAAAATATGGTAATACAGATGGCAAATCGAGCTTGCATAGTGGTTATACTTCAAAAGATTCACATGACTACCTTCTAAACCAGGTAGATGGTTCATGAAAGCTTCTTATGGGACATCGAAACCCATGAAAGCTTCATAAAAATCCTTAATGTTTATTCTAAAATAAATTTTTCACATACTATTGCATGGACACATGTTGTAATTTGATAAGGTAAGCATAATCAATTTGGATTATAATATATTGAAATGCATTTTATACCTTCAAGTTTTAAACGAAAAATAAAAATATTATTTACTATAATAATAGTATAGGAATATTGTTCATTGTTGGTCCAATAGATATTTATACCTAGATGAGTGACAAGGACAGTTAATCCCGCCCGTCGATCGATATAGACGAGTATATGTGCACTTATTCCTAAACGATTTTTTACTATGATGGTTGACTTAATACTAACGTACATTGCATTTGGGTGAGTATAGAAGAAATCGTATTTGAATATTTTATCGTTTAATCTTGATTTATAGGAACGGTCTAAACTCATGTTGCATGGTGTCCATATGCAATATCGAATTAATTATTGGTATGAATAACATTAATTACTGATCTCATGACAGTAATTTTTGCAATTAATATTTATTCTATTGTCATTAATACTATACAATTTATTTGGCATTTAGCCTTATGACATTGCTTTTTTGATATATCGTGTTCATTAATAGAATTAATAATTGCATTAATTTTTTCTTCAAAACTTGGATGTATGGGTAATTATGTTTTTTTTTTGCATAATTTGATGGCACATGCTTCAATGGAGCAATCCTGATTTCATTACCCTCTAGATCAAACATGATAAGTCTGTTTAGTATTGGTTAAATCCATTTATTTATTCCATTATGCATGGCTCTTTGTTTTTATTAATGGACTATTAAGATGTTGTTTCACTCCTATACTAAACTTTTTTCATAGTTTTTAGATGCTTTCATAATCCTCAGGTTTTGAGAAGCATGACGTGACAAGTTGTGCTTAAGCATTGTGAGAGTAGGTTATAAGTGGTGGGATTACTACTTAACGACGTGGACTTAAGCATCTTGGATAGTTGTCAATAGGTCCATTTAGATCCGAATTCAACAAGCTATCAGGTCAATTTTCCTCGATAACGATCTGAGGACATAAGCCCGAGATATCACAGAGAATATTCAATCTTTGGCACCTGAATGGCGGACCACTCGAGCATCACCGTCCCCATAATAAGGTCCGTGTTAAAAGCCAAGAAGTGTATTGCAAAGAGGTCAAAAGCAAAGGGGGGATTAGCTGATTTTTTTTAGATAGTCAGGTCATACCCTTATTCCCATCTTTCAATACCTTTTTTTCCCGGTAGAAGGGGGGTAGGGGGATTCAAACCTTGATCTTTTGATTGGAGGAGCCATTGCTCTACACCATCAGACCAATTGTTTGTTTTGTCTGGGGATTAGCTGATGAATCTTGTATTCGGCATATTTTTGTGCTTAAAATTAGGTGAAACTATATGCCATTTTTTTGTGTAGAAATCCCGTGGAAAACTTCATAAATCACTAACTACGCTAATTGTACTTTTTGATATACATACACATTATTTTCTTCATGTTGGGTAATTTCCCATCCAATATGAGAACTTATACCGATTTGAACCAATTGTGATTGTAATGGAGATTTGAATTGCAAACATTCAAATATTTAGTTTGCAATCGCCAAATTGGAGAGTGATTAATGACTCCATGTGATTGATAACAACCTCCAAATTCTTTACTAATTGATGAGAATTGATTTGGATATTTTTTGATGGAGGTACAATGCTCATCATGGCCTATAAATAGAGAGGATGGAGGAGTCCGTGTGTGGTTTGGAGGGGGGCTAAGGAAATAGAAAGACTTGAGTTTTGTAAATTTGATATTCTAACAGGGTGAATATGAATATTTCCAACGGAAACCGTGAATTTTGACAGTCAAATTCATGCAAGTTAATCATAGAGATTGCGACGTAAGAGCTAATAAGTTGCAGGGATTCATGGGTAGGGAACGGATAATTGACAAAGTTTATCGGATTCATGGTGTAAAAATCCCTAACATTTAATATACTTGTTACTTAATTTCGTATACTTTATGGGCTAAAATATAAAAAGTAATTTTAGCACCTTAAATCATATATTTTTTGCCCAATCATAGCGCAATCCACGTAATTTTCACAATTACGCCAAAGCCTCAATAAAATTTCTAACTCAAAGACTATTTACTTTGAGACATGGCATCCTTCCATATATCGGCTTCTTTGCTTCTACATAAGATTAGATATAGATTTATTCATATATATATGTTTGCATCCCTACTTCTTATTTATAATTTTCTTTTCTTACATTTAAACTTATTTAAACTATTTAGATATTAGATAAAGTCTCATTATTTTAGGACCACTAAATATTCTAGAATTAGAGATATAATGACACATATTAAGATACAAAATGGATTATTAATAATTAATATTAGCTGATGCACTAGTATATGCCAATAATAGGTCAAATCCAATATAGTAATAATAAGTAATATATTAATTAATAATATAAATGTTAAATTAGAAAATGGTTAACCAAGACTAAAATACATTTGGCATATTGGGTTCATGTGCTATTTTGTTTCATTTGTTTTAGGACTTTTTACCCGTGCACACCTTTGAGATTATATAATTACACTTATGCTCCTACCTTTTTGCAATGTTAACTGTGCTCCCTACCTTCTTACACTGTTAACACTTGGCGGGTGACATTCACTAGCTCACTCGGAAAAGAAAATTACTGAACTTGCTTTTAATGTCCGTCCAAAAAAGGTGACGACAACTAACCATAGCAATTAGGGATGAAAACGGATCGGATAGGGATATAATTCGGATATGCATTAAGAAAATCATATCCTTAAAAATACGGATACGAATTCGAATATGATATTTATCGAATCCAGATACGTATCGAATAAAAAGTGGATCCGAATTAGGATCGAATAAAGAGCAAATCCAAATATGAATCGAATAAAAAGTGAATACGCATACGGACTCAATAAACATAAAATCCGAATACGGATCGAATAAAGACCACATATGAATACGAATTGAATCTTATCAAAGTTCGTAATGATGTTAGAAAAAATGACAATGAAATATAAATAAGTTGCATCATAATAAAAGTGAGCATCGAGATGGCATATGTTCTTTATCTGAAGCAAAAAAAGGGATAGGATTTCGTAACTTTTGTTCGTGCTCATCCCCAAATAAATGGACATTTATTAATATCATTAATATAATGTATTATATAATATATAATACTAATATAATAACACGAGTTGTTTTATATTACGTTAACTAATATATAAAATAATATTAAATGTTGTACTCAGATATCTGGATCTAGATCCTATTCAAGACATTACCATATCCGTATCCGTATCCGAAAAATCTTTACAACCCATATTTATATTCGATCCGTATTCGATTAATATTCGGATACGGATATCCGTATCCGATATTTTTTTGAATATTGTAAGCAGATATTCGGATATATCTGTATTGATTTTCATCCTTACCAACCACTCACAGGGGTAATGGTACCTAATATATAATCGAATATATATATATATTATAATATAAACAAAACATTAGCAATATGCAAAAAAATAATGCTACAGGGTCGTGAACAGTGCCATGTCCATGACCCTTAATATATTGTATGATAGGTGCATAAGTACTGGTTTAGTTTTGCTAATGACACAAGTGATATTACAAAAAAAATAAGGACATAAGTATAATTTTACAACCTCAGAGGGACACTCTTTTATGTTATAAGAGCCCGCTTACATCAGAGATTAAAGCATCTCATCTGTAATGCGATGGTCATCCTTTCGACTCTCAAGTTTTTTTTCTATCATTTTTCTTGTTTGATTTTTCCAGGATGAACTACTTAAGATAAATTCGTCATATCTGTGTTAAATAATTCATCAAGTTTCTTTATAAATTATTTATCCATTTTTAACCTTCGGATCAACCTAAATCTTATTCCATGTATTAAGTAGGTAACGTCGGAGTCTGGAAGAACCCCTCTAATGGTCTGGTGGTATAAACAATGGCTCTCATTTTAAAAGACCAGGATTCGAATCCTACCAGTTTAAAAAAAGTCGGAGTCTGGAGGCACCCGTTGATGACGTGTATCACTCCTCACCATTTGATTACTGATCCAATCCCTTTCCCCTATCCACTCGTTAATATGGATATTCTTGATCAAATGATGACCTAGTCATCTGATTCTCCGCTAGATTTACGCCGCCATGGAGGCCGACGGCGTCAGGCACCGGCACGTGGAGGTGAACGGCGTGCGGTTGCACGTGGCGGAGAAGGGCGAGGGCCCTCTGGTGCTGCTCCTCCACGGCTTCCCAGAGCTCTGGTACTCGTGGCGCCACCAGATCCTCTTCCTCTCCTCGCGCGGCTTCCGAGCCGTGGCCCCCGACCTCCGGGGCTACGGAGACTCCGACCGCCCTCCTTCCCCACGATCCTACACCGTCCTCCACGTCGTCGGCGACATCGTGGCCCTGATTGAAGCCCTCCTCGCCGGCCGAGGGGAGAGCACGGCCTTCGTGGTCGGCCACGCCTGGGGGGCGTTCATCGCGTATCAGCTCTGCCTCTGGAGGCCCGACCTCGCCCGCGCCCTCGTCAGCCTCAGACTCCCGTTCTACCCCCGCAACCCCGCCGTCAAGCCCGTCGAGAGGCTCCGGTCGAGCTTCGGCGACGGCCACTACGTCATCCGTTTCCAGGTCCGAAGCGCCAAAGTTTTTGAGAGTTAATTGCACACAGATCCCTGAACTATACATAATTTAAACACCATATCGAAACTTTAAAAGCTAATAATGTAGTACCCGATCTTAATATTTATCTCAACGTAATTTTGATTTGTTCTCAACTAAATTTCGATAGTTAAAGACTACTTTAAGATAAAATTTAAAGATCGGGTGTATAATCAGGGATTGTTTTTTTTTTAATTTACTCCTTTTTTTTAAAAGGACATGTCTTCATTTATTTGAGACGATTAATATTCAGATTTAATTATTTGATTAACGGTAGCATGTCCTATTATTAATTTACATACCACTATAAGCAAATTTGGTAAAAGATGCCGAAATTTCCTCATTAGTGGATGCTAGCAGCGATAGATCTAAGACGTGTTTTTCGTATAGTCTCAATCTTTATCAAGGAAAACTAATCTCAATAACTTGTTAGACTTGGACTTGAGTGGATCCAATAACAACCTTTCAAAACCATGGTTTGAAGCAAGGTTTTGAAAATCAAGCAAGACATCAAACCACTGAGTGTCGATTTTGGCCTTTTTATGGTCAGACCTATGCGGCCAATCAGTCGAGCAAGTGATGGCATTGGCAGTTCGTAAAAATCAGAAGAAAAAAATCAAAATGGTGTACTGTTGACTTGATTCGTATGGTTCAACCGGATCGAACCAAGTTAGACAGCTGTTATGTGTAGATAAATACGAATAATATTATATCATGTATTTTAAAGAATTTTTACACTTGTGTCCATCCTTTTTTTAAATAACACTTGTACCCCTTCTTTTTTTACAGCTTCACACATGTAGGGGCATTTTATTAAAGCACGTGTGCTCCTATATTATTACTAATGTAAGATTAATATTGTGAATTTTATAAGAATACAATATAATTGTAAAAAATATAATAGAGCTGTAAATGTTATTAAAAAAACTCAAAAGGACATAATAAACTTTTTTTGAAATTAATCCTAATTGTAGTTATTTCAAAATAGGGGTATAAATGTTATTTTAAATTCTTTTAGGAGTTATTTGCCATATTTGTGATTACAGGAGCCCGGAGCAATGGAAGCATTGTTCGCGAAGCTCGGGACCAAGCAGGTGATGGAGAAGTTCCTGACTTATCGCCTTCCAGAGCCACTCGACATATCTGAGCTTTTTGAAGGTCCTCTCAGCACCAACATGACTTTACCTCCATGGTTGACAAAGGAGGATTTTAGTTACTACGTCGGCAAGTACGAGAATTCTGGGTTTACCGGACCGCTTAACTACTACCGCTGCCTGGACTTGTAAGTTGATAATTCTTTTAATGCAAGGTTCCTTTATAAGATTGGGAGTTTAAACTTGGAACCTTAGAAACGTTATCAATTATCTTCTCGATCCCGTAAATATCGTAATTATTACCTCAACTCCGTAAACTTTGCGAACTCTTATACTTGTGATTAACTCCCAAATATTAAACCGCTGCAAATTCTGTCTAGAAAGTGTCTATATTACTCTCTTTGTTTATCATATCTGCAATCATATACCATCATTCCATCCCTCCCCTCTCTTCCCCTATCCTCCACGCTCGTTGATCCTCAGCTTCGAGGAGTAGATGCTGCTCAGCTTCAGAGCTTCTTCGCGGGAACTCTTCCACCAGTGCTCTGATGAGCACAACAACTTCTCAGGTGAACAGAACCCTGGGTGAACCTCTACTGTAACACCCACATCTCCAAAGATAGTCGCACATCTAAAACTCACGAAGTGTGAGTGTGATTTATAAGTGGTGAGGATTACTACTTGCCAACTTGGACCTAAGCATTTTGAGTGGTTGTCAACGGGTTCAATTGGATCCAAACCCAACAAGTTGTTAGGGTCAGTTTTCCTCGATAACGGACCGAGGATCTAAGCCCGAGATATTACAAATGGTATCAAAACTAATTTTCCTCTGATAGTTGAAAGGACTATCAGAAAGGTGGAGCCACTCCTACAAAGAGATAGGAGGAAATTGCTACCCGGATTGTGCAGCCGTCACCGTCACTGGAAATAAGTGATGGTCCATGTCGCAACGAGGATGTTGCGAATATAAGTGGTGGAGGTTGTAACACCCATATCCCCAAAGATAGCCCCTCGTCTAAAACTCACAAAGTGTGAGTGTGGTTTATAATCGGTGGGGACTACTACTTGATAACTTGGGCTTAAGCATTTTTGGTGGTTGTCAACGGGTTCAATTTGACTCAAATTCAATTGTCAGTATCAGTTTTCCTCAATAATGGACCGGGGACCTAAACCCGTGACGTTACATCTACCCGTAAGATTCCCCCTTCCATTTTCTTCTTTTTCTTATTCTTCCAGTTCTCTCCTTCGATCCCTCTACTCCGTTTATATTCTCCCTTCTCTTCTATTCAATTCAACCCAATCCGACCTTCATTCTCATATCTTCTCGCCTTTCGTTTACTTTTAACTTCACACCTTCAACCTCATGTTGGGGATATGGAAGCGGTATCAACTATGCTTTAATAGAATGATACCAGTTATTGGGAGCATTGCCCAGATACGCAATCAACCACCACAACGGAAGCACATGAAAGAAATAACAACCAGATATAACAGTGGTCGGTCACCTCTCGCAACCATTGAAGAAGAAAGATCATTGCAAATTTGAGCATGTACAACTCTTTCAATTCCCTCTCTATCATCTCTTTCTTCTCCCCTCCCCCTCCCTCCCCTTTCTCTAAGGGTTACATTGTTCTTGTAGTGGTGTTGAGGCAATGCCTCCACCCACCTCTATATATAGCCTAATTACAACCCATAGTCCTATTCATAATAGAATTGTAAATATAATACAACTCAACTACTATTAAGATTATGAATCCTACCCATTAAGATTTGTAATCGTAACATGACTCTAATCCTAACATGTCCCATATCTTCTGAGACCCTTTACATGCCTAGGAGCAACTACCCATCTTCCCGCAACTACCATTTCCCCTTAGCAGAGCCTTGCGGCTCGAGCTTCTTATCCATGTTATAGGTCGAACCTTCAAGCAGAACAACAGCTCACTTTTGTCGAAGACAATCACCTTGGTAGAAGCATGATCATGCCCTCGCTTGAGCCTGAGTCACCGCTGCTGACTGAAGAGGAGGAAGCTCGTGCATAGCAGTAGTCGTCCGATCGTAATGGGGATACATCATCTTCCTTTTGAATTGCCTCGCATCTCAAGCCACTCGATCGAGATTGAGCACCCTCCATCATGCAACGTATTGCATCACCCATCGCTCGATCAGGGCAAGTCTCAGCTGCTGGATCGCATCCACAAAAGGAGTAGCCTCTTTGTTTATCCTCACAGGGCATCCGAAAAGGGAAGCAGTTGGGCGGTGCTACTCCCTTCTCTCTGCTTCTTGATCTTCCTTCCGCCATCTCAAGAAGTAGATACCTTCTTGTAGGGCCAAGCAATCAAGGACGGGCGGATGCTCCTCTCCCCAAACAAGACCTTCGAGCTTAGGCTCTTCTCCTCCGGGAACTCCTGCAACCGCTACGTCACCATATGGTTGGAGAGCAAGCGTTGGAGCCTGATATGATCGAAGGCGACAGTGAAGTGACAGCTTTACTCCTACTGTGTGCATGGACGAGGGGACGGAGGGGAGGTGCGAGTGCATGTTGGGGTGCGAGAGGAAGATGAGGTGGAGTTGCGATAGGAATGGGAGCGAGGAGGCTGGACGTGTTCCAGCGCCTCCCAGATTGCCACCAGGATAGTATCTTTCCACCGCTGTGGCCGCTACCACCTCCTTGCTCCCAGGTTTCGGATCGAGAGAAGGGATACGACGTGGGCAGATGTTCCTCCTCCTCTCTGTGTTCGAGACCCGTGGCTGAGAATGGCGTCGGCAAGGTCGATGTAGGGTTGCATGGAAGAAAGGGGAGGAAGGGAGAGAGGAGATCAAAGGAGACAACACAAGAAAGTCCACTTAAGTTGTACTGACTAAGATTAACTCAATCAAAATAAGTTAAGAAGGAATTGGAGGAGTGGAATTGGTAGTGGAGTGTACTTATATTTTAAAGGATTCGGGTTCAAATCCCAATGGAACGTTCCGCACACACGAAATTACCGAACCGTCTATTAAAAAATAAAAAAAAATAAATCAAGAAGTGTTAGATCAATGGTATGATTCGTGTTGTTAAATAGAATAAGTTTACGAAGTTGAGGTAATAATTACAGTGTTTACAAGGTCGAGGAGATAGTTCACAAAGTTTATAGAATTCATGACGTAAAAATCCCATTAAGATCTTCATTCCAATTCCTATATGTTTTAAGAGTTGGATTATTTTTTATTTTTGTACTAATATCGAGCATATGGCAAGATCCAAATTATGTTGTGTAAGTAAAGAATATAATTAGTAGCTTATTACCCTATCTAAAGTGAAAAAAGGTTTCGTTCTTTACGTATTCAACTGTAAAATGTTGTCGATATGGAAATTTGGATTAATATTTGGATTTTTGATATTTCTCACATTTACTATACAATTTCCTACCATTTGGACGTCTCTAAAAAATTAGCGTACAATGTTGGACAATTGGATTTCATATATTCATATTTCTCAAAGTTTAATTCAGACAAATAACAAAAAAGATCAGTTGATTACCTTTTACATCTCCTACATGGATTTTGATATTCTTCAAAGTTATTTTATTTCATTTTGTGCATATATATAGGATTTTTATCTAATGAGCCCTATGTTCATTAGCGTTTTGGTGAGCACCAATTCTAGGCGATACACGTGTATTATCAATTGAGTGGTTACCTATTTCGAAGGATGTCGTTTTTGGAAGGAGATTAATATGCAAGACGATTTAACAAAAGTATTATTCCAAATATATCGTGTCCTTAAAAAAAGAAGAACATTTTGGAAAGAAATGTTCAAATCGATGATTTATTGCAGAAAATTAAGATCCAAATACTCATGTTATTAATATATATATATATATACAAAGATAAGTAAAAGGTTGTTACAAGATCAGTAATACATAAACAACGGTCAGTAGTTTACATTTATTTTATTATATGATATAAAATTCAGTAATATATACACACTAGTCAAGTAAGTGCTTATTGTGAAGTTAGTAAAGTCATAACAAATGGTCAGTAATTTTCATATGTATTATTATTTTGAACAAAATTCAGTAATTTAGAGACCATACTCAAATAATAGATATACAATTCTTAAGTAAATTGTTGTTATGTGTTCAATAATGTATATATCTATGTCATATATCACAGGTTCAGTAATATGTGTACGATTCTCAAGTAGTGACTATTATGAGAGCAGTAATAACAAAGTAATGGTCAACAAGGCATGAACATTGCTCAAGTAAGAAAGTAACATATAATTCGTAACATATTCTCCTTCCATATGATTAATATGGAAATATTCTTTGAAAAATAAGTTATTAAATACATGCAAATAAGGAAAAAAGAATTAGTGAAATTAATGGAATGCTTCATTGATGAAAAAGAAAAAATATTATAGAAATGAATCGAATATACATTACATACACAATGGTGTTACTAACCATTTGTTATTTTATTACTGATCTCACAACACATATTTACTTGACCACTGTATACATATTACTAAATTATGTACAAGGTAATAATTTGGATATAAATTACTGATCATTATACATTAACCTCATAAAAGATATGTATGATAGTGTTTTATCTTGTGTGAGGACCCCGTCTGGGAAGACTGACTATTTTGACATCAACATTGGTTTACATTAATACTCAGCTTTGAGTCCATTTCTTTTTATTTTGATTATGGACGAGTTGATAAGTCACATTCAGGATGAGTTACCATTGTGTATGTTATTTACTTATGATATTTGTGTTAATTGACGAGACTAGAGATGGAGTAAATGAGAAGCTAGAGGTCGGGAGACATGCATTGGAAACTAAAGGATTTCGTATAAGTGGGCTAAGACGGAATATATGGAGTGCACCTTTGATGGAAGAAATGGTGATGGAATCGATGTGAAGATTGGTGACGGTAACATTCAGAAGAGAGATTCTTTTAGATATATGGGATCTATTTTGCAACATGATGGGGAAATTGATGGAGATGTTACTAATAGAATAAATACAGGCTGACTAAAGTGGAGAGGTGTCTCTGTTGTGCTCTGTGATAAGGAAATTCCTAAAAATTAAAGAAAAATTTTACAAGGCAGCCGTAAGACCTGCTATGCTCTATGGATTTGAATATTAGCATGTGAACCATAGACATGTGTAGAGAATAGTTGTAGTAGAAATGAAAATGCTAAGGTGATTGTGTGGACAAACACGTAAAGATCGGATTCAGAATGAGGCAATCAGAAAGAAAGTCTGTGTAGCTCCGATCGAGGATAAGATGCGAGAAAAACACTTAAGATGGTTTGGTCATTTGCAAAGATCAGTTGATGCATGAGTTAGGAGATGCGAATGTTAAGATATTGAGCCGGCTAAAAGAGGGTGAGGACGGCCTAAGAAGTGTTGGAAAGAGACTATACGAAGGAATCTTAGTTTTTTTGGATATAAGCTCGGGAATTACCCAACATAGATATGAATGGAGGCGAAAAATCCATGTAGCCGATCCTACTTAATTGTGGGAAAAGGCTTTGTTGTTTTGTTGTGTAAATTATTGATCATTATCTTGATATTACCGATCTCACAACAACCATTTACTTGACCAAAGTATATTTATTACTATCATAGCGTTTGGATCTTAATCATTTGCACGACATCATATATTTGAAGTGTTTCTTTCCATAACTGTCTTCCCTTTTTTAAGGACGATGTATAATAGGAAATATAGTAATTGTTAAATATGTGGTAGCATATAATTAGAAATATAGTTATTGCTAATACACATGTATGGCCTAAAATTGATGCTCACCAAGATGTTAATGGGTATAGGGCCCTCTAGATAATGTGTGTGTGTGTGTGTGCGTGCGTGCGTGCGTGCGTGCGTGTGTGTGTGTGTGTGTGGAAAGGGAGCATGTATCCTAATGTAGGTAACTTACCTACATCATATTTCTTTTTTCCCCAATTTTTTTATATTTTAGAAAAATACTTCCGTGGATTTTCATAACTTTATTCCTCTAATATGTCATTCAAATTTCATCAGAAACAGAGACTCGTACGACCTCCATCCAGACAGTCATTTTTTAACGGTCACAGATCTATTG
Organism: Ottelia alismoides; assembly: GCA_037367405.1. Taxonomy (NCBI): domain Eukaryota; kingdom Viridiplantae; phylum Streptophyta; class Magnoliopsida; order Alismatales; family Hydrocharitaceae; genus Ottelia; species Ottelia alismoides. The sequence continues at coordinate 352,203 of JAZKJV010011432.1, forward strand.
TATTTTACCTGCTCTAGATGGAGGCCGTAAGAGTTTCTATTTCTGACGAAATTTGAAAAATAGAGGGATATAGTTATGAAAATCCATGGAAGCATTTTTCAAAAAAATAAAAAAAATTGGGAAAAAAAGGAAACATGATGTAGGTAAGTTACCTACATCAGGATGTAAGCTCTCTCTCTCTCTCTTATATATATACACACACAAATATATATATATATATAGGAGAAACTTCAAATGAGACGGGGTCTCATTGTGAATATGATGAGCCACAAATGACAGCCGTTTGATATGTATTGATGGTCATGATTAAATCCGGTTTTCCAAAAGAAAACCACCACCAAAACCGCCTTCCATCCTCTTTTTATGGAAAATACTAACTTATTAACTACAATTCCGACTTTTATGTTCGATTTGGAAATATTAAATATCATCAACTTTATTGTCTCGATTTAATTAGGTAAACATACCTATTATGTCTTATTTCCCATTCCAGCTTATCTCATTGTTCAATGTTTTCGAATATCGTCTCCAGTTTTAGAGCTTTTCCTTCTGTCCATGTCTTCAGAAAACTTAAACGTTGGTGGTTTCCAGGTTCTTATTTCATCATTTCATCTTATTTTTTTTCTTCGTAATCAAATTTCTTTATTCAATATTATTATAAACACATGATGTGTAATATATCATTCATATTTCAGCATCTTCTTCTTCTCGGTTCATCTGATGCTTTAGTTGAATACCATGATCCGAATCTCGCCCAGCACCAGGTTTATATTTTTTAAATATGTATCAGGTTCTTCCATGTTTGTTTTTAAAAAAATTATTTGAATTTTTTATGTTCCTAACAGGCGCACCTTCTACTGGATGGTCCTTCTGATCGAAGTAATGGAGATCATGAATTCCAAGGTTCGTACAGAATGTTTTCTTTTCTTGTATAGATGTTCTAAGCAATTCATAAATTTATTTTTTTTCAATGTTTTTCAATAATACTTAATTAAAACCCATTTTTAAAGTAATTATTCTTTTTTTAATAATATTCGATATATATTTGAAATTGTTGGTAATCTTTACAAATTATTAAATGTATTTACTTTAGGCAGAAATTAATTTGAAATAACCAGTATTTTTTTAAAATTTAATGATATTTTTTTAAAATAAAAAATAATAGTTTAATAAAACAATAGTTATTTTAATATTTAATTTATATATGTTTAACAGTATTTTAATGTATTATACGCTTTAGATGTTACAATTTTCTTTTTCACAAATGACATCTTCATAGAATAATTCCGTAATTTTTTTTCAATATTTTGTTAAATTTAGGAATATAGTAAATATTTTGAAATTTTGCATTTTATTTTAATAACTTACATATATATTTAAATTTTAGATCATTATATTAATAAGTACTGAACAACTTCAATACTTTAGTACGTTATCAATTGCAGCTGAGCCGTAATATCTAACTCGAAGTACATTAAATCATATCAAATTATATAAATTTCAGAAAAGGTTATAAAGTCAATAATATTGTCTATAATTATTTTTTATTTACAGAAGACTGCCATACACCGCAAAGGTCCACTGAATCTGAAAATCCATATACTCCAATCATTGGAATGATTTTTGGATCTATTGAACAAGCATACCAGTTATATGAGTCTTATGCTACTATTGTTGGATTTAATGTTAGAAAGAGTAGTACTCGTCACGGTGTTAACAGAGTAACAAAGGAAAAGATGGTTATTTTTAAGAAATTTGTTTGCTGGAAACAAGGTTTCTCGACTCTTAAGAGCAATCGGAAAGTACGTATTTCAGTAGATAGCGATTACAGTGTTGATATTGAATTTTATCATGAAGAACGTAGAGTTGGTTTAGTTAGAACTGGATGCAATGCAATGCTTGCTATTCGTCATAGGCGTGAAGAAGGTGACTGGATTGTTGTTAAATTCAGTGAAGATCATAACCACAACCTTGTAACGCCCTCTAAACGACGTTATTTGAGACCGAATAGAAGGTTTTCAAGGGCTACGAAGTTGCTTGTGAAATCAATGACTGATATTAACATTTCTACATCCAAGCAATCAGCTTTCATCGACAATGGTTTTATCACTAATAGTCAAGCTGGTGGTATTGTTCGTGATATATACAATCTAAATAGAACTGAAAAGAAAAACAAAGATGGTTTGGATGCTCATCTGCTACTTGAACATTTACGCAATTGTCAAAGGAAGACTCCTGAGTTCTTCTATTCCTATAAAACAGATGAGGAAAACATGCTTACTCATTGCATCTGGATTGATTCAGAGTCTATTGCTGACTACAAACTTTTTGGCGATGCAATTACATTTGACACCACCTACAGGACTAACGAATACAAGCTCGTATTCAGATCTTTTTGTGGTGTCAATCATCATAACAGGACCATATTTTTTGGAAATGCATTTTTACATAGAGAAAATACCGAATCTTTTGTTTGGTTATTTGACAAATTCATCGAGGCAATGGGAAAACACCCTATATCTATTGTTACTGATGAAGACCCTGCTATACACGCTGCTATTCTAGTATCCTTTCCAAATACTATTCACAAGTTATGTGCCTGGCACATAATGTCCAAGTTGAAGACAAAGCTTGGTCGTATACAGGATTTAGATAAAGCATTAAAAATTTTTTCTGACCTTGTTTGGCGTACTCATTTTATTGAGCTTTTTGAAAATGGATGGATAGATGCAATTGATCAATTTGGTTTAGCAGAGAATGGATGGCTGGCCGAAAAGTTCAGCATAAGACATAAGTGGCTTGATATATACATGAGGGATAAATTTTTTGCAGGAATGCGGAGCACCCAACGCAGCGAGAGTATGAATGCTTTTCTCCAAAGCCACATAACTAAGCAAAATTCACTACTTGAATTCATCTTCAGATTTCAGACATCACTTCAGAGGCTTAGAGAACGCGACAACGACTTGGATAATGATTCAGATCAGAAGAGACCAATTACGGACACCACATGGAAGATGGAAGATCAATTATGGCAGGTATATACAAAGACTATGTTCTATGTCGTTCGTAAGCAGCTAAAGAAAGGTATTGAGATGAATGTTGTAATATCTGAGAGCTCCAGCTGCAGAATAATATATAATGTCAACAAGATTGGTCGATCTGAAAAAAGCAGGGAGGTTTCATTTTATACAGACTCAAATCTATTTGTTTGTTCTTGTAGCAAGATGGAATACGAAGGTATACCTTGTCGACACTTGTTTGCTGTTTTTAAGACAAGAAATTTTGAGAATCTGGACAGTGGATACATATTAGAAAGATGGACAAAGAGTGTTAAGAAATCTGGAAATTATCCACTCTACAATCGCAATGTTCAAATTGAAAGGGCTGGTGAGTTGAATAGATTATTCTCCAATGTTGTTGCTTTATCAGTTGATGATTCTTCTTCATTTGAACTTACTCAAAAGAAACTTAAAAGTCTTATTTCACAGCTCCAAAATATTAGCTTATCACAACCAAATAATTTAAATGATAACAACTCTAGCCAGATAAATTCTAGTGCCAATGCTCCAATTATACGTGAACCCAACACTGCGAGAACGAAAGGAAGTGGTCGTGGTGGAAGACCTAAGGGCAGTGGTAATCGGCAAAGGCCAACAAATGAACTCAGGAGAAACAAAGGGAGGCAATGCAAATCATGTGGCAAGTTCAATGTTGGTCACGACTCTCGCAACTGTCCTTCAAACAAGTTGCAAACTTCTAACAGGTGATTATTTATATGTTTCAATTAGTTATTATTTACTTAATATAATCTTCATTAATAAACTCATTTATATGTTTAATGATATTCTTCTCAGTGATTCATCAATGAGCTCCGGAGACACTGATTCCTAACATTATATTTGTAGTCTATTGGTTTTTGAAAGTAATCTAATAAGGTACTTTGTATTATATATTATTTTATCATTTCATTTAAATTTTCAAAAGTATACTTGGTCAGATTTCATGTTATTCTCATAGAATTGTTGTTGTTTTTTTTTCAGGAATTGCTTAAAATTCTCAAGAGGCTTCATAAATTCCATGAAGATACTGTTATCAGCAAACTGCAGCTATATTCAGCTACAATGAGCAAACATAGATTGTTTTTATAGGACATTTACAATGTTTACAATGAAAACAATGTATTCAAATTTTGAACTTTTACTGTATAAAATAGTGTTTAGTTTTTAATGTTTGTTTTGTTCGCATTCAACTGTTTTCTATATATTCTGTTCATGTGTTTGTTTTTCCAATCAATGTATATCATGGCGGAAAGTTTAGTGTATTGGTTTTTTGACAGGAATCTAATAAGGTACTTTGTATTCAAATTTCGAATCATATTCTGTACATGTGCTTGTTTTTCCAATTCTGTACATGTACTTTGTATTCAACAGCACCTCTTCGTCTGAATTTATTTTGTCCTTCTAATTATTTACATTTAAAAAAGAATAACATTTAGATCTATGGTTATTCTAAAAAGGTTATATTTTACAATGATATAACATTACTGTATGAATCATTTCAACATTCATATATAACTTATATATTGCACAATGATATAAACTATCAACATCATTTAATCACCTGAACTTAGTTGTCCTTCCACTGATTTACTGTAAAAAACGTATAACGTATAGATGTATTGTTATCTTAACAGTTTATAATTCACAATTATTTAACATTGTAATATATCTTAATGATATATACTTCTTCAGATTACAAACATTGTCATTTCCCTCAATCTCAATTTCATTACAAATGCAGAAAGCAATAATCATTTTCATCATAAAGCTAAAAAATGGCCCAAAATATTCAATAAGTTCTACATGCTAACTTTTGAATCAAAAATATATAGAGTAACATTGTTTCTATCCATTGTCCAACTACTGATAACACATAGATAATGTATCATAAAAAACTAAGTTAAGGCGCTGCATCATTTGAAACTGGAATTTTCCACCCTGCTAGTTCGCAACAGCTGGCAAGCAATTTCTGCTCTGAATCGCGGGATGTCGTCGTAACTGAAGTTTAGTGCTTTTCCTTCGCATAAGTACTCGACCATCTTCATGACATAGACTCCACAGTCCAAGCTTTGTGGTGGTTGTTGAGGGCAGTCTTCAACAAATATTAGACCCCAATTGAAAACGATATCTCCCAAGTGTGTTGTGCTGAAGTATTCTTTGATCCATCCCATCTGAAATTAAGATTGTAGTTAGATAAGTAAAATAATAGAATGATATAATATAAATATAAGATCTATTTAAATTTTCAATACCCATTTGTAAAGATCCTTCTTGTGGAATTTGTTGCCTTTCATTGAGTTGTAAGAGTAAAAATTCATTGTTTCCAAATCTGTAACAAGCAAGTGCCAATGATTCCTTGTATGAATGACCGTGAATACTTTTGATAAGCCAATAAGATCGTCAGGGTCATCATATAATTTCTCCAAGTTGTTGAACTCTTCCTCTGTTCCAGCTTCAACATTGTTGATGAAGAATTGCTGTGCATTTTTAGATGTAATATGTTAGTTTGCATCATATTTGTTTATACCTTTATATATTAATTTTTTCACTGACTTACCATTTTGTAAATCGAAGTGAATATGAATGGAATTATGCCTTCGTCCTTACGGTGATTATGACAAACAATTTCCATATACATCTCGATTATCTACAAAGGTTCAGACATTTGTTTAAATATTTGTCTTAGTCATAATTACAGTTGTTCATTATATCATTATTTGTAATAGAGAACAGCTATAAACATACCGAGTCTTCAATCATTTTCTCGTACAAGAAGTTATGTATTTCTCTCCCTTTGCAGTAAGTCTTGTACGGCGAATGATAAGTTGCATTTAACCTGCAATTATATGGTTAACCAATAGTTTATTAACATATAATAATCATTGAAGCAGTAGTAAGATAAAAAAAGAATTGTACTTGTCAGCTGGATCTCTCAGGAAACTCTGAATTATTTCCCTCTCTTCAGATGTTATGAATTCATATCCTATGAAATCAGTCGGAGCGTCGCAAAGGTACTGCACAGAAAAAATTTTAACGTTATATAAATATATTATATAGTTTCTTAGTTAATTTCTTACCTCTGATTCCAAGTCAGCATGATCATGAAGTTCTGACGTCTTTGATGCATTCTTTGATGACTTCTTTGTCGATTTATTCTTCAGATCATTGTTCTTAAATTGATCCTTGTTTGCATTTTCAGTTCTTGTTCTCGTTGCCTCTCTCCTTTCCTTGACTCTTTTTGCTAGAGAGCTTGGATTTACTTGTGTCTTTTCCCTCTTCCTTTTGGTTGGTGTTTCACTAATCAGTGAACATGATGTTTTCCTTTCTTCATTAAACTCAAGGTCAAATGAAGGTATATCCATTGCATTCTCAACATCATTGTTCGGCAACTCTTCGTGAACCATATCGAATCTTTCCTCAACCATTTTATTAGTTCCAGTTTTTTCCTCATCTCCATCTTTTCCTTCAAAAGATATGTCAGCTTGTTCTTTTTCAAGCATATCTTTCTCTGTGTTTTTTTCAAAAGTATCCTTATCATCCCTACCTTGTTGATAACATGTCTCAATCATGCTTCCAGTAACTGTAATGCTTGAAACATGCTTTTCAACATTTTCTACCAACGGTTCACTAAGTGCTGATTCTACATGATTCACCAACTTCATGATTTCTTCTTTAAGCTCTTTATTTTCCATCTTCAAATTCATGATCTCAGTCTCATACCGAACAATCATACCGTCATTGTCTGTGTTTTTTGAATCCCCTCTAAGATGCACAATCAGATTTCTTAACTCTGTTACTTCTATTTTCAAAGACTCACACTGACAGCATTTTTTTGTTGAAATTTTCTTTTCATTCTCAGTCTCTTTACCATCATCACTCACTATTGCATGAAACACACCCTTCTTGAAACGTCCTCTCTTCAGTGGACCATCTAATGGAACTGGGATGACCTCTTCGATTATTATTTCTGGTCTCCTCACAGAAAAGCCACTTAAGAGGAACTTCTCATAAGAGAAGACATACTCATCAGGTGCTATCTTCACTATCTCATTCTTTGTTGGATGAATGTTGGGCAAGATCTGGTTTAAATCAATAAAGTTCAGTTTATTAACAGTTCATTAAACAATTCATTCTAAAGCATTGCATAGTATCTACATATCAATTCATTTATTAGAAATTTTAATTTATCTCTTTACGGTAGGACCTAATAATTTTATGTAATATAAATACCTGGTCATTGCCTAATGAAACCAATCTCCTTGACAGCCCTTTTATTGTTCCACTCCACTTCCTAATTCTTGGTCTCAAATCGCGACTCACAACTAGCTCTTTGCAACAGTATTCAAGCATCCACACCTGAAATTAATTCAATCTTAGAACAATATTTAATAAAATATTTTATAACGTAAATCTAAGAAATAGCTTACGTATAAACAAGCTACGCATCCTGTAAGATAGCCCAGTGTTATGCGTGCTGCTCCATTTCTTCGCTGTTGAATCCTATGAAAGACATCGTCCATATTTGACAATATCATCCTAGCAACAGCATCTGACCAGTTGAAGTACCTTGTGTCCTCTAATGACTCAACATAGTGAAGCAATTCCTTTGGAAAAGAATAGGCACAATCTGGAAAAAGGAAGGTTGCAAACATGAATAAAATCAAACATGCAACATATATGGTCACAGAGTTATCATCATCCCGATCATAGTACTCAATCAACACGTGAATCAGCTTCCTCCTGTTGAAAACCATGCCATTGTCAAATAGCTCAGTTGATATCAAACTTTTCCAAGGCATATGCTTCCCCCTAAATGTAACTGGAAATCCTGTACTTGGTAAACCAAGTATGATACCAACATCATCATCGCTGAATGTCACAACCTTATTTCCAAATCGGAAATCCCTCCCTCCTTGGTATTTCTCCACCAGCCATTGTAAATTTTTCCGCTCTATATCAATATTCCCTATGTTGATAAGTCTTGAAAAAGCCGTCTTTGATATAAGAGATTGTTGTTTTGGAGTAGGTCTGTGCCCATCTATGTAATGGACGAAATGTTCTATGAAACATCTATGTTGCACGTAGCCTTTGCCTGAATTAAAAATTTATATTCAAATATGTATTATAACAAATATATGATTCTAATTCAAAATAAATATTATAGAATTTAATCCATACTTCCGTATTTCTGAAACATCTCTTCTTCTCTACACTGTTCGGAGTCTTGTGTGGTTTTCATATTCAATTCATCTCGGGTGTGATGCATCTCTGAAATTTAATTGTAACAGTAACAAGTTTCAATTATTTAAAATAAAAAAGATCAACGGGAAATCGAATAAATCTAATGTTTATGTTCTTTAAGTACCTCTCTGTTTCTTCAAAGAATGATCATGCACATTTTTTCCTTCAGGTGATCTAGTGGATATAGGTAACTCAGCATTTGATCCAATGTCAAAATCCTCATAGTCGGATTCAGACGAAGATATCTCTAACCTGCATCAAAACGGTTAATATTTTATTCTTAACTTACTTATAATTCTATCTAAAGTTATATGTTGAATGTATTTACATTTAACATGCATTATTCTCTAACAATCATTCTTAACGCTTCCCAGAAATCAATAATCAAAATTCTTCCATCATAATATTCCAATTTATCAAATTTTTACTGTTTCAACGTAATGAAAGACAACAGAAAGATATTACTTTGCTCATTATTTTGGTAAAATCAACTTATAGATGACCTTATAATGAGATATCCATGTAAACTTCTATAATACCTTCATAAATCATGTTTCCCCCAAATATTTTATTTCGAAATCATACTGAAACCCTAAAAAATAAAAAATCTAATGCACTGTCCAAAGTTTAAATCAATACCTTCTCCGCATCATCCTCCTACCAGCAATGCGAGAGGCGGAATCCTTCCCCTCTTGACTCACCGCCGCAGTCGTATCCTTCCTTCTGCTCATCCTCTTTCGTCTGATTCGCTCGACAGACCTAATCGATGTTTGGCCTCCTCCAGCCACAACCGTCTCTCTTTTTTTTGGGCGGAAATGTCGGAGCAGAATGAGAGCTCCCTTTACGGAAGTAATTTATTACTTTCCATTTTTTATTATAATAATAATCAGCCGTCGATACATTATATTAATTAGCTAACCAATGCTTTCCATTTTAGGATGGATTTGAATTTTATATATGTAAAGTCGGAACATGTAATAGGAATTGTAATTTACAATGTAAGAAATTTTTGTAATTATCTATAAGATATTTCAAAACATCTTCACATATTTGTAAAATTCGAACGACATTTATTAAAAAATAATGAGAATTTAATAATTAATAAGCAATTAAATTCAAAATTTTTTATTTTTATTATTATTTTGAAAAAGCATAGCATACTTTGTTGAGGCCATCATCTTTTAAATAAATACTATTAAATTTTAAATTTAAGTAGTATATGGTATTTCGTTTCATATCATAGTTTTTGTATTATTATACGTAACAATTTCAAATTATTGTCACTTTTTTTAAATTATCAACCAACTGTTTAATATTCTGTTAATAAATTTTATCATCTAAAACATATTTTCATTATTAAAAAAAGCAAATTGGTCGTATTAAAACATCGTTTTCATTAGGATTGGAATTTTAATTTAACTAATCGTCATGCTTGCTTTTAAATCCAACAAAATATGTTCAACTTATTTTAAATTTAATTGCTTCATTTCAAAAAAGTATCGTAAAATATCAATTTGTTAAAGTGTTATTCAAATAACAATCTCAAAAAAAATATTTTTTTTAATGTTGTTGACAATCAATATATAAATTAGAGCTTCTTGAGTCTATTTTTAATAAATTAGTTATCCCTATTTTGTAGATACGCCCTTTTCCCTCACTGCCGCCTTTTTAAAAAACAAAATGTTAACAAAAGTTTGTAAATATAATGGTTTTATTTCAAAAAAAGCTCATACAATAGCAACTTGTTAAAGTATTATTCAATAAACTACATCAAAAAAGTAATATTTTTGAACTATTTTGAAGGTGGCTATATACATTAGCAGTCCTGGCGTCTATTATTAAGAAAGTAGTTTTGCCTAATTTGTACTTCCGGCTTTTTCTCTACTGTCCCATTAAAATCGCACGTTTGTTTTCTCTATATATAGAAATGTTATTTCGTCAAAACCATTTCATATAACGATAGTGGTATTGATCCGGACCTTCCGATCTTAATCCAACCGTAGTTATTGATGGCTCTCTATAATCACTATGAGACCCCACCTCATTTGAAAGGGTCCCTATATATATATATATATATATATATATATATATATATATATATATATATATATACGGGTTAAATGGGGTTGCCCCCTAAGGGGAGCTAACTTGGCTCCCCGCCCCATTTCGCCCGATTTTTTTATTTTGTTTTTGAAAATTTCTTCTGTGGAATTTCATCATTATATCCCTATATTATGTCATTAAAATTTCGTATGAAACAGACACTCTTACGACCTCCATCTAGACGGTCATTTTATAACGGTAACAGAATTGCTAAAAATGACCCGGTTTGGATGGAGGTCGTAGGAGTCTCTGTTTCACACGAAATTTTAATGACATAATATAGAAATATATTGATGAAAATCCATGGAAGAAAATTTCAAAAAAATAAAAAAAACGGGCGAAACGAGGTAGGGGGGAGTCAAGTTAGCTCCCCTCATGGGGGCAGCCCCATTTATAATATATATATATATATAGAGAGAGAGAGAGAGAGGGGGGGGGAGTGATCCTATGAGATGAGATTTGGTGAGATGGTGAGATGGAAAATTCTGGACCACTAATTTCAACATTCTCTCTCCTAGTTTCTCTCTTCTGACTGAAACTAGTGGCCCAGAATCTCACAATCTCACAAAAATCTCATCTCATAGGATCTATATCCATGCGATAGGTATGTAAACGTACGTGTGTGTATGTGCGTGTATAAGGAATTATATGACTTTTTTTACTCTAAGTGCATTCATATGGGGCAATTATAGTTGTAGACGGCTGTTCGTTAGTTAGTGAAAGGTCATAAGTTGTATTTCTCCAAATATCAATTTATCTTCAATGGTTAGCAAGTGAGGAAAAAACTCAGATTATTTCTTTCATGTTATGGATGCACAGGAATTGGGAGCTAACAGCACCTTGGGCTGGTACCCAGATGATCAAAGTGCCGGCCAAATTCATCGTCGGCGATAGGGACATCACTTACAATTACCCCGGCACCTGATGAATACCCATTCATCACTCTTTATTCTTATATTTTAGCTACAAAAACCTATGCAAATGCATGTAGATATGTGTAAATAGGAATAATTAGCAAAAGCATGCATTGTGTAAAAACCTATAATTAGCATGTTTTTGTGCAAAAATAAAAGAATAAAGATTAAAAAGAAAAAGAGGGAAATATTTAGAATAAATATTGAGCAACCTAACCCAAGGGAGGGCTCAGCATGGGCCTGACCGCATAAAAGCCAAGTAGAGGGAGATAGGGGCTCATGTGTATATATTTATGTAAATAAAATAAAAATATTTTCCTCACCCAAAAATATGCTTGTACATATTTGTACATATTTATTAATATAAAAACAAAACAAAAAGTTAAAAAAACCAAAAAGATCAAAAATGCCCTTTCACCATGTACATAGACCATACTCCTATATTTATTCAACCATATAAATAAATAAAATTATTTTCTAAACTTTTTGTAAATACTCTATGCTATATATTGTAAATAAATAAAATAAAAAGAATCAAAACAAAAATCAAATAAAAATAACAAAATTAAAAATACAAAAATACCTTGTACATATGCCATGTATATAGATGTATATATATATCTATTTTACCTATATACATAAATAATAAAAACCAAATAAAAATACCCTTTTATTCCTTATTTTATTCTATAAATAAATAAAATATAAAATAGGAATAAAAGGATACAAAAATAATAATTAAAAATTAAAAATCAAAAGCCTATATATTGTACATATACCTATATATAGCTATATATTGTAAATACCTTATATTTATTTCCAAAAATTAATTAAAAATCACCAAAAAATAGAAAAAAAATAAAATAAAAATATTTCATGTTTTGAGTTTTGGCTGAATCGGGCCCTAGCTACCTCCATTTGTCATCTCAAGATTCAGCCACGTGGCCTTCACCCATTGGCCCTGGGGGATGTTGACCGCCCGGTCAACTCCCCCCCCAGGACCACTTCCCACGGGTCTGCTGCGCCCGACCGATCTTCTCGGATTTTTCCCATACAGACCCGAATCCTTTTCGCCCAAACCCCGGGTCCGGAATGCTCACGTCATACCCGAGAACCTCGCCGGAGCCTTAGCCTCGGGATCCGCGCACTACGTCGCCCTACCCGCGCCCTTCTTCCCGGACCCGCCAGCATACTTAAGCTCAGCTCCGCCGCTCATTTCACGCATCTTTGGCCATTTGCTTCGATTTCCAGTGAGCTCCAGAGAGAGAGAGAGGTGACAGCTCGAGTCTCGACCTGTCGCAGCGAGGAAAGGAGGCGAAAGCCACTGATCCGGCGAGTCTTCACCGCCGTGCTCCGCCCCGAGTTGGAGCTCGAGCCTCGGACGTCGACGCTCCTTGAGGCGAGGACCGGGAGCTTTCCCAGCTCTAGCATAGTCGATTCATCCACCCAGGTAGTCCCGTAGCTCCCCTATTTAGTCTAATTTCCGATTAGCCCCAAATCACGCCGCCATCGATTTCTGCCGATTCCGACCGCCTCCCCTTCCCGTTCGATCATCGGAATCCACCAACACCTCCGCCTTCCTTCCACGCATCTTCTCTGCCCTTCCGTTCAACCCAGCTCGCACAGGAGCTGGGTTCGAATCCCTTCACCATCGCATCGCCGGGGTTCGCCTGCACCGCCGCACCGACCACCCCCACGTCGCCTAACTGGGTCGAGGCACTTTGCCCTCGACCCGCGAAGCTTCTGAACCGTTTTGCAGGACCAGTGGAGGCCATCTGAGGTCTCTCGACATTCAGACAGGAGCTTCAGCTCCGCCACCCTCGTCGGAGCTCATCCGAGCTCGGCTGGGGCATCGGAGGACGTCATCAGCTGCGCATCTTCACGCCGGAGCTCCTCCGATCTTCAGGCGCAGCAGAGGAGGCCGGAGGCGCCTTCACGAAGCCGGCGAAGTTCGCCGGCTGTCAGTTCATCCAGCACCCTCGAGAGCCGTCGGATCAGCCTCCAGCTCCAGGTCCCATCCTGACCGTTGGTGGCTGGAGCTTCTTTTTGTCGTCAGATCTGAGGCGCCAGATCCAGACCGTTGGATCCACACGTGTCCTGGCCTGGACCGTTGGATCGAGCAGAGCAGCAGCAGCGTCGCGAGCCGCCCATTCTGGACCGTCCGATCGCCACGTGGCGGCCATCCATCAGCTCCGCTTAATAAAGGGTAAATTACCCTTAGGCCCTTATCTTTAGTTTATTTCGTATTAGTCCTGTAAATGTTTAAGTACGTTGTGTAGTTTTAGGGTAAATTGCATAGAGGACCTCGAGCTTATTTTATTTGCACTTATACCCCTGTCTGTGTGAGCCACGTGCTTCGTCACGTGTAGTTTTGGGTTATTTGCGATCTATGCCCTTGTAGTTCTGCTTGTTTATGAATGAATGAAACTTTTTGAGTAATTGCATTTATGCCCCTGTGAATGTTTAATTCCGCATGTGCGTGATTTCTTGGGTAATTTGCAGCTAAGGTCCTCGGATTTTTGGTACGTGTTACCATTTGGTCCCTGGACCTTATTTTTCTTACATAGAGGTCCCTGAGTGCCCCAGGCACGCGCCGCGCGCGTGTTTTGCTGGGTTAATTGCACCGAGACCCCCAGAACTTAGGGTATTTGCATTTCAGTCCTTGTGCACAGTACCCTCTTGTGATTTTTGAATAAAATATCAAATCACCTCCAAATTCGATGAAAATTTGACACATGGTTCCTGCCATGTTGTAGGATTTTTGAGAATTTTTTAGGACCTTTTTGATTTTGTTTGTTATTTTTAAAAATTCAAAAACCATCATTTTAGCTACTGTCTAGAGTTAAAAACCCCAAAAAAATATAAAACCCCCCTTAAAATTCTATAAAAATTAGGTACTGTTTATTTTGTGTTTCTTGATTTTCTGGTCAATTTTGGCTATTTTTCACTGCTTAAAAACCATAAAAACTTAAAAACACCTAAAAACCCATAAAAATTCTATTAAATCACCTACAAACCTAAAAACAATAATTTTGGTACCCAAATTTTCCTTGTCTTACCTAGTTTACAGGAAAAATACCTCCAGGCCCTTTTGAGGTGCTTAGATATTTTATCTAGGGATTTTGGGCCTGGCTGGACAGTACCTTGCATTTTTGCTACTGTTTGATTTTTAGAAAATAAAATATACATCATAAAAATTCCAAAAATTCACCAAAAACACTAAAAAACCTAAAAAACATAAAAACATTTTTGTTTGAATTTTTGCTTGATTTTTGATGCATTAAATAATTAGCTAAAGTGTGATTGTTTTTGTGTTTCTTTTGTTTTCTTCACATATTAAAAATCCAAAAAAATATAAAAATCACTAAAAATATTTTGTCCTTTATTTTATTCATTTTTACTACTTCGTAGGCCTTTGGCCAACCCGTGCTCCTCGAGTTCGACCCTGGGTGCTATACCAGGTTAAACATTTAGCAGGACTGCTTGCCTTGCTTGATTGATTTTATTTGTATTTAGTGGTCTGATATTTTTCTTGATACACATCCGAGTGATTGAGGTCGCAACGACCGACTCAGTTACCTGATTTCCTTATTTGCTCGGGTTTTTGTGCTATCAGAATGGCGTCGTTGCCGGGGAGCACGGCTTAGTAGTTTTTCTTATTTTCTTTTCGTTTTTATTTTCGCAGCTTTTCGCGGCTTTTTGTCTATATTTTGTTTGATTTTATTTTCTTTTTCTTTTATTTTTGTTTTTGTTTTATTTTGTGTGTTTATTTTATTTTACATTTTTGCACATATACCCTTATTTTTCATTTGCCTTTATTTTCTTTGATATTATTTGATTGGTTCTGACCACTTGTTTTCTCTTCCGAGGGCCCGAGGACCGAGGCGGCTATTCTCGAGAGCCGGCGCAACCGCGGGATTCGGAGGCGGCTCCTTTCTTCGCGGAGCCGCAGGAGAGAGTGAGAGAGAGCTGAGTGGGTGAGGATTAGGGTAGATTTATTTTTGTTCATTATTATTGTAATAATACAGGACTCAGGACTTGGACATTTGTGATTTGACCGTAGCGGGTCTGTTTCGCCGAGCACCGGTGTGCTCGGGGGACCCTTAGGACCTTCGCGGTTTTTCACGGCTTTTTCGCGGTTTTATTTTTCTTTTATTTCTATCTTTTCCGGTTTTTCGCGGTTTTTGCTCGAGCCTCTAGACTTAGGATTTTCTGGTGAATGTGTCGTAACTAGTAGGATCCACATACCTAATTGATTATCTGTTCCTATAGATCGATAATTGGACTTACTTAAAATCAATAATAAAAATAACCGATTCATTTGCCTCCGTAGCCTACGTGCCGCAGCCCGTCCTGTAAAGCGCTTACTCCTACCCCCGATTTGTCGGACAGAGGAGGGACGGGCCAAGACCGGACTCTTTGGCTTGGAGGTCGGTGACCGGTTAGACGGCTCTTCGCTAGACTTGCTCATCTAGGACTCGGCTTTACCGCTGCATCATTTAGGTTAGTTTTATTTCTGTCTTTACTTTTATGCACGGATCATATTGCATGTAGAGTGCTGGAGACAGGTACGCATTTTTGACTTTGCATGCATCATTGATTTATCGCGCATCGGCTTTTTCGTCTTCTCCCCCCTGTTTTGGACTTAATAACCAGGAGAACCGAAAAATTCGTTAGGCCGTTTGTTTGCTTTGAAAAAGATTAAAAAAGTGAAACCATAAAATTGGGACTGCTAAAATTATTGATCTTAAAAACCGCTCACCCTAGAAACTTTGTCTTGGGGAGAGCAACCCCCTCATTGTTTGGTTTGGATGCGCGAGAGAGTGATCCGCACCCTAGGTAGAGCCCCCCGTTGCTAGTCCCGACTGATTACCGACTTTTCCGTGCGGGCCAGTCGGTTGGGTTAGCATCGGATATCCCAACAGGTCACGTAAGCGCTCTGATATTTTGTGTGTTCACCAAAATAAAATAGACAAGATAATTTGACCGAACTTTCACGTCTTCAGCTCGCGTTGCGTTGGTGAACCGGGGGTTTGTTTTCTGATCGTAATTTTTCCAGATCTCATCCGCCTTACTCGCCAGATCAAGATGATGGGTAGACGGTCTCTTAGGCAGCCTCTGGCTGCACCGCTTTCGGGCACGTCTACCTCCTCATCTAGGTTGGCTCGTGAGAGCTCAGACCCGCTCTCCGAGCCCGAGTACGACTCCACCCTGTTCCCCCTCGACCCCCTTTCTGATCTACCTGAGAGACACGAGCCCGAGGAGAGATTGATTCATTTGACAGCACCTGAGTTGGGCTCGTTTGGTTTTGCAGACGTCGCCATGGCCGGCAGTTCTGAGGATCGTTCCCGCACTGAGCACGTTGTGATGGATCAGGGAGCGATCAACTCCACCTTGATCGCCTCATTAGAGACAGTTCAGCAACAGTTACGCGATCAGGGAGCATTTATGATTGAGATGAGGAGAGAGTTGGAGCGCCTCCGATTAGAGCGAGATGAGCAGAGCGAGCCCGAGGAGATACCGGATGCAGAGGCACGAGCCGCAACAGCAGCAGCAGCCGCGGCCGCCGCCGTAGCGGCAGCAGCCGCGGGAGGAGGAGGACCACCTAGACCGATGCGGGAGTTGCACAACCCCGGATCTACACTGATGCACCATTGGGTGGTGGTACCTGCTATCGTGGGGGACTTCAAGTTCCCCCCGAACACCCTGCAGATGCTTCCTCGTTTCCACGGACTTGCCACTGAGGAGCCCCACCTCCACCTCCAGGAGTTTCTGATGATCTGCAGTACTGTCCACGACCGGCATGTGGATCAGAACACGATCCGGATGATAGCCTTCCCGTTTTCACTGGCAGATAGAGCAGCCACCTGGCTGAAGCACCTTGGGAGGTTTGTCTATACCTGGGAGCAGCTCCGCACCGAGTACTTGAACAAGTACTATCCACTCGGGCGGACGAATGCAGCGAGGGCCCTGATCAGCAACTTCTCCATGTTCCCCAACGAGCAGTTTCACGAGGCATGGGAGAGGTTCCGAGAGCTCCTGGACAGATGCCCGCACCACGACATCATGAAGCCGAACCTTGTGCAGAGCTTCTTCAGCGGGTTGACACCAGAGCTACAGGGCCTGGTGAATGCTTCTTGCGGCGGGTCCTACTTCGCCAAGGACCACGACCAGGTCTGGGCCATCTTCGAGGAGATGGCTGAGAACTATATGGTGATGTCTCAGACCAGGTTGTATACTCAGAAGACCCAGCCACATCATCCAGGACCCGTGCAGTACCAGCGGATAGCACGGGTAGATGCAGGTCCATCCAGTTCGTCCGCAGCCGCAGCATCACAGGCAGAGTCGTCAGCTGCGGACATGGGCATTATCAGCGAGAAGCTGGACCGCATGGAGCTGATCGAGAAGAAGCAGTGCCAGAGTATCACGCAGATGGAGCAGATGGCACAGGTTCTGAGCGACATGAAGACACAGCTCATGTGTCTTCAGGAGGCACAGACGGCTCCTCAGCCCCGTCTTCAGTCGCGAGGCGACACCGGCAACAGCAGCAGCTCGTCCCAGCGCTCCAGCACCCACGTGCAGCCTAGACAGGTCCATCTTGTACAGGCGGAGCCGTACCAGCATCCGCAGCCCACTTACCAGTCCCCACCATCTCCAGAGATGCAGATGGTGGTCTACCAGCCGGACCAGCCTCTGGCAGTACTCCCGCCAGCCCCCTACGATGCCGAGCCGTTGATGGATGTCAACGGGATTTGGTATGACCGTCCCCAGCCTGGGATCCGACGAGACCATCCCGGATTCAGGTGGGGGAGTGGTGGTACCCAGCCCCAGCAGCAGCCGTCAAGACAGGGAGGGCAGTACTCCCAGCAGAGAGATCACCACCAGCCGCAGCAGCAGCCCCCAGCATATCAGCAGCACCAGCCATCCTTCAGTCCTCGTCCCTATCAGCAGCAGGGACAGTTGTGGAGACGTGAGCAGCAGGCTCACCCTGTTCAGCAGCAGCACCCTTCCTCATACCCCTCTTACCAGCACCAGCAGCAGCAGCAGCCTCACCCACAGAGAGGCTACCCGTCGGGTTCCCATGAGAGCCCTGCTTTGGATGACATCGCCCGCCTCCTCACGGACCAGCAGGCCACATTCAGACGGGAGATGGACGAGTTCCGCCAGGAGATGCGGGACTTGGTGAGAGGGAAGGCCGCCATTCCAGCCCAGATTGAGCCGAACCCGAACAACCTCAAGAGGAAATCTGAGCAGGTAGTACATACTGAGTTTGCCACTCCTAGTGACCCATTTGATGATACATCTTCGGATCTATTTGATGCTGATTTTGTCACACTTAGGAGCGGTAGGACCCCAGCAGGCGGCGGCGCCTCATCTGAGCTTCACCACGAGGACACTTCAGAGGCGCCACATGAGGAGGAGGAGAGCGGTACTGAGGCCGCCCCAGATGATGACGGTGGCATTGAAGCCACCAAGGATGCTGATCCCACCGGTGGTACTGAGGCCGCCGCTTCACCAGATCTAGGAGGTGGTACTGATGCCACCCGTTCAGCTGAGCCAGCCCGCGGTACTGATGCCGCAAGACGTCTACCAGCAGCAGCAGCAGAGCCAGCCCACGGTGGTACTGAGGCCACCAGTGTTAGTCGTGATAGAGATGTTGTCTTTCCTCGCATCCCTGTATCTCAGAACTCTGTTGTGAATAAAGGAAAAGGTTTACTTTCTTCTGGTCCCACTGTGGTGCATGATGTATGTGTGGATCCGGTCATCGAACCGTCTAGGCCTTTTCCTAGTCCTTCATCTGAGAAGGACCCTGTGATCCCCTTCCCTAGAGCCCTTCAGATGGGGAAGGGGAAGAAAAAAGAAAAAGATCCAAAAAAGAGAGAGCTTGAGGAGTTCAGCCAGAACATGATTGATCGATTCCACATCCAGCTGACCCTCCAGGAGGCTTTGCAGCACATCCCCCTTCTCCAGCGATCTTTGAGAGAGAGGACTACAGTCAGGAGGAGGAGGAGGAACCACACTTCAGAGATACATGTGCTGACGAAAGCCACGTGTTTCGCGATCCAGAACCGTCTGCCAGCCAAGAGGCCAGATTCAGGGGCCCCGTATGTCAGATGCCAGATCAGTGAGCAGAGGTTCGACCGTACTCTTCTAGATAGCGGATCGTCGATCAACCTTCTTCCGGCAGCCCTTCTCGACCGCTTTGAGTTGGGCACTCTTCGACAGAGCAGGACAGTCCTTCAGTTCGTTGATCGATCTGTCAAGAGGCCGAAGGGGTTATTACGAGACGTTATCGTCACGATTCAGGGCCTGAAATTCCCTGTGGACTTCGTAGTGTTGGACATGGAGATCCCCGAGTCAGTGGCCGATACCCCCATCATCCTTGGCCGTCCGTTCTTGGCCACAGCCAAGGCGGTGACTGATCATGATAGCGGGAAGGTGTACTTTTGCGTCGAGGACGAGAGTATACAAATAGAGACGGTCGAGGACTACAGAGCTAGATCCAGAGCCTGCTCAGATGCGAGTACAGATTCAGAGCAGCTGACCGACGCAGAGCCAGACATCCACCAGGACTGTGATTTTGTGATCACAGATGATGAGGCAGCTTGGGCAGACCTTGAGACACAGACCATCCTCTCACTTTCAGATACAGCTGATGCCGAGATGATAGCAGAGGAGAGTCTGGAGAGCACAGCCTTGGACCCGGATACCATTGAGGCAGCAGAGCTGGCCCTTGATCGCAGCACGATGTTTAGTGATGGTGGTGTTGAGGCCACCTTGTTTTCCGATGGTACTGATGCCACCACGGTTGATACAGATCCCTCGGATTCAGAGTCTGATTGGGCTGATTGTTATGATCAGATGCCAGACCTGAGTTCACCTGAGCCTATAGAGGAGGAGGAGGTAGATGCAAAGCAGACCAGAGACAGTGCAGTTGAGCAGCCTTCTCCCGATCCAGTTTGCGAGAGTACGCTTTCACTTTCCCAGGCAGATTTGGCCGATTTAGCAGCTTTCACTCAGTTTCTTCCGCAGCCAGATTTGCCAGCACCCAGCATTCCAGAGCTGAAGCCGCTCCCTACTTCGCTGAAGTATCGATTCCTTGCGGGCGAGCCTGAGATGTACCCAGTCATCATCTCCGCCGAGTTGACTGGAGAGCAGGAATCCCGTTTGATGGGGGTTCTTGAAAAGAACCGCAAGGCGATCGGATGGAGCGTAGCAGATCTCCATGGGATTAGTCCATCAGTGTGCTCCCACCATATCTATCTCGAGGAAGGGGCGAAGCCATCGCGTGAGTTCCAGCGGCGACTGAACCCCAACCTAAGAGAGGTTGTGATGAAGGAAATATCAAAATGGTGGGGTGTAGGTTTTATTTATCCCATTTCCGACTCCAAGTGGGTCAGCCCCTTGCATGTGGTGCCCAAGAAGACGGGCATCACGACTGTGATCAGTGAGTCGGGAGAGGAGATCGCTACACGAGTACCCACCTCTTGGAGGGTTTGTGTTGACTACAGGAGACTCAACCAAGCCACCAAGAAGGACCATTTCCCCCTGCCTTTTATTGACCAGATCATTGAGAGATTGGCAGGGAAGAGCCATTATTGCTTCCTGGATGGGTACTCGGGCTACAACCAAGTGGCCATCGCTCCTGAGGATCAGGAGAAGACCACCTTTACCTGTCCCTTCGGCACATATGCTTTTCGACGCATGCCATTTGGGCTATGCAATGCCCCTGCGACTTTTCAGAGATGCATGCTGTCGATCTTTTCGGACATGGTAGGGGAGTGCTTGGAGGTCTTCATGGATGATTTCTCGATCTACGGCGACGGATTTGATTCTTGTCTTGACTGCCTAGATCGAGTACTCCAGCGATGTATTGAGTATCACTTGGTGCTATCTTGGGAGAAGAGTCCATTTATGGTGACTCAAGGGACGGTGCTTGGCCATATCATCTCCAACAGGGGCATGGAGGTTGATCCGACCAAGGTTGATGTCATTAGGAAACTCACACCGCCGTCCAATCTGAGGCAGCTAAGGTCATTCCTGGGGCACGTTGGATTTTATAGGAGGTTCATTCAGGATTTCAGCAGGATTGCCCGACCGTTGACTGACCTTTTGACGAAAGACACCGAGTTCCTTGTTGATGACAAGTGTCTTTTGTCATTCGCGACTCTCCAGCAGTGTGTCATTGAGGCTCCTGTCCTCCAGCCGCCTGATTGGTCTCTCCCATTCGAGATCATGACGGATGCCTCCGATTTTGCCGTAGGGGCAGTGCTGGGACAGAGGAGGGATGGAGTTCCATTTGCCATACACTATGCTAGCCGCACATTGGATTCCGTCCAGCGGAATTATACAGTCACAGAGAAGGAGATCCTAGCCGTAGTGTTCGCCCTAGATAAGTTCAGATCGTATATCATTGGATCTAGAGTGACTTTGTTTACAGATCACACCGCCATCAGGTACCTCATGGCAAAGAAGGATGCCAAGGCCAGACTGACTAGATGGATCCTTCTACTCCAGGAGTTCGACATTGAGATCAAGGATAAGCCTGGAGTCAAGAATGTGGTGGCGGATCATCTCTCCCGACTAGAGCAGCCTGAGGATTCTGATCAGATTGACCCTATTAGAGATACCTTCCCAGATGAGGCGATCCTTGCTATCGCCTCACTTCCATGGTACGCCGATATTGTGAACTTTCTCGTTGTTGGGAAAGTCCCACAAGATTGGCCCAGACAGAGACTTGAGACCTTCCTTGCGAAGGCCAAGTCCTACCATTGGGAGGATCCCATCCTTTACCACGAAGGAGGGGATAGCGTCTGGCGTCGGTGTATTCCTCAGGAGGAACACCATAGCGTCCTCACTTACTGCCACAAGCTTGAGGTAGGAGGACATCATTCTGGGAGGAGAACAGCACAGAAAGTGCTCCAATCCGGCTTGTGGTGGCCTACCCTCTTCAAGGACTCAGATGAGTTCGTGAAGAGGTGTACTGACTGTCAGAGGATGGGCACTTGTGGACAACATGATATGATGCCGATGCAGCCCATTCACTTCTGTGAGGTTTTTGACGCATGGGGCATCGATTTCATGGGTCCATTCCCTAAGAGTCAGGGATTTGAGTACATTCTGTTGGCCGTTGATTATGTGAGTCGTTGGGTGGAGGCTATCCCCGCCCGAGCCGCTGATGCGAGGACTGTTTGCAGATTTTTGAGGAAGCACATCATCACGCGGTTCGGGGTTCCACGAGTTCTGATTTCTGATGGGGGATCTCACTTCATCAACGACCAGGTGAAGGCACTTGCTAGCGAGTTCGGCATAGACCATCGTGTTGCTACACCTTATCATCCACAGACGAATGGTCTAGCCGAAGTGTCGAATAGGGAGATCAAGACTATATTGCAGAAATTCGTCCGCCCTGACCGAAAGGATTGGTCACAGCTTTTGGACTTGGTCTTGTGGGCATATAGGACGTCTTTCAAGACACCTTTGGGCACATCTCCCTTTCGCCTCGTGTATGGCAAGCCATGCCATTTACCTGTTGAGCTGAGGCACAAGTCACTTTGGGCAGTCACAGATATTATCATGGATCCAGATGGTATGGGAGACCAGAGGAGGGCAGAGCTAGCTGCCCTGGAGGAGCTTAGAGATGCAGCTTTCTCAAGCAGCCTACATTATAAGGAGAAAGTCAAGGAGTGGCATGATTCTCATATCAGCCACAAGCATTTTGAGATTGGACAGAGAGTATGGTTGTTTGATGCGAAGCTACGATTATTTCCAGGGAAGCTTCAGAGCAACTGGAAAGGACCTTATCTGGTTCGAAAGGTACACGACAACGGTAGCATAGATATATCTGAGTTGTCTTCTGAGAGTACCTTTCGAGTGAACGGTCAGCGGCTCAAGCCATTTCTAGATCATGAGCCGCGGGTCGTTGATCTTGCCCCCATTCATTTTGCATGAGATGTGGTCTTTGACTCACATCTAATGCATCTCACGCCTGAGTTTCACTGATCGTCCGCTGTATATAGATCCAGATGTCCATATCATCACATTCTTTAGTCCCACATCCCTTCTTCATCTTGTGATTACGCTATACTTAGGGTGCACTTTACCCTAAGTATAGGGGGGATGTGAGACCTTTCGGGTATTTCTTTTGTTTCTGTCTACCCCTGTTTTTGCTGCCTATACTTAGGGATATTTCACCCTAAGTATAGGGGGGTAGACCCTGTACATTCTGCACTCAGGTTTTCCCTTAGTATACAGCCTGCTATACTTAGGATTATTTGATCCTAAGTATAGGGGGAGACCTGAGTCCCTCTTGACTTTTCATTTCCCTTTTGTATAGCCTTTCTTTTCACTTCCTTATACATAGCACGAGTTATGTCTTCTTCATCGCTCTTGACTCTGAGGACATCGTTCGAGCTAAGTATAGGGGGGTGTGTATATATTTCATATATACGTTAGCCATAACTCGTACTTTGTGTGAGTGTGTTAATAAATAAAAAAGGCTAAAAACCACAAAAATTAAAAAAAATTTCATGTACATAATCTTCTTTTATTTGCACATGCATAGCTAGTGTACAAATTATTTTTGTAAAATGATTTCAAAAATCTTTTGTGTAAAGCTTGTGTAAATATTTTTGTATCAAAATTATGTATATAGTACAAAATTTTTCCAAAATGTTTTGAAAATCAAAAGTTTGCAAAAATCTTGTGTAAATGTGTGTAAATATCTTTTTGCAAAACTTGCACTTCATGCATCATCCATTCATGATTTCAAAACATTTTTCAAAAATTTTGCATGTTTGTAAAATTTGTGTAAATAAGCATCTTTGTGTACATATGTATATAGTTTTTCTGGATGATAGTTGACATTTAAACTAGCCTGGAATCAGATTGAGAAATGGAGCTTGATTAAGATCTTAATCCACCTAATTTCTAAGAGGAACCTTATAGGACTTAGGTTTAAGGCTTTTCAGGTCCAAGGTGACTTAATTCTTTGAGTTCACTAGGCTATGATCACCTGTCATCTCAATGAGCCTAAGTAGAGCACTTAACAACAACACATGACTCATATAGATTATGACTTTACTTGGACACCAGCACTATGCACCGAGCTCTCTACGGATGAGGTGGTGAGGAGGCAGTCTTCCTTGACTTGGGGTAGCATATGAGGGTAGTACTTCTAGGCGGAACCTCTCTTCTTCTTATAGTGAAGGAAGTGCGTCTCAACTTGGTCTGGTTGCCATGAGGTCTAACGACGGGAGTTGTGGGTTGCAATAAAGCTTCAAAAGAGGGATAGTCTACTGGCTCAAGAGGAAAAACTCCTTGTATATATGCTGCACATGTATATGTTGTACAGATGCACTTGAAAAAAAAATGTGCAAAAATAAAAGAACTCCAAAAAAAGTGGTGGGTCTGAGAGAAAATGATAATCCCACCGGAGTATGTATATAGAGTGCAATAAGCAAAGCTTGGTTTCATGATCTACCTGTTGTAGCTTGCAGCAGGGAGACTTGGCTACACTGGTCAAGCTCCCAAGGGTACTTGGCTACACTGGCCTTGACCCATTCTCTTCTTCCCCCTCTTCTTGAGCCGGTTGAACTTGAACTTAGAAGGGAATACCCCGCTCCTCGAGGAAAGAGTGGCCAGATTGAGGTCATAGAGTTACCTTGTTGAGGAGGGTTGTCAAGTTGCCATTTCTGAGGTGGAGAGCTTAGACCTCACTTTCACAAGACAAGAAAAGATTCATGGTCTTCAGGGTTTGTGCTTGATGACTTGTTCTGATCTGGAGCATTGAGGAGTCTTGATTATAGATTAGTGGAACTTAGAGGCTGTTAGGTTTTAAGCTTAAGTCTAAATAAGGTTCCGACACATTAATAATCCAAAGATCTGATTGAGCTCCATACCTCAATTTAATGAGGGCAAGTTTAATAATCAACCTTGATCCATGTACATCCTCTTTTTCTTTTTCTTTCTTTCTTTTTCACTTCTTTTTTTCAAATAAGTGTTTGCTAAGGGACTAGCAAGGTTAAGTATAGGGGGGTGATGAATACCCATTCATCACTCTTTATTCTTATATTTTAGCTACAAAAACCTATGCAAATGCATGTAGATATGTGTAAATAGGAATAATTAGCAAAAGCATGCATTGTGTAAAAACCTATAATTAGCATGTTTTTGTGCAAAAATAAAAGAATAAAGATTAAAAAGAAAAAAAGGGAAATATTTAGAATAAATATTGAGCAACCTAACCCAAGGGAGGGCTCAGCATGGGCCTGACCGCATAAAAGCCAAGTAGAGGGAGATAGGGGCTCATGTGTATATATTTATGTAAATAAAATAAAAATATTTTCCTCACCCAAAAATATGCTTGTACATATTTGTACATATTTATTAATATAAAAACAAAACAAAAAGTTAAAAAAACCAAAAAGATCAAAAATGCCATTTCACCATGTACATAGACCATACTCCTATATTTATTCAACCATATAAATAAATAAAATTATTTTCTAAACTTTTTGTAAATACTCTATGCTATATATTGTAAATAAATAAAAAAAAGAATCAAAACAAAAATCAAATAAAAATAACAAAATTAAAAATACAAAAATACCTTGTACATATGCCATGTATATAGATGTATATATATCTATTTTACCTATATACATAAATAATAAAAACCAAATAAAAATACCCTTTTATTCCTTATTTTATTCTATAAATAAATAAAATATAAAATAGGAATAAAAGGATACAAAAATAATAATTAAAAATTAAAAATCAAAAGCCTACATATTGTACATATACCTATATATAGCTATATATTGTAAATACCTTATTTTTATTTCCAAAAATTAATTAAAAATCACCAAAAAATAAAAAAAATAAAATAAAAATATTTCATGTTTTGAGTTTTGGCTGAATCGGGCCCTAGCTACCTCCATTTGTCATCTCAAGATTCAGCCACGTGGCCTTCACCCATTGGCCCTGGGGGATGTTGACCGCCCGGTCAACTCCCCCCCAGGACCACTTCCCACGGGTCTGCTGCGCCCGACCGATATTCTCGGATTTTTCCCATACAGACCCGAATCCTTTTCGCCCAAACCCCGGGCCTGGAATGCTCACGTCATACCCGAGAACCTCGCCGGAGCCTTAGCCTCGGGATCCGCGCACTACGTCGCCCTACCCGCGCCCTTCTTCCCGGACCCGCCAGCATACTTAAGCTCAGCTCCGCCACTCATTTCACGCATCTTTGGCCATTTGCTTCGATTTCCAGTGAGCTCCAGAGAGAGAGAGAGGTGACAGCTCGAGTCTCGACCTGTCGCAGCGAGGAAAGGAGGCGAAAGCCACTGATCCGGCGAGTCTTCACCGCCGTGCTCCGCCCCGAGTTGGAGCTCGAGCCTCGGACGTCGACGCTCCTTGAGGCAAGGACCGGGAGCTTTCCCAGCTCCAGCATAGTCGATTCATCCACCCAGGTAGTCCCGTAGCTCCCCTATTTAGTCTAATTTCCGATTAGCCCCAAATCGCGCCGCCATCGATTTCTGCCGATTCCGACCGCCTCCCCTTCCCGTTCGATCATCGGAATCCACCAACACCTCCGCCTTCCTTCCACGCATCTTCTCCGCCCTTCCGTTCAACCCAGCTCGCACAGGAGCTGGGGTTCGAATCCCTTCACCATCGCATCGCCGAGGTTCGCCCGCACCGCCGCACCGACCACCCCCACGTCGCCTAACTGGGTCGAGGCACTTTGCCCTCGACCCGCGAAGCTTCTGAACCGTTTTGCAGGACCAGTGGAGGCCATCTGAGGTCTCTCGACATTCATACAGGAGCTTCAACTCCGCCACCCTCGTCGGAGCTCATCCGAGCTCGGCTGGGGCATCGGAGGACGTCATCAGCTGCGCATCTTCACGCCGGAGCTCCTCCGATCTTCAGGCGCAGCAGAGGAGGCCGGAGGAGCCTTCACGAAGCCGGCGAAGTTCGCCGGCTGTCAGTTCATCCAGCACCCTCGAGAGCCGTCGGATCAGCCTCCAGCTCCAGGTCCCATCCTGACCGTTGGTGGCTGGAGCTTCTTTTTGTCGTCAGATCTGAGGCGCCAGATCCAGACCGTTGGATCCACACGTGTCCTGGCCTGGACCGTTGGATCGAGCAGAGCAGCAGCAGCGTCGCGAGCCGCCCCATTCTGGACCGTCCGATCGCCACGTGGCGGCCATCCATCAGCTCCGCTTAATAAAGGGTAAATTACCCTTAGGCCCTTATCTTTAGTTTATTTCGTATTAGTCCTGTAAATGTTTAAGTACGTTGTGTAGTTTTAGGGTAAATTGCATAGAGGACCTCGAGCTTATTTTATTTGCACTTATACCCCTGTCTGTGTGAGCCACGTGCTTCGTCACGTGTAGTTTTGGGTTATTTGCGATCTATGCCCTTGTAGTTCTGCTTGTTTATGAATGAATGAAACTTTTTGAGTAATTGCATTTATGCCCCTGTGAATGTTTAATTCCGCATGTGCGTGATTTCTTGGGTAATTTGCAGCTAAGGTCCTCGGATTTTTGGTACGTGTTACCATTTGGTCCCTGGACCTTATTTTTCTTACATAGAGGTCCCTGAGTGCCCCAGGCACGCGTCGCGCGCGTGTTTTGCTGGGTTAATTGCACCGAGACCCCCAGAACTTAGGGTATTTGCATTTCAGTCCTTGTGCACAGTACCCTCTTGTGATTTTTGAATAAAATATCAAATCACCTCCAAATTCGATGAAAATTTGACACATGGTTCCTGCCATGTTGTAGAATTTTTGAGAATTTTTTAGGACCTTTTTGATTTTGTTTGTTATTTTTAAAAATTCAAAAACCATCATTTTAGCTACTGTCTAGAGTTAAAAACCCAAAAAAATATAAAAACCCCCTTAAAATTCTATAAAAATTAGGTACTGTTTATTTTGTGTTTCTTGATTTTCTGGCCAATTTTGGCTATTTTTCACTGCTTAAAAACCATAAAAACTTAAAAACACCTAAAAACCCATAAAAATTCTATTAAATCACCTAAAAACCTAAAAACAATAATTTTGGTACCCAAATTTTCCTTGTCTTACCTAGTTTACAGGAAAAATACCTCCAGGCCCTTTTGAGGTGCTTAGATATTTTATCTAGGGATTTTGGGCCCGGCTGGACAGTACCTTGCATTTTTGCTACTGTTTGATTTTTAGAAAATAAAATATACATCATAAAAATTCCAAAAATTCACCAAAAACACTAAAAAACCTAAAAAACATAAAAACATTTTTGTTTGAATTTTTGCTTGATTTTTGATGCATTAAATAATTAGCTAAAGTGTGATTGTTTTTGTGTTTCTTTTGTTTTCTTCACATATTAAAAATCCAAAAAAATATAAAAATCACTAAAAATATTTTGTCCTTTATTTTATTCATTTTTACTACTTCGTAGGCCTTTGGCCAACCCGTGCTCCTCGAGTTCGACCCTGGGTGCTATACCAGGTTAAACATTTAGCAGGACCGCTTGCCTTGCTTGATTGATTTTATTTGTATTTAGTGGTCTGATATTTTTCTTGATACACATCCGAGTGATTGAGGTCGCAACGACCGACTCAGTTACCTGATTGCCTTATTTGCTCGGGTTTTTGTGCTATCAGCACCCCGGAGTTTTTACGCAAGGGTGGGATGAAGAAATGTGTACCGTTCCTCGTCGAGGTCATCGTCATGGAGGGCGTCGGTCACTTCACCCAGCAAGAACGTCCTACTGAAGTTTCCGATCACATAATCAGCTTCCTGGAGAGGTATACATCCCATAACTAGTGTCGGGGGACTCCTCAGTATGATTTGTATTACAGTGTGTTGATGTTCGTTCAACATCCTTGATAACTGTAATACATGTATGAAAGATTTCAAAGTAGTGTTGTTTTGAAAGTAGCATAGAGTGAACTATTTCTTCACCATGTACATTGTGAAAACAGTTTGTTTAAGTTTTTTTAATAGGGGATTATTATGAATAATTCACAGTTTTTATAAGGAAGTCGATCGTCTGCTGTAAAGGGCAATTGCAGTATGTGTTGTAAAGGGCATAGAGCATTGGATGAGAATCGAACGGCCCTCCTAAAGGGCCGAGGATAGTGGACGTGCATCTTGAGGTTGGGGATAGATGATCATACGACTGTAGTGTCTACAGCAGAATCTGTTGACCCCAGGGACGAAGCCAGGATTCTCGGGTAAGGGGGCCAAAAAGACTAAAGAAATATTTTTAATATATGCATAGTTTTTTCCTTTAGATGCAAAATTTATTTTGACTTCATATCATACCATCTTCAAAATACTAAAGAATTATTTTTAAACATATCATAATATTTTTAAACATATGAAAAGAAAGACATAATTAGTAAAATTAGCAACAAACATACTACATCAAAAGTATGCCTTGAGTAACAATAGTTTTCATACAAAATTATAATTGTAAGCAATTGTTCCTCTTCTTCGTAATTAGAAATGTTCCTGAAAAAAATTAATTGTATTATAATTTTTCATAAAAGAAAAAATAAAAGAGACCAGACATACCTTTATGTTAAGCTATTTAAAACGCACTCTCCTCGACTTTGAATCATACTCATCTATAATTGATTCTGTTGAAATATTTTTGCAACTTCTTTATCAATGTATGCCAATAAACAATTTCTGAGAAAATCATCTTCCATCTTATTATGAAGCCTACATTTTATAATCCTCATTGTTGAAAATGCTCTTTCAGATGTTGCGGTGGAGACTGGAAGAGTTAGAACAAGTCGGATCAATCGATCAACCAGATAATATATACTTGACTTGTTCGTTTGCACTAATTTCTGACAAAGGTCAACAAGATCAGAAGAACTTTTAAGAATTGGATGGGCATGAAAATCTGATTTATAATGCAATAGTTGTTTTTCCAATAACAATCTCTCTTGTTCCGAGAAATCCGCTGGATAGAATTCTCCTGCTAATTTACAAATATCAACAATGTTGAATGATTTGTAATTATCTCATGGATCTAACGTCACACTAAGTATAAGAAGTTTAGTAGTATTTTTATTGAAGCGACTATTAAGTTCTGATAATTAAAAATCTATTGCAGTTGTATATATATCCACTCGATAATGATGAAGAAGTGTAACTTTAGTTACTTCACCACGAGACATGGTTCGGCTTGTAGAATAGATTTGAATTCTGATTTGGAACTTCAATACTTTCTTTGAGAAAGTGCAACAGTTTTAGAAATAATACGTTCCAACCATCTTCTCTTAACTTTTGAAGGTGTTCTTTGGTGGATGAGACAAGTTGCAAAGCATTTAAATATCTAAATTTTTCCGTTGCAAAACTTGACATAAATCTTCTGTTATCCCAAAATTGCTTCCATAATATGCATGATAAGAATAAACTCAAAAGAAGTTACATCTTCATATGCTTCATCTGCTTCCGCACGTTGTTGATAATTATCGCCTCCATCAATGATAGTTAAGAGTACCTTGCAAATTGCACTGTACATTTTGATAAAGCTGCAAAGAGATTTATAATGAGAGCTCCATTGAGTTTCACCTGGACATTGCAGTGTACCCATCTGATTATATCCCGTACCAGATTGAACTTCATTAGTTGATAATAAATAAGCAATATCATCTGCATGAGCAGCTTGTAATTCATCATGTCGCTTAGATGATGCATTGACAATATTGATAATACCACTTAACTTGTTAAAAAACTTATGAATGAGAATCACCTCCCTTGAAGCAGTCACAAGAGCTAGTTGAAGACGATGAGTCAAACAATGAATATAATAAGCATATTGATTTTCATTCATGATTAATGTTGTAGCCCATTCCATTCGTCACACATATTACTGGCTCCATCATATCCTTGACCTCTAATTTTCATATAATCAATATTATTTTGCAAAAGAACTTCAAACAATCTACTTTTTAATGTAATTGCTCGTGTATCTGGTACATGCACCAAGTCAAAAAATCCTTCACGCAAACAACCATTTCTATCAACAAATCTAAGAACAATAGCCATTTGTTCTCTTTTTTCCTCGTCTCTAGCTTCGCCAATTATTACACAAAAAGGAGCATCACCAATCTCATCACGAATATAATTTCTAACTTTACCACCAATAATTTGAAGGATCTCCTTCTGAACATCTGATGACGTATATTTAGCATTTCCCGGTGCATTTTCTAATACAATCTTTTCTACTTCTTCATTATAAGATGCCACAAATTTCATTAACTCGATGAAATTTCTACGATTGGAAGAACTTGGTCGTTCATCATTTCCTCTGAATGCACATGCTTGGAATGATAGCCAATGAACAACATTAATTGTAGTTGTTAGACGTAATTGATTTTCTTGAATTTGCTTGGCATCTTTTTGTGGATGACATGTTCAATATACTGTGCTTTATTAATGAAGTTTTTCAATACTTTCTTCTGCCAAATTATGTATAGAACCTTTGCTTCCTATGTGACTCAAGAAAGAACAATCTTTTCCATGTTAACTTTCTTCCAATTTCGAAATCCATCAAGAACAAAGACATTTATGCCTGTGCTTTAAATTGAGTTTACCCAAAAAAGATAGCAAGGAAAGCAAATGCAACATCTTTGGAAAGTGAATACTCTAACCATGAATGATGTCCAAATCAAGATGCCTGAAACCGTCGACGATGTTTGTCATTGCTATTATATGGATAATTTACCATAATATGTTGGTACGGTCCTAAATTCAGATAAGTACGTATTATGTCCTCTCTTTTATCATGAGGATATTGCCTATCATTTGGCGTAGTCCCTGGATCTCGTTCTAGTGAGCCATCAATAGAATTATGTAACTCAACTCGTGGAATTTTAGAAGGATGAATCTCACCCCCTCAGAATTTGGAGAAGGAAGTAAATTTTTCTTTACTCTTGCTTTCATTCACTGTCTTTGTAAAGTAAGAAGTGATTGACCTCTTTGACATTGACACATTGTTGATCTAAAAATACTAAATTAATGTCACAATCTTAAATATAAATAAAAATAATACATTATCTCTAAGCATTAAATTAAATTAGACTTAACTATAAACTTATATTTATTACAATAATAGGCTTCTCCCAGCAGTTATATAAAGGATGTGAATAACAAATTCAAATTCCACAATCTAATAACTTATCATTCTTGCAATTTGAACAACCATCTTACTTATCATTCTATGTATATCAGTACACATACTATCCCGACGAGTAATCTAATAAGTTAACTAAACAATTTCTACGTTTATCTAAAATGTTCAGTGACAAGTATGACTCCAACTTAAAACATTTTTAGTTTTTGGGTTTACAGTATATGTGACATATAGGTGATTAGGGATGCATACATATTGAGATATATCTATATCTGATAAACCACCTTATCCGTTGTGTACAATTTGACATCCATATCGTTATTCCCTCTAAAATTGCTACATAGATATCCACAAAAATATGTGTCCATATATCCCTTTATATACATAAATATAGCTATAGATTTATTTTTAACCATATCAATATAATTTTTTATCCTCTTTCACCATATTTGGTATAATTATGATAATATTGGCACATTTAATATAGTTATATCATGTTTATTACATCTAATACATATATGTATTTAATCTAATCTATGGACTATTCCTAATATTACTTATATGTGACCAGTAACAGTTTACATGCACATCAATTTTTAAAGCATATGATAGCATAGATTTAATATCTGTTGAAATGTATATCTGCATCCATATTTATATTTAAAAGCACATATTCGTAATTGTCAATTTGTATCCGTACATGCAATATTTGATATAAATATATATATATATATATAAGTTTACTAATGGAGGGACCATATATAGAAGTATATATCTCTCATTACAACTTTTAATCCATCACCATTTTATAATGTAAAATATTTGTTAA